>JAVLUX010000037.1:24305000-24710000 GCA_032164185.1 Moxostoma hubbsi | reverse complement strand
TAAACTAGTAAAATTGTGGTTTGAACATGTTCACTGGAGACAGAGCTGCTCTATTCTGAGAGAAACACAATCATTCAACTCTGACAATGCAAATGTGATTTTCACCTCACACTCTCAGATTCACTGTTTGATTGGTTCAATGATCTGAACTGGAACACACCAGTTTCACTTCTGCTCTATTGAGTCGTTACACAGTTATGAAGTTATTTAAGTGACATCTTCATAAAACATATGCAACTAATAAACTGCACCAGCTCATCTGTAACACCAGATGAAGACTTTTTTCTGTCCTGTAGGTCCACAAGGTTGGACAGATTTTTGAATGGTGGAGAGCACCTGTTGTGACATCTGATCATATTATGGTCTGTTCAAAGATCATTAGATGGTTTGTCTAATAACAAACACACACTCAAAGTCTCTCATTATGTTGTTCGTGCTGTTGAAGGTTTAAAGGGATAGTTCACCCAAAAATGTTAATGCTGTCATAATTTACTCACCCTCATGTTGTTCATGTTCATGGTTTCTGTAAGAATCAGGCTGAATAATCACCATCATACACATCACTGCTGGTTTTACAGTTTATTTGGACTTCTTGTCCTGGTTGAGCTGCTGTTATTGAGTGACTCTGAGTGACTGTGACCTTCTAATTTTAAAAGTTGTATATGACAAACCTCGAGCAAATGATGTGAGAGTCCAGATGAAGAAGGTGATGAATATCATTGTTGTTGTGTTGATGAAGATCATGATTCAAGAAAGATAATGTGTACTGTTCAAATCAGCACATGTGGTTCAATGCAGAATGTTAAGTTAATGCTGGATACGGGCTCAGCTGTATCAATCATTCCAATGTCAGTGTGCACACAGTATTTCCCTACTGCTACTCTCTCAAAACCAAAGATACATTTAGTGAGCTATGGTGGTGATGCCATACCTGTAAAGGGATGCTTGGAAGCTGAGACTGAATACTGTAATCGATGTACTACAACAGAACTGTTTGTAGTTAATACCGGCACCGCAGTGATAGGATGAGACATGTTTGCGGCCCTAGAACTGCAGCTGTTAGATGGCTGTATCGTTTCATCTCCGTGCTGCACAATAAATACAGCTGACACACGTATGGAACCTGAGAAGTTACGTCATCTTCCGTTTGCAGTGCGTGAAGCTGTATCACAAGAGCTAAAACATCTCATACAACAGGACATGATTGAACCGATTGAATCGTCGGAATGGGTCTCACCGATTGTTGTCACCAAGAAGAAAAAAAACAGTAACATACGACTTTGTGTGGATTTGTGAGAACCAAATAGAGCAGTAGTTGTGGACAGTTTTCCCCTTCCTCACATGGAAGAAATGTTCGCAGATCTGAGGGGGTCAACAGTTTTTTCAACACTGAACCTTCAAAGTGCCTATCACCAAGTATTGGTTCATGAAGATAGCCGCAGTCCATTCATTACTCATGAAGCCTTATTCCGTTACAAAAGAGTACCATATGGACTGGCGTCAGGGCCAAGTTGCTTTTAGAGACTGATGTTGACCATACTTAAAGGCCTTACAGGTGTTCAAGGACTTCAGATTGCTCTACAGAGCAGAAACTACAGAGAGCATGTGCCTTAATGTAGCAATATTTCTTAGGTGGAAGAATGCTGTTCTACAAACATTAGTAATTTGATTTTCAATGGACAGATTGGTATCAAATATAACACCTAAGTTCTTCGCTGTTGAAGATGACATCTATCGAGAGTCAAATTATGTTGTAGTGGCTTATTTTTAAGAGTTTTTTGGTCCAATATTTAGTACCTCTGTTTTGTCAGAATTGGATTCTGGCCATCCAATCTTTTATTTCATTGATAGACTCTGCTAATTTCGAGAATTGTGAAATCTCATCAGGTTTTGAAGAAATATAAAGTTGTTTATCTTCGGCATAGCAGTGGAAACTTATTCCATGATTCCTGATAATATATCCCAGGGGAAGCATATACATGGAGAAATTTTTTCTTCTTTGTTTCCCTCCCATCATCTGTCTAGGGGTGCCAGGGTAATGTCACAGTCTGTCTACATCTTTTTCATGGACTCTTATTTTGAATTTCTCTCCCTCACTACATTTCCCACAAGTCACTGCCCTAATCACTCCATTGTTATCCACACCTGTATGTCATTCCCTCGTTTGGTTCCTAGGCTATATATATATCCTTTAGTTCTGTCAGTCCTTGTTGTGTTTATAGAGATGTTTGGTTTGTTATGTTTGAATAGTTAAGTTTGATACTACTCCAGCGTGTGTTCCTACTCCAGTGTGTAAATGATTAAAGGATTTATTGTTCCTACTCCTACGTCTCCAATCCTCCTTGATTCCCAGCACACCCAAACGTTACAAGCATATACATGGAGAAAAGCAGAGGCCCTAAAACTGATCCCTGTGGCACTCCATATTTTACTTTAGTTTGGTTTGACAATTCCTCATTTACATAGACAAAATGGTAGTGGTCTGCTAAATATGACCTAAACCATGCTAATGCAACTCCACAAATGCCAACATAATTCTCCAGCCTATTCAAGAGAATGTCGTGATCTATCGTGTCGAATGCAGCACTAAGATCTAAAAGCACTAGAAGAGAAATGCAGCCGCGATCAGATGATAAGAGCAAGTCATTTGTAACTCTGATAAGTGCAGTCTCTGTACAGTGATGAGGCCTAAATCCTGACTGAAATTCTTCATGTATACTATTTCTCTGTAGAAATGTACATATTTGGGAGGATACCTCCTTTTCTAGTATTTTTGACATAAACCAGAGATTTGAAATCAGTCTATAATTAGCCAGTTCTCCAGGATCAAGTTGTGGCTTCTTAATGAGTGGTTTGATAATTGCCATTTTAAAGTTTCTTGGGACATGTCCTAAGCATAGTGAGGAGTTAATCATATTAAGAAGAGGTTCTGATATTAAAGGGAATACCTCTTTTAAGAGCTTAGTTAGTATAGGATCTAACAAACATGTTGTGGCTTTTGATGTTTCTATAAGTTTTGTTAGCTCTTCATGACCTATGAGGATTGAAGTTGGAAAATTATTAGACACTGTTTTCTGAGGTGCAATGACAGATGATTGCATAATTCCAATTATATTTCTGATTATTTCAATTTTATCTTTAAAGAAATTCATGAAGTCATTACTCTTGTGCTGCGATGTAATATCTGGTTCTGTTGAGGCTTTATTCCTAACCAGTTTAGCCACATTCTGAATAAACATCTAGGATTCTTGTGGTTATTTTCTATGAGTTTACTAATATATGCTGACCTGACAGCTTTTAGTGCCTGTCTGTATCTATAGACACTATCCTTCCATGCACCTCGAAATACTTGTAATTTAGTATTTTTCCACATGTGCTCCATTTTCCGAGTGTGATCATTGTACCATGGTGCAGGGCTTATTTCTTTAATTTTCTTTAATCGAAGTGGGGCGACAATATCAAGAGTGCACCTCATATATAAACCTCATCTCGATTGTGTTGTGTGTTGATGAAGATTGTGTTGTGTGTTGATGAAGATTGTGTTGTGTTGTGTGTTGATGAAGATTGTGTTGTGTTGTGTTGATGAAGATTGTGTTGTGTTGTGTGTTGATGAAGATTGTGTTGTGTGTTGATGAAGATTGTGTTGTGTTGTGTGTTGATGAAGATTGTGTTGTGTGTTGAAGAAGATTGTGTTGTGTTGTGTTGATGAAGATTGTGTTGTGTTGTGTGTTGATAAAGGTTGTGTTGTGTTGTGTGTTGATAAAGGTTGTGTTGTGTTGTGTGTTGATGATGATTGTGTTGTGTGTTGATGAAGTTTGTGTTGTGTTCTCAGTCATGGAGTGTTAAATTCACAGCACTATAAACACTCTCAGATCACTGAATCATGTGCTGAATATATAAACTGTCTCTTTTCTGGTCATTTCTAAATATTTATTAATGTCACAAGGTATTTCTGAGCATGAACAACATGAAAAAGTTCAACATTTAAATTAGCAATTAACAGTTGAACATCTTTTCCACCGTAATTTATTGATAATACAGTTTTTTACAATCGCTATGACAATTTTTTCAATACTTTTAACAAATTTCCTAAACTCTTAACGCACCAACACACCCACAACACACAATTGGCAAAACATTTAATTTCATGCTCAAAATCACACATTGTAAACTAAACTCCAACACTAATTTTCAAAATACAATAATACACTAGCAACAATACACTATGTCTACCAAAACACTGCAAACATGTCTCAAAACCAAATAATTTTTCAAAACACTAACATATGTTCTCGTCCAACAGGAAGATTTAGTCAATCATAGCATGTCATGTCATAAAAACACTAACATCAGATGGAATTACAGAAACTGCATTATTTTATATGTGTCAGGTATGCCCTTATACAACAGACAGTATATTGTATTGATCATAGATTGTGCTTTGCACTGCAGTTTCTTTTGAAGCCTCTCTACATTTTTGTTTTGTTGGGTTTAGGTCTTTTGCTGCAGAAATTCAATGAAAAAGACCCATCTCAGAGTGCTTTATAGAATGTACGGTTAATGAAAAAACGAAGACAGAGACAGAATTGCTGCAGTAAAGACTTTATTTGCAAAAGGACATTACTGCAAGATAACAAAAATATGCAATATAGCTGCCATTTATTATGTGAAAATACAAAATATACAAACAGAAAAAGCACCAGAAGAAGAAAAAAAAGAAGAAAAAAAGAGTCATCTTCTAATCTGCCCGGTTTCTGCATTTGGCCACATGTTCTCATCCACATCATACCTGATTCTTTTGGCATGCCTTATCCACCCCTGGCAGTGTTCAGCTGTGATGTCTTGGCATGCAGCATCCATTGCATCCAGGAGGGACATTTGGTCCTGTGGATGATGGTCAAAAACCTTCCATCTCCAGCATGAGAAAAACTCCTCAATGGGGTTGAGGAAAGGGGAGTAAGGAGCAAGGAAAAGGGATATCATCCTAGGATGGGCGTCAAACCATGCTGTGACTGCACGGGAATGGTGGAATGCCACATTGTCCCATGTGATCACGTATATTGGCAAGTGGTCTCTCACCTGTCCCCTTTCTACCTCTGGCACAAGTCTTTCATGCAGGTCTTCTAAAAACAGGAGAAGCCGGTTGGTGTTGTAGGGGCCAATCTCACATTTGTGCAGGAGTGCACCATCGTTGGAGATTACGGCGGACATGGTGATGTTGGCTCCTCTCTGGCCCTTTTGCCAATTATGTTTCTTCCGCGCTGACGCCTTTTCGCTAAGTTAAAGCAAGCCTCATCAACGTAGATCATTACATGTGGGACTTGATTGGCCTCCAACTCCATGACTCTCTGAAAGTAATCAGACACAGTCTATGTAAATGCTTTGCTGTATATCTACTGTATGTCCTAATGTACTCCAAGTTACAGTAATAGAGTAGTTTACTGCAAAACACACAATGTATAGTACAGTAATGACTGTATTGCCTAACCTTACCTGGACGTATTGGTGACGGAGTTCTTTGATGCGCTCACCATTCCTTTCAAAAGGAACTTTGTATAATTGTTTCATTTGGACTCTGTGTTTAGCTAGAGTCCGAGAAATGGATGTTGTGCTGATTGCTGCAATGTTCCTAAAGACAAGGTTGTCCTCTACAACTCTGGACTGAATGTCCTTCAGTTTTATTTCATTGTCAGCAATCACCATGTTGACAATAGCAAGTTCCTGTTCTTCATTCAGGAGCTTTCCTCTGCCCCCTGAGGGAGGTAGACGTTGAATTCTTAGAGGGACAAAATACAGTGACATATTAGAGACCGGAGGCACACTGTCACTGTAATACACTGTAAAATTATTTACACTTTGCAGTAGGAGAAGCAATATCCTACCTGTTGGTTTCTCTAAAAATCCGAACAATTGATGCCACCGTGTCCCGGCTGAGATTTGGCTGTACTCATTCACCAGCCTCTCTGTATGATAGCCCGTGGTTTATGACATGGTCTATTATAGTAGCTCTTATTTCATTAGTTACCCTAGCTCTGGCCCTTCTTTGAGCGCCACCATGCATTCTAACTCCTCTCCCTCGCCCCACTCCTCTCCCTTGCCCTTGTCCCATTCCTCTCCCTTGCCCTTGTCCTTGTCCCACTCCTCTCCCTTGCCCTTGCCCTTGTCCCACTCCTCTCACTTGCCCTTGCCCTTGTCCCACTCCTCTCCCTTGCCCTTATCCTTGTCCCACTCCTCTCCCTTGTCCTGGTATACGTCTTCCTCTACCTAGTGCAGACATTTTTCTTTCTTTCTTTTGTTGCTCTCTATATAGTTCCCTTTCCACAAAAGATCAGCCCAAAAGGTCCTCTTTTACATTATACCATATGGTCATGCGACCTCAACACTTGAGTGTGTTTCCTAGATGGGAATCTGCTGTGATTTATATATTTGCATAATTCAATCAGATGTTTCTCAGTAACAATAGAATAAAATACAGGGGATATATTTGTGTTTCAATTCACAATATAAACAGCTGTTTACCTTGACTTTAGCCTGTAAGGTTAGGTTTAGAACATGGTGTTATCTGTTCTGACATACAGTGTTAAATCATTTGTAAATTTGACTGTAAAATAACATTGTTTTGGTCTTGTTTGAGCTTGTGTGTAAATGAAGTTCAAGCATTTTAAATTTGTGTTAATTGTATGCATTTTGTGTTAAAGCAACAAGAAATGTGTTAATAGTATAGCTTACACAGACGGGTGTAGCGCTAACTGTGTTAAGAGTTTTGGAAAATTGTTAAAAGTATTGAAAAATCTGTCATAGCAATTGTAAAAAACTGTAATATTATAGTATATACACATGTATAAATATTTAAATCCAGTTTTATAAGTAGAGTGTGACGTTTAAGTCATTTTCTATTCTCTGTACTGTTTCAATATTAGAACATCCAACAAATCTAAAAAAAAAAGTAAATGACACAATTTCAGTGTTCAAGGTGAGACATTCATCAGTTCCTTCATTCAGCCGTACAGAATGTTCTCTAATCTGTTATTTCAGGTTTTTATTTATCTTTTAAATTCAGATTCATCCCATTTTTTGTGGTTTTCGTCAACATAAGACCAGATCATGTATTTTAAGGTATGGTTTACCCGTTTCATCATATTGGTCTGGGGATTGTAAACTGAAGTGACTTTTGGAGTTCCCATCCAAGTCTCACACAGATCTCTGAAAACAGAGACAAACTGGGAATCCTGATCCGACAGAATGAATGTGGGAATCTTGTAAATATCATGAATGTTGAAAAATGTGAAAAATGTTCTCAAGTATTGAAGTGAGAGTGGTTATAATTCATCACATTCCACATGTGCAAATGATATTATGTGAACTATTTGAGGTGAATGTAAAAATGTGCATGAATTGTATGTTGAAATGTTTCCATTTAGTTTCAGTGACAGCATGCACTCGAGCTGGTATAGACTCCAAACGTTTGTTCAAAACCTGATGATCATGTTATCCAGCATGATTTGAGAATGTATCAAAGAGCATCTTGTGTTCTTCAATGAAACGATGAAATCTGATCTTTTGCACAAACCAGTTGACATGTTTATTTGAAGTGTTGATGGTATTACGATGGTGAACATCTGCTGATGGAGCGGCTCTATTCTGAGAGGAACAGAATCACTCCACCCTGATGATGCAAATATGAGTTTCACTGTTTGACTCTTTATTGTGTGAAATGAGACAGTTGAGTTTGACTAATGGAGAGATGAGCTTTGATCATATTCATCAGTTTACTCTGAGGCTGATCTCAGCAGTCATACTGACCTTATGAATGTTTCAATCAACTGTTCAAAACTCAATATCAATGATGCTGTTTGTGTCACACACATCTGCTCAGTGTTTGTGCTGTTTATCATCTCTGGAAACTTTCAGTTGATCACACTGAACTAAAGTCTTACAGTGTGCCGATATATCATATCAAATCATCAACATTATTAACTATCTGATTTATGTTCCTTTTTCCATCAATCATTTTTCTGTTTCACTCTTTTATTTTCAAACAAACAACAGTGTGACAAATACGGTTTACTTCACATTATTCTTTCAATTCAGTTTAGAGTCGAAGAGAATGAAAACTTACATTTGAACTTTTCTGAAAAACTCATTAAAGTTCATTAAATGTATTCATTATTATAATTGTGTGTGTGTGTATAAGTGTGTGTGTGTGAGCAGCTGCAGTATCTGTCAGTGTATCAGTGGAGTGTGACTGACAGAGGTTTTTGTACGACTCTTTATCACTGTGTGAACAGATGAATACTGTTGATGTAATGAAAACTCTGACAGTAATAATGTCCTGCATCTTCAGTCTGGACTCCACTGATGGTCAGAGTGAAATCAGTTCCACCATATTGTCCTTTTCCACTGAATCGCTGAAAACTATTACCATACCGAGTTTTTATGTTATATATGATGAGTTTTGGAGCTTCTCCAGGTTTCTGCTGATACCAAGCTAAACCATTGCTATGTATTCCAGGATCAGTTTTACACTCTATAGTGACTTCTTGTCCTTCAGGTTTAGTGACAACTTCAGTCTGAGTTACAGTGACTCCTCTGGATTCTGATCAGGAGAAAATAACGTTTGATCAAAATCTTTAAATTGACTGTATATGAAAGTCTTAAAAAGAAGTAAATCAGTGAGAAGATTTCATTTGATGTTTACCTGGAATAAAAGCTCCCAGAATCCAAATAAAGATGAAGAAATTCATTTTTGTGTTTGTTGGTTTTGTATGTTGAAAAACAGCAGTGTGTTATAAAGTGTTTGACTCACAGTTATAAACACTCTCTGATCACTGAAGCGTGTGATGCCAATGCAAAGTGACTCTCTCTGGAAATACCCTCTTTGAGTAAAACAGACATCAATCAATAGAATTAATAGAGTTTATTTCTTCAGAGAGCTCTCACTGACATTATACAGTCTGGATTGTGTGAGAGTCATGTGACCCTTTATATACTCTAGTGACGATTGAGAGATTCCTCCCAAAATTACGTTTAGAGCTTCAATTAGTCGTACAAATACCAGATATTTCACTATTCTTGATATTTCACCATTCTTGATATTTCTCAATTCTCAACCTCATGCCATCCCAGATGTGTTTGACATTCTTCTGCAGAACACAAATGAAGATTTCTAGAGGAATATTTCATCTCTGCTGGTCCATACAATGCTTGTTAATGGTGACCAAAACTTTGATGCTCCCAAAATCACATAAAGGCAGCAGAAAAGTAATCCACACGACTCCAGTGATTAAATCCATTTCTTCTGAAGTCATATGATAAGTGTACTATTGAATACTACTGATCCATCTCTGTGTAATTCAACAGGGATTTTCTGTTTTGGAGCAGCACTTTCTCTCTCTTTGTCTCCCTCTGCTGGTGTTGTTTCAGATGTACAAGCCACTAATGAGCTTCATTATGAGGGAGAATTAGTGGAGGCAGATGTTACAGGTTACTGAGAGACTTCAAAACCCCTCAGTTTGTGTCTTTCCATGGAGAGAGGAAGAAGTGTTTGACTGTGAAGTGAATTGTAGTTCTTTGATATTGAGTGAAATTGTGCTGTGTGGTTGAGTGGATTGAAGTAAAGTGTGTGATTGTGTGTTAAAAACAAATAAGAATAGAAAGAAAGAGGGAGGGAGAATCTTCCCTTTATTCTTTTGAATGTTTTCTCCATTTTCTTGTGAGAAATGAGGAGTGGAGTGTCTTGAAGAAGAGCTGTCTCTCTATTAGAGTTAGTTTTGATATCGGTGCTCTTGACTCTCCTCAAGTCTTGTCTTCAAGAAACTTCCATTTGAGCGACTCCTGAAAAATCACTTTATCAACACACACTCGATCAAACAAGAGACTCCAGCACTAGATGAATCTATTTTAATACCTGAACAACATGTATGTTACATCAGCTCTCCCTTTATATGAGCCTGTCCACTGTCTTTCAGTACTTCTGTGACCTCTTAGTGGTTATACTGTGTGAAGTGTTTAACATGTTTCATTCTGGAGCTGAATTCTTGAGTGGACGAGTAACTGATAACTCAAGAGTAACTGATGGAGAAACAGATGCACAATCAATCAATCAATCAATCAATCAATCAATCAATCAATCAATCAATCAATACAAGAAGGTTGATAAAAGTGTTTCAGTTTACACCATTATTAGAGAGTCGATGGATTTATTCAGGAAAATTTGCTTCTGTTAATTGATACACAAATATCATGAATATTAAATGGTCTGTTTACAGATTGTTTGCTTGTTTGTTTGTTTATTAGGTTGCATTGAGTCATGTATTACAGTAGGTTCATCTTTATTTCTGTTAGATCTGTTTGTAGCCAAATTAACATGAATAATTCAGTTGCTTAGCAACACTCTCAAACTCTCGTACACTGTTTATTGTTTACATGTTGTTTGTAATGTCTACAAGAGTATATATGTATTGTTTACTGTGTGTGTGTGTGTGTGTGTGTGTGTGTGTGTGTTTCAGTGTGTTCTCTTCATGTAAGATGTCTGTGAAGTGTGTCTTGTCTTGTTTGTGATTGTGACTGTAGATCTGATGTTTTATGTGTCTGGAATGAAAAACTTTAATCAAGACCGACTAAAAGTTCTCTCCGATGATTATTTATACTCAAGATCAAACCATCAAAGTGCACCAAAATTAATAGTCTAGTGTGAGATTTTCACATCAATTATTTTTACTCTGATAATAATAATAAATGTTCATAATATTAATCGAATCATTTTCTCTCAGTATTAAAACCACAGATCATTAAATACAACAAACAAACTCTTGTCCATCATTACTTGGGATTTCCCGCTTTGGTGCACCAGAGCAAAGATATAAAAGTTCTTTAAAAGTCCTCATGTGATTTATAAATAGTTCCAGAAAGATCCGTCTGCTGTGTAAGAAGTGTTGTGATTGATGCTTCTTGTCGAGAACTGAAGCTTCTAAATCAAGTGTGATCCTTCATATTAACATCATATTTTAATAAATGTCTTTGTAGTGATCTGCTGCTGTGCTGGACAATGAAACATTTTTGATTCTGTCATTATATATCAAATATAAATTTCACAAAAATGCACATTTTCTCCACCTTGTGTGTGTGTGTGTGTGTGTGTGTGTGTGTGTGTGTGTGTGTGTGTGTGTGTGTGTGTGAGCAGCTGCAGTATCTGTCAGTGTATCAGTGGAGTGTGACTGACAGAGGTTTTTGTACGACTCTTTATCACTGTGTGAACACATAACTGTCACTGATCTCATGAACACTCTGACAGTAATAATGTCCTGCATCTTCAGTCTGGACTCCACTGATGGTCAGAGTGAAATCACTATTAGATCCACTGCCACTGAATCTAGATGGAGTTCCAGACTGCAGATTGTTGACTTGATAAATGAGGAGTTTAGGAGCTTCTCCGGGTTTCTGTAAGTACCAGTTTAACAAAACACCAGCATGCACATCACTGCTGGTTTTACAGTTTATTTGAACTTCTTGTCCTGGTTGAGCTGCTGTTATTGAGGGACTCTGAGTGACCGTGATCTGTCCATCACACTCTGAAACACATGACACAATAAACACAGAAGTTTTTACTATCTCAAAAATAGTTATTTGACACCTGAAGATTGAAATATTCTCAGGTACAATTGATGTTAGTTTGAATGTGTAAAATATAGTGACTATTAGCACTGAAATAGATTCTCACCAGCAGTGAAAAGCAGAAGAGAGCAGATAATGAGAGCGTGTGCTGTCATCTTTACTGTGAATGAGTGAGAACTGAAGGAACAGTGATGTTGGTTTGACAGTCCTGACTAACAGACAGTCTGATATTGTGCTTTAATCAGAGGGGCGGGACATTCAAAACTGTTTCCTCTCACCAGCAAATGTGACTGTTACAGGAGAACAGCAGCAATGACAAACAATTAATACTTGAAAATACATTCATTATTTACATCTTTATTTCTGATTTATTAAATACATTTCAATCAGTGGAACTTCTCTGGATTTTTCCTCATTGTGGATATTTCACGAGCATTCAGGACATCAAACGAAATCAAATGAGTTATAGAGTCAGTGGAGTGATAAAAACTGTTTATTACAATGTAATATATATTTTATAATGCAATGTTGAAGTTGTGAATCAGTTGTTAATGACAGTAAGAACTGAAAGTGTGTTTGTATGTGTGTTGTGTAAAGATGTGTTTGTGATCATGTGTTTAAAGTGCAGTTAGTGAAGCGCTCAGAGGTTTTTGTGCAGCTGTTCTATTAGTTTGTATCACTGTGGTGGACTTTCGGCAGCGGCACCAGACTGGATGTTGGCAGTAAGTAAATCATCAAATCATCCTTTTAATGTTTCATATGTTTTATAATAATGTTGAATGTGTGTTTTATAATAATGTTGAATGTGTGTTTTATAATAATGTTGAATGTGTGTTTTATAATAATGTTGAATGTGTGTTTTATAATAATGTTGAATGTGTGTTTTATAATAATGTTGAATGTGTGTTTATAATAATGTTGAATGTGTGTTTTATGTATGATTGTGACACTATGAGTTGAGGGATTTGTCTCACTTTTGTTTAAAATTGGGTTTCAGTAAAAAAAAAAAAAAATGTGTTTCCAACTTGACCAAATAATAAGATAATGTTGCCTATTCTAATTTAGTGATTTTTGTATTTGATGTATTTTTGTACGTTTATTTATTCATTTATTTTTCAATATCTGGGCATTCAGGCTGTTTTACAAGTAATTCATGTGAATTTGAAAGACATTTAATTTGCACTTCTTCAGCACATGTGAATTTGTTGCTCGTACAGAAGTGAGATGTGATTCAGTTTTTGTAGCTGTTCATGATTTAAATGACTCACATTATCAAGAGTTCATAAAAACGCTTCATTAAAATGAAATGTGTACTTTTAATGTAATATGTAAGAGAAATATTACTGTAGGAAATCTTTCACTAAATTACCAGTTAAAAGTGAATAAATGTCTTTTCATAGTTTGTCCTGAATGTAGAAATTCAAATATATAAAAAAGACATTCTTCAACTTTTGTGCAAGTTTACTGCAAACACACAAAGATATGTGCACTTTATTGATCATTTCATCAAACGGTTCATCTGATATAATTTCAGTAACTGAGAGTCTTTAAAAAAGTTCTTTATAGGAGCGACAGAAAAAACCTTTAATGCAGTTTAATGTTGACAGTTTAAGTACTGTGTATATCTTAAAAACACAAAAGATTTTCTGTTCAAAATAGATGACGTTACTAAATAATATATTTGTAATATTTTCTAATTTGTCTTTTGTGTATTTGTCAGGCAACACTCGTCCTGCCGTGAGCGTCCTGCTGCCCTCCAGTGAAGAGATTTCCACAAAGAACACAGCAACACTGATGTGTGTGGCCAACAAGGGCTTCCCCTCAGACTGGAGCCTGAACTGGAAGCTGGACGGGAGCAGCAGGTCTGGGAAGAGCAGTGCTGGGGTCCTGGAGAAGGGCGGTCTGTACAGCTGGAGCAGCAGTCTGACTCTCTCTCAGGACGAGTGGATGAAGGTGGTCACAGTGAGCTGTGAGGCCACACAGAAAGACCAGCAGTCAGTCATTGGAGAAGTGAGGAGAGATCAGTGTTCTGAGTAGATCCTCTGATTCTCTTCTGCTCTTCTCACTCATGTCTCACATGGAGACTAACAGTGACTTCTATTCAGACAAGTATATGTGTGCTTTTGTTCTTCACTGCTGATTTCTCTTGTCACAATTCAATAAATGAAATAATATTCAGTAAAGTTTCCTGTCTTTTGTATTTGAAAAGTTGATTTATTGACATTATTTGGGTCATTTGCCAGTTCAGTTCACACATTTTATAAATAAACTTCACTCAATGAACCGTGAAAACACCTGCAGAGACTTTATGAAACAAACTAGTAATTATGAGGTTATTATGCTATAAATATGGTTTATGAGGACACCCCTAGTGTCCCTGTCATTAAAACAGCTTAAAAACATACTAAACAATATTCAAGTTCAAGTTTATTTATAAAGCACTTTAAAAACTACAATGTTGACCAAAGTGCTGTACATTAATATCATACAAATAACACAATATTATTAAAACACTTCAGTCACCATTTAGGAACTTTAACCAAAGTGTCTTTTACGAACAGAGAAACGTTTGAATTATGGGACAGTTTCTGAAAAGGTGCGATTGCTGGTAAAACTAAACTAGTAAAATTGTGGTTTGAACATGTTCACTGGAGACAGAGCTGCTCTATTCTGAGAGAAACACAATCATTCAACTCTGACAATGCAAATGTGATTTTCACCTCACACTCTCAGATTCACTGTTTGATTGGTTCAATGATCTGAACTGGAACACACCAGTTTCACTTCTGCTCTATTGAGTCGTTACACAGTTATGAAGTTATTTAAGTGACATCTTCATAAAACATATGCAACTAATAAACTGCACCAGCTCATCTGTAACACCAGATGAAGACTTTTTTCTGTCCTGTAGGTCCACAAGGTTGGACAGATTTTTGAATGGTGGAGAGCACCTGTTGTGACATCTGATCATATTATGGTCTGTTCAAAGATCATTAGATGGTTTGTCTAATAGCAAGCACACACTCAAAGTCTCTCATTATGATGTTCATGCTGTGGAAGGTTTAAAGGGATAGTTCACCCAAAAATAATAATTCTGTCATAATTTACTCAACCTCATGATGATCAACTGCTGGTTTTACAGTTTATTTGAACTTCTTGTCCTGGTTGAGCTGCTGTTATTGAGTGACTCTGAGTGACTGTGACCTTCTAATTTTAAAAGTTGTAAATGACAAACCTCGAGCAAATGATGTGAGAGTCCAGATGAAGAAGGTGATGAATATCATTGTTGTTGTGTTAATGAAGATCATGATTCAAGAAAGATAATGTGTACTGTTCAAATCAGCACATGTGGTTCAGTGCAGAATGTTAAGTTAATGCTGGATACGGGCTCAGCTGTATCAATCATTCCAATGTCAGTGTGCACACAGTATTTCCCTACTGCTACTCTCTCAAAACCAAAGATACATTTAGTGAGCTGGTGGTGATGCCATACCTGTAAAGGGATGCTTGGAAGCTGAGATTGCATACGGTAATCAATGTGACAATCAACTGCAGTTGTCAAGCCCCTCTTGAAAAAGAGCAATCTGGATAAGACCATATTAAGCAACTATAGACCGACCTCAAATCTTCCTTTCATAGGCAAGATCATTGAAAAAGTTGTCTTCAATCAACTGAACAAATTCTTGAACTCGAATGGATACTTTGACAATTTTCAATCTGGTTTCCGATCACATCACAGCACAGAGACAGCGCTCATAAATATAATAAACGATATTCGCTTAAATACTGATACAGGCAAATTATCAGTACTGCTACTACTCGACCTCAGTGCTGCATTTGACACTGTCGATCACAACATACTTCTGGAAAGGCTGGAAAACTGGGTGGGGCTTTCTGGGATGGTCCTAAAATGGTTCAGGTCATACTTAGAAGGGAGAGGTTATTATGTGAGTATAGGAGACCATAAGTCTGAGTGGACGCCCATGACATGCGGAGTCCCTCAAGGCTCAATTCTTGCTCCACTCCTGTTCAACCTGTATATGCTCCCAATTAGCCAAATAACGAGAAAGAACCAAATGGCTTACCACAGCTATGCAGATGACACACAGATCTACTTAGCCCTATCACCTAACGATTACAGCCCCATTGACTCCCTGTGCCAATGTATTGATGAAGTAAACAGTTGGATGTGCCAAAACTTTCTTCAGTTAACCTTTTAAACATCCTGCAATATTTGCCAAAAACGCCTAAAAAAGGCCTACCCAAATTAAAATGCATGCTGTTCTTGAACCCTTTGGAGTATATGCATGCTTTTGGTCTCTTTTGAAAGGGGAGACTTTGAGGTTTGTTCCTGAATAGTCAGAATCACTGTAAGTCTTACTTGTATTGAGTAATAGAACTTTGAACACACTCAAAAAGGGGAAATAAACTCCGCCTACATTTTTTTTTTGTAAAAAGATGCCTGCAGATAACTACATCTGGGAGGACATAGCTGGAAAACACAATTAGATCATAGCATGAAGCCTTACCAAACCCAATATAAAATTTGATAACAATACATTAGAAAATGAGTGTTTTACACATGTTTATCCAAGTGTATGTATAGGCTTCAAGGATATTGATACCTGGCCACACCTCTAAAATGCACCAACTGGCTAAAATGACCTGTCCATCTAAAGTCCAGGGGTCAGCGGACATTTTGACATAAAAATATGTGTAATGTTTACATGTTCAAGGTAGCTTCATCAAAGAATACAAAGTTGTCGGTTAGCTCAAAATGCTACGTCTATACTACGTGGGTGTTTATTGATATATAAATGTGTTATGGACCAAAAACTTTGTTGAATTGGATTGTATGGACCCTTTACAGTGTAACTAAACCATTTTTGATGGAATGAAGTGGATCAGTAGAGTAAGATGAGCATTATAAGTGAGTTTCTACCATTTTGGATTCGTTTATTTTGCTGTAAGTGGTCTGAGAAATACACCGATTGTACCCGCTGTGTTAAGTGTATGTAGCCCAGCTAGGGTTAATGATATTCTCATAAATGCATATTTCTTATTAGGTAAAGGTAAATATGTTTATGACATTCACAGGTGAAACTGTCATAAATTCTATTTGATCATATAATTGTGTAGCATTACACTTGTACTAATATTATAGAGATTATGGTACATGTTTATGTGAGGTGTACTTGCTCAAAACGTGGTTTTGACCAGCATGTATATTATTTTAATTTTGAGTGGTCATTGGTTGACTTGCACCCGCCCATATGTAGGTACGCAGAGTTCTGATTGGGGGGGGAAAGAGGAGAGGACGGAAGAGACAGATCGGAAAGTGATGTCGGGTTTTAGTTTTCTCTCAAGATTTGGAAATAAATAGATACATAACCACTGCTTAAGTGGCAAGAGGTTCTACAACGAATATATAATGAGTTAAGGAACGTTTATTCCATCCGTTTAAATTGTTATACTTTGACTAAGAGTTTACGCAGACTTGCATAAGTTGCTGCTGCTAGACGCGAGAGTGAGAGACTATTACATGCGGCTGGACCAGAGAACTAATCGCGGAAAAATAAAGACTATAGAATGGAGGAACCAGATAGCATTTTAAATCCCCTCGTGATTTAAAATTCCTCTGGCATCGCGGGATTCATCGTCTTTCGGCGGACAGCTGGTGAGACGGCAGACGGGCACTGAATTCCCAACGTGATTGGTGGATAGCGTGTGTTGAAACATAACACAGGTACACTTGTTTTATTTTGCTCGTTTGAGTGAAGAGGCCATTTGTGGGTTTTAACGGCCACACCGCTCCCAAGCAACGACTCAAGCTTGCAACAGGTTTGCTGTATTCAAACTAAGAGTGTGTGTGGGCCCACATTATTTATTTTGTTGTTCAGTTTATTCATGTGATGTACAGTTGAGTGCATTTGCCATTTGCTTTTCTGTTGTTATAGTAACATATCTTAACATAGCATTTCATTACTGTGTTTAATCTGTACAAATTGAGTACTGATATTTCAATATCAGATTTTTTTGAATTTCTAATCTGAAAAGATAACAATGTGATTTTGTATATCTAAGAAAATACACCAAGGACATTTGGAGATTTTATTTAATTCTTCCACTATTTACAATATTTCATTTCTTTAATCTTATTTTCTGTTAAATAAAATTACTTGTTAATTGATAAGAATTCAGTTTTTGTGATTTACATTAAGTGTATTCAGAAAGACTATCCTATAACATTTTCAGTTAAGTAACAAATGATCAGATAGGAAAGGAGAAGGAAGTAAATAATTTTAGTCGAGAGACACATTCTTAGGACCCGGTGCTCCGTCTATTAAAGGATAGGTAGGGGCGCTACACATTTATGGGGGCTCGTCCGGGATTTTTTACTTCCTGTCATCAACTGACCTAGAAAACAAGAACTGAATTAAATCTTAAATTTAGTTGAGTGAATTAACTATCACTTATTTGAGTTCTGAGCATGGCTTTTGCACAAGATCCAAGTCTGCTTGCTGAATTGTCCAAATGGTGTAAGGAAATGGACATTGAGGAGAATCATGGCATACTGTTAATAGGAGTGCCTGCTAAAACTGATGTGGCATTCATAGAAGAGACAGTGCAGGCTGTAAAAGCTTTTGGTAGGGTACGAGTGAGAGACTCCAGAGTCGGACCAAGTTCTAATACTAGTTTGGTGCTCTGCGAATGCCGAGAAGTCATTGATCCAACTCGTATTCCATCAGACTTACTGCCTGCTCAGGGAGAAGAAACTTGGAAGGTAGTAGTGGCTTCAGTTGAGGTGCCCATTTCAGATTTCTCACAGAAACTGTACAAATTCTTAAGTGAAGAGGGAAAATCTATGTCTGACATGCAAGCTCTATTCACACAGTCTAGCTCTAACGCTAGTTCTCCTGAATCTATCATACGTGCTGTGGGTGAACTGTTGGAGAAAACCTCAAAATCAACAACTGATGTTAGTGCTTTTCGCCGATTACGCACCTTTTCGGGTACTGTTCCCACACCCACAGGAGAGGAAAGTTTGGAAAACTGGATGGAACAAGCTAGGGTGATGACTGTGGAGTGTGAATGTTCTGAAAAGGAAAAAAGAAGAAGAATAATGGAGTGTTTAAAAGGTCCAGCGTTGGATATTGTTAAGGCTGTCCGATTTTCAAGTCCTGATGCTAGTGCTTTACAGTACCTGGATGCTTTGGAGAATACTTTTGGAACATTTGAATCTGGAGAGGATCTCTACTTTGCATTCCGTCTTCTTCGACAATCACCAGGAGAGGTGTTGTCTGATTTTCTGAGGCGATTAGAGAAATCTTTAACTAAAGTGGTCCAAAGAGGAGGATTGGCACCACAGTTGATGGACAGAGTGAGGATTGAACAACTGATTCGTGGAGCTGTTGAAGCCGATCTTATGCTGCTGCAGTTGAGATTAAGGGAAAGGAAAGAACAACCTCCCAATTTCTTAGCATTACTGAACGAAATTAAGGAAGCAGAGGAGACTGAAGCTACCCGTCATAAGATTAAAACCTCAGTGAAGCCTATACAATTGAAAACTGATGACAAAATGAGCTCTTCGGTGGTGAAACAACTACGAGATGAATTACAGGAGTTAAGATCCAGATTAGGAGGCGATGCTGAGAAAAACCCAATTGCATCATTAAGAGTGGAGTCTAGAGACCAACAAGCTAAGGTAAAGGCTGATACTCAGAAAGAGTCGGAGGTGCAACTGTTAAAAAAACAGGTTCAGCAGTTACAAGAGCAATTGTCAGTGATGAATGTGAGCTCTGCTAATCAATCCCCACAGGACAATTCGAATTCGAAGTCAGTTCAGTTTCGAAATCAGAGAAAATCCTCAAGAAATCGAGAAGATTTTTTCTGCTACCGTTGCGGAGAGGATGGGCACATTGCGACTAAGTGTAAAGCTCCAGAAAATAACACATTAGTGATACAGAAACTAGTGCGCTCCCTTCGACAGGTCAAATCTGAGAGAAGTAGATCATTTGGAGACAATGTTTCTGCTAATAGTCTTAATTGTTCCTTTGATCAGAGTCAAATAGCCAATAATGAAACAAATTCTCTTCCCAGAGGATTAGTGGGTCCTGTCTCCAACATCCCTGTGAAGGTAAATGGATGTCCGTGTACCGCCCTTCTTGACAGTGGATCACAGGTCACTATAGTCTTTGAAAAATGGTATTACCAAAACTTGTCCCAGGTCCCTATTCAACCACTTACTGGCTTGGCAATTTGGGGACTGAGTGAATCAAGTTATCCTTATAAGGGCTATATAGTGGTAGATATCTCCTTACCTGTTATACTCACGGGTGAAGAAGAGACTGTTTCTATTCTGGCATTGGTTTGCCCAGAGCCACAAGTCACTCAGCAGGTTCCGGTTATCATTGGAACTAATGCAAACTTCTTCCAGCGACTGACTGCATTCAGCCCAGACTCTGGGGTCTCCAATCCAGCTTACTCATTGAGAATTCAGTCAGAAGTGCTCGAACTACATGCATCACCTATCAAAGAGAAAGTGAAAGTCTCTGAATCAGATGAGGGAGAAATATTGTGGATGGGACCAGAAGGGTTAACCATTCCATCGAGAGGTGAGCGGTATGCTGTTTGTAAGGTGGAAATGAAGAAACAACTGAAAAAAGACATTTTTCTCCTTGAAGCATCAGAGGATAACCAACTGCCAGCTGGAATTCTTGTTCCACCTACTGTTCTTCACTCTTCTGATATGAATGTAGATAGTTTTGAACTGTTAGTGTGCAATGAACACCTCCCGAGACATAACCATACCTGTAGGGACGGTGATAGCTAAAGTATTCTCCACTGACACTGTCACAGTAGCGCATGAAGTTCAGACTGCTTCCAAAAGGTTAGATCCAAAAATCTTTAAGTTTGGTGATTCGCCTGTTCCAGCCAATTGGAAAGCAAGGTTGAGAGAGAAGCTTTCTGAGAGAGGAAGCGTGTTTTCAGTGACTGAATGGGATGTGGGGAAAGCTAAAGACGTAAAACATACCATAAGACTAAAGGATTGCCGACCATTTCGTAAACGATCTAGAAGACTAGCACCAGCAGATATAGATGATGTGAGGCGACATTTGAAAGATCTGTTGGCGGCAGGTATCATAACTGAATCTAGAAGTCCATACGCTTCACCAATAGTCATTGCTAGGAAAAAGAATGGAACTATCCGAATGTGTATTGACTATCGGACTCTAAATGCCAGAACCACCCCAGACCAATATACCACCCCTAGGATAGAGGACGCTTTAGACTGTCTGTCAGGGAGTAAGTGGTTTTCTTTCTTGGATTTACGAAGTGGATATTATCAGATTGAAATGGCTGATGAGGACAAAGAAAAGACTGCGTTCATCTGCCCTCTGGGGTTCTACCAATTTGAACGTATGCCACAGGGTGTAACTGGGGCTCCAGCCACCTTTCAACGATTAATGGAAAAGGCTGTTGGAGACATGCATCTTCTCCAAGTTATTGTGTACTTGGATGATATTATTGTCTTTGGACAGACGTTAGAAGAACATGAAGAGAGACTGTTGAAAGTGCTGGATAGACTACAAGAGTATGGTCTAAAAGTGTCCATTGACAAGTGCCAATTCTGTCAGCCGAAAGTAAATTATGTTGGGCACGTTGTATCTGCAGCAGGAGTATCACCAGATCCTGAAAAGGTGAAGGCTGTAATTAACTGGGAAATGCCTACTGATTTAAAATCTTTGAGATTTTTTCTTGGATTTTGCGGGTTTTACCGTAGATTTGTTAAGAACTACTCAGCAATTGTAAGACCGTTGACTGAGTTAACTAAGGGGTATCCTCCTGCGAAAGGTCAACGCAAAATTGCACCGAAGGGGAAATATTTCCAGGAATCTGAGCCATTTGGTGAAAGATGGGATGAGGCATGCACAGGTGCTTTCCATCATATCATCCATTGCCTTACACATGCTCCAGTGCTTGCTTATGCTAATCCAGCTAAGCCCTACATATTACATGTGGATGCAAGCTTAAGTGGACTGGGTGCTGTGCTGAACCAGGAATACCCAGAAGGGTTAAGGCCAGTTGCCTATGCAAGCCGAAAATTGAATATGGCTGAACGGCGTTACCCAATACATCAGTTGGAGTTTCTGGCATTGAAATGGGCAATAGTTGACAAATTTCATGATTATTTGTACGGCGCAAAATTCACAGTTAAGACTGATAACAACCCCTTGACTTACGTGTTAACAAGTGCAAAACTGAGTGCCACGGGTCACAGGTGGTTGGCTGCCCTAGCCACTTACGATTTTGATCTCCAGTACAAACCTGGTCGTCACAACATTGATGCTGACACGTTGTCAAGATATCCTATGTCCACAGAGGTGCCAGCTGAATGGATTGACATCCCTAGGTCAGGTGTGAAGGCTATCTGTCAGCTTGCAGATACTAACTCTTCTGAAGAATCTAGTGGTAGATTAGTAGATCAGTTAGGGATTCCTTCGGAAAGTATCCCCTCTGCATATGTTTCTCCCATACAATTAGAATTAGAACATAAGGCACAGTTGTCCAACTTAGACTTGAGACTAGCCCAAGAGCAGGATTCCATTATTGGACCTGTGAGACAAGAAGTCAAAAACGGGAATGTTCTCAGGGCTACAAAGAACTCAACTCTTTCGGAATCTCTGTTGAGACAACAGGGAGACAAGTTAGTCATTCGCCACAATCTCTTGTACAGAGTTACTAAGAGCCCCTGTGGAAAGGAGATTCAACAGTTAGTTCTCCCTAAAATATACAGATCTCAAGTATTATTTTCTCTTCATGATGAGTCTGGCCATCTTGGAATTGAGAAGACTACAGAACTATGTAGAAGCCGGTTCTACTGGCCACGTATTGGTACAGAAGTGGAGCAGTACGTTAAAAATTGCGGAAGATGCATTGCAAGGAAAACATTACCCCAAAGATCTGCTTACTTGAGTCATATCACAAGTAGTGGACCAATGGACCTGGTTTGCATAGATTTCCTTTCCATTGAACCAGACTCTAAGGGTATTTGCAATGTTCTGGTGATCACGGATCATTTCACTCGCTACGCTCAAGCGTATCCAGCCAAAGACCAGAAAGCATTGACTGTAGCTAAACTCCTTGAGAAATTTTTTGTGCATTATGGTCTGCCTGCCCGCATTCATTCTGACCAAGGTCGGGATTTTGAAAGCAAGCTCATTAAAGAGTTGCTGGGGATCTTTGGGATTCGCAAGTCCAGAACATCCCCTTACCACCCCCAGGGAGACCCACAGCCTGAGCGGTTTAACCGCACTCTTCTTTCCATGCTGGGAACACTAGATCCAAACAAGAAAAACAAATGGAGTCAAAGTATCAGTCAATTGGTACATGTGTATAACTGTACTAAAAATGAAACAACTGGTTATTCGCCCTATTATCTACTATTTGGAAGAGAGGCTCGACTTCCTGTAGATGTGCAATTTGGAACTTCATCAGAGGGTGAGAGTGATTTGAAACATCACAAGTATGTTGAGAGTGTGAAAAAAGATTTAAAACATGCATACCAGTTGGCAGTGGAAAATTCTCTGAAGACGCAACAAAGAAATAAAAGGCTCTATGATCGAAGAGTAAAACATCAGATTCTGGAGAAGGGAGATCGAGTATTTATCAGAAATCTGGCTTTAACTGGGAAGCATAAGTTACAAGATCGCTGGAACTCCTTCCCTTACATCGTCCAGGAGAAATTGCCAAACTTGCCTGTGTACAGACTTAAACCAGAAACTGGTACTGGAAGAATAAGAACGTTGCACCGGGATCATTTGCTGCCAATAGGAGAAAGTGTGAGACTAAACTTACCTGATCCAAGAAGTGAAGTTCTGCTAAAATGCAAAACAAGGTCCAAAGCTGTAGAAGAATCACAAAAACAGCAGATGAAGGACAAAGACCAAAGAATGAAAAGTTGTGAATCTGAAAAAATAGAGTCTGACAGTGAGAAAAGTAGTATTGATGAATATTATCCAGTTCAGCAAAAGACATCATTTGACAGACTGCTCATTCCTTCATTGCCATCAGAGAGAGTCAGAGTACCTGAAAAAGCTACTCAACGCCCTACTCAGTTAGAAGTGATGGAAGACTTTACAGAGCATGAAGTGGGGAGTTCTGCTTCATCTCCTCCGAATTGTAGCAAAGGTCTAGAATGGGAAGGGGGAGATGATCAGTCCAGAAGTACCCCAAAAGTAGTGGAAAGTGAGAGAAAAGAACTTCGTACTAGGAGAGAAATAAAGCCTGTAAAGAAACTAAGCTATGATGAACTGGGGAAATCCACAGATAGGCCTTTAACACTAGTGTATAAGGGTATGGTGGTATATGTTCAGAAGTCTACCAGACAGGAAAGGTCGTGTAGCACATTATGGTGTCATCCTTTAGCCAAATGTGATTCATGTGCAAATTGGAGTACTGATTTCAACCCCAAAGCCCTAATTCAAATGTAGAGAGAGGAAAAAACTCATGGGGACATGAGAATATTAGGAGGGGGAGAGTGTAGCCCAGCTAGGGTTAATGATATTCTCATAAATGCATATTTCTTATTAGGTAAAGGTAAATATGTTTATGACATTCACAGGTGAAACTGTCATAAATTCTATTTGATCATATAATTGTGTAGCATTACACTTGTACTAATGTTATAGAGATTATGGTACATGTTTATGTGAGGTGTACTTGCTCAAAACGTGGTTTTGACCAGCATGTATATTATTTTAATTTTGAGTGGTCATTGGTTGACTTGCACCCGCCCATATGTAGGTACGCAGAGTTCTGATTGGGGGGGGAAAGAGGAGAGGACGGAAGAGACAGATCGGAAAGTGATGTCGGGTTTTAGTTTTCTCTCAAGATTTGGAAATAAATAGATACATAACCACTGCTTAAGTGGCAAGAGGTTCTACAACGAATATATAATGAGTTAAGGAACGTTTATTCCATCCGTTTAAATTGTTATACTTTGACTAAGAGTTTACGCAGACTTGCATAAGTTGCTGCTGCTAGACGCGAGAGTGAGAGACTATTACATGCGGCTGGACCAGAGAACTAATCGCGGAAAAATAAAGACTATAGAATGGAGGAACCAGATAGCATTTTAAATCCCCTCGTGATTTAAAATTCCTCTGGCATCGCGGGATTCATCGTCTTTCGGCGGACAGCTGGTGAGACGGCAGACGGGCACTGAATTCCCAACGTGATTGGTGGATAGCGTGTGTTGAAACATAACACAGGTACACTTGTTTTATTTTGCTCGTTTGAGTGAAGAGGCCATTTGTGGGTTTTAACGGCCACACCGCTCCCAAGCAACGACTCAAGCTTGCAACAGGTTTGCTGTATTCAAACTAAGAGTGTGTGTGGGCCCACATTATTTATTTTGTTGTTCAGTTTATTCATGTGATGTACAGTTGAGTGCATTTGCCATTTGCTTTTCTGTTGTTATAGTAACATATCTTAACATAGCATTTCATTACTGTGTTTAATCTGTACAAATTGAGTACTGATATTTCAATATCAGATTTTTTTGAATTTCTAATCTGAAAAGATAACAATGTGATTTTGTATATCTAAGAAAATACACCAAGGACATTTGGAGATTTTATTTAATTCTTCCACTATTTACAATATTTCATTTCTTTAATCTTATTTTCTGTTAAATAAAATTACTTGTTAATTGATAAGAATTCAGTTTTTGTGATTTACATTAAGTGTATTCAGAAAGACTATCATATAACATTTTCAGTTAAGTAACAAATGATCAGATAGGAAAGGAGAAGGAAGTAAATAATTTTAGTCGAGAGACACATTCTTAGGACCCGGTGCTCCGTCTATTAAAGGATAGGTAGGGGCGCTACATGTATATTAAAATGGTTTACATCGTTCGAATCACAAGAGTCTCAGCTTTCCAACGATGTAAGATATGTGTATCTTTTAATTTTTGAGTTTTTGCATTTCGTGAAGTTATTGCGCAATAGCCGAGGCTGTTAAAAGGTTAAACAAAGACAAAACTGAAGTCATTGCGTTTGGAAACAAAGATGAAGTTCTCAAGGTGAATGCATACCTTGACACTAGGGGTCAAACAACTAAAAATCAAGTCAGGAATCTTGGTGTGTCTCTAGAGTCAGACCTTAGTTTCAGTAGTCATGTCAAAGCAATAACTAAATCAGCATACTATCATCTGAAAAATATTGCAAGAATTAGATGCTTTGTTTCCAGTCAAGACCTAGAGAAACTTGTGCATGCTTTCATCACCAGCAGGGTGGATTATTGTAATGGACTCCTCACGGGCCTTCCCAAGAAGACCATAAGACAGTTGCAGCTCATACAGAACGCTGCTGCCAGAATTCTGAGCAAAACCAGAAAATATGAACATATCACACCAGTCCTCAGGTCTTTACACTGGCTCCCAGTTACATTTAGGATTGATTTTAAAGTATTATTACTGGTATATAAATCACTCAATGGGCTAGGACCTCAATATATTGCAGACATGCTCACTGAATATAAACCCAACAGATCACTCAGATCATTAGAATCACATCAGCTAGAAATACCAAGGGTTCACTCTAAGCAAGGACAGTCTGCTTTTAGCTGTTATGCCAGCCGCAGGTTCCAGAAGAGATCAGATGTGCTCCTACAGTAGTCACATTCAAATCCAGACTCAAAACACATCTGTTTAGCTGTGCATTTACTGAATGAGCACTGTGCCACTGTGTGTCCGACTGTTTGTACTGTGTTTTATTAGATTTTTTTTTTTTATTCTAAACTGTTTTAATTATTCTTATTTTATTATTCTTATTTTTTTCTTTTTAATTTCTACTATGTAAAGCACTTTGAATTACCATTGTGTAAGAAATGTGTTATATAAATAAACTTGCCTTGCCTTGTCTTTCTCCTGGTGGTTTTTGGTTTTTCATTACTGGGTTAATTTGATGTGGGTTGGGCCACTTAGTGAGCACAGGTGTTGCAGGTTACAGCGAGGCTTTTAAATACTCTTAATTTGTGTCTTTTCAGAAAAGCAAATGTTGGAGAGTTTGAGTGTGGATGTGAGATCTTGAGAAAGTGGGGAAAAGGGGGTCAAAAGAACAAGAGAGATTTTGTTCTCTCAGTAAAGTTTGATTTTTATTCAAGAAAGGAATATCTTCATTTTGGTCTTTTGGGGGTGTTTCAGATTTCTCATTTTGATGAATCAGTGGACCAGGGCTTTAAGGAACACTGTCTCATTAGAGCTGGCTTGATCAATCTGTGCTCCTGATCCTCAAGAGACTTCCACGTATGGATGGCTCAATCAATATTTTTTCCAAATGAAAAAATTACAAAATTTGAGTGTGTAGCTGTAAAGAATATTTGGAGTTTTAAAAATTCATTTTTCACTGCAGGACATTTAAATAAACAAACTAGTGATGAGTTAAAGCCTCTCAACTTTGTGGTGGGTTAAAAATCATCTCTAGAAAATCATTCTTGATTGTGTTTGTCACATTTTACTACTATATTGTTCAGTTCAGTATTTTAAGGAATGTTTATGTGAGACTCCTGGAGTTTTTCTTCTGTCCAAGACCACAAAAGTCCAGTTTTCTTCTGCTGAATCTGCCTCATAATTCTCAGACTTCACTTGAGTCTCGTCAGTCTTCACTAAGTATCAAAAGCCCTTTTCAAACCAGTCATGCAGATCTATTGTTGAACGTTTAGGAGTTTTTCATTAGCAGCATCTGGTACACTGTGTAACCAGGAATATGAACAAGTTCAACTTTGCACAAGTCTATTATCTTCAGCTTTAAAGTGTCTTAATGGAGATCCCTGTGGTGGACACCATGCTGAAGACAATGTTTGCAGACTCATCTTTCATCAACTTCTCATCTAGTTCATCTCTGTGGTTCTTGAGTTATGCCTTTTTAAAGTTTTGCCATGGGCCACATTTCTACAGAATCATGATGTACTGATCTGGTTCCTCAAACCTCTCATACAGATGTTGGAGCTTTATAGGAGGTTTTTTCATTTGCAGCATCTGGTTCACTGTATGGCCAGAAATATTCAGAAGCTCAATTTTCCCAAGTCTATTATCATGCTGAATCAATGTTTTGCACTTGGATAGGACATGGTCCCTGTGTTTGTCTTTACGGATTCTTCTATTGGCTGGACGTCCGTACATGTCACACAGAAGAGATCCCAGATTTCATTAACAAGGTCACTTAATCTGCTGTTATTTACTTGAGCTCTAACGAGTCTGTTCTGACAGGAATTTTCCTAAATGAGACCAAACATGAACGCCTCAGACCATGTTGAACAGACTAATCCAAAATAATTCCTTGACACATAAACTTGTGTTATTCATTCACTTTCAGATTTGTGGCCTGTTTTGTCCCATGTACTGTATGACACGACTAATGCAGCCTAACTAGAAACGTGACCGTTTAAATCTAAAGAGACGTTCACTTAACAGAGTGTGGGAATGTTCATTAGTGCAGCTCCGTTAGACATTTACGGTGCTGTATGTCTTTATATTTGTACGGGACAGAAATTCAGTTTGGTGAAGTTTTTGTACTCTGTGTGTGTGTGTGTGTGTGTGTGAGAGTGTGTGTGTGTGTGTGTGTGTGTGTGTGTGTGTGTGTGTGTGTGTGTGTGAGAGCAGCTGCAGTATCTGTCAGTGTATCAGTGGAGTGTGACTGACAGAGGTTTTTGTACGACTCTTTATCACTGTGTGAACACATAGCTGTCACTGATCTCATGAACACTCTGACAGTAATAATGTCCTGCATCTTCAGTCTGGACTCCACTGATGGTCAGAGTGAAATCACTTTTTGATCCACTGCCACTGAATCTAGATGGAGTTCCAGACTCCAGGCTGTCGGCTAGATAAATGAGGAGTTTAGGAGCTTCTCCAGGTTTCTGTTGATACCAGTTAAGAAACTGAACACCCCAACCCTGATAAACTTCAGGACTGGTTTTACAGCTGATAGTAAATGTGTCTCCAAGATGAACAGATTTCACTGCAGGTGTTTGAGTGACTGTCACTGCACATCTTGATTCTACATTAAGACAACAAAATAAAAACAGTAAATGTTCAGCTAAACTGTTTCATTCAGGACACACATGATCAGTCCTATAGTGTAGAATGAGATATTTTCATTTGATCTTACCTCTAAAACAGTAGCTAGTGAACATCCAGATAAAGATGGTGATGAAAGTCATGATTGCTGTGGATCTAGATTCTGGATGAAGAAGTTCTCCGTCTTCAGTTTCAAACTCACTGAACTATTAAAAACTCTCAGACAACTGAAGCATGTGCTGCCAATGCAAAGTGTGTTCATGTAAATGAGTGTGATGTCACGTCAGATAATGCAAAAACAAAAGTTACATGTTCCTTATGCATGAGTTTACATCTGAAAAATGTGACTTTTTGTCCTATTTGTCTGATGCTAAATGTCTCTGATAATTGAATGCAGTATGAGAGAGAGCAGCATCAACATAAGAGACAGTCGAATTATCACCATGTTCAACATGATGAATGAGGTTAAAGGTCAGAAGTCATAGGTCATCTTTTTGTTTTAAATGTGTAATATTCAATCTGTGTGTCACTATTTAAAGTGTCTTTCTACTTACAGAGAGAATTACATGCAGTATTTGATCAAGAAAGTACTTTGGTAAAGTTTGACATATTTTAAAAGGTTTTGAGATGTTAATAGTTGAGAAAGTTGCATTTACTGTAAATGTCAATAAAATCTCTTGTGGTTTGAACATGTTCACTGGAGACAGAGCTGCTCTATTCTGAGAGAAACACAATCATTCAACTCTGACAATGCAAATGTGATTTTCACCTCACACTCTCAGATTCACTGTTTGATTGGTTCAATGATCTGAACTGGAACACACCAGTTTCACTTCTGCTCTATTGAGTCGTTTGACATTTTTAAAAGAGTTCAGGAAGTATGTGGGAACATTACAATTAAATTACACACATAAACATCTTTAGTGGTTATAAAAGTTTAAGGGGTCAAAAGGTGATGAATCACAGACACTTGAGTTCAAATCTTGAGTGTGTAACATGTGAGGAAGGGCAGCCGCTGGACTTTTGGTGTCCTCCTATTGTAAGATGCAGAGGTGGGTAGTAACAGACTACATTTAATCTGTTACATTTACTTGAGTAACTTTTATGGTCATTTTTAGGGTGATTCTGTAACTATGGGCTCTTATGATCTCAGTTTATAAGTGAATATTTTACATCAGAGCTGCAATATATCAGTTCTGACTGTATAAATCCAACACAAGGATCGACGTGAAACCGTTCATCTGGTCGAGGTTGATTATGGGTTTTAGAAAGTAATTAGTAATGCGTAATCCAGTTACTTTTCAGACAGAGTAATTAGTACAGTAATCTTATTTACACTAAATACATCACAATAATAAACAAGTGTTCATTATTAATATAACAAAATTCTCCGTATTATAACAGATCAATAAAGACTAACAGCATCTTTTCCTGATTTCATGATGTACAACAACAAAGGGATAAAAGTTTATTGAAAAAACTAATTTGGCTTTCAAAATGTCCCAGAACGATCCGTCTGCTGCGTAACGGTTCTGATTGATGCTTCTTGACAAGAACTGAAATCTCCAAATCAAGTGTGATCCTTCAATTCAACATAATGTCTTAATTTGGCATTTCAGTGACCTGCTGATGGACATAGATACACAAATTTAATTGTCTGTGTGTGTGTGTGTGTGTGTGTGTGTGTGTGTGTGTGTGAGCAGCTGCAGTATCTGTCAGTGTATCAGTGGAGTGTGACTGACAGAGGTTTTTGTACGACTCTTTATCACTGTGTGAACACACCACCACTGTGAAAACTCTGACAGTAATAATGTCCTGCATCTTCAGTCTGGACTCCACTGATGGTCAGAGTGAAATCAGTTCCACCTTCAGAATCACTGAATCGTTGTAAATTGTCATCAAAAAGCTCATTAACTCCCCATATAATGGGTTTTGGAGCTTCTCCAGGTTTCTGCTGATACCAAGCTAAACTCCATTCATTTATTCCAGGATCAGTTTTACACTCTATAGTGACTTCTTGTCCTTCAGTTTTAGTGACAAATTCAGTCTGAGTTACAGTGACTCCTCTGGATTCTGATCAGGAGAAAATAACGTTTGATCAAAATCTTTAAATTGACTGTATATGAAAGTCTTAAAAAGAAGTAAATCAGTGAGAAGATTTCATTTGATGTTTACCTGGAATAAAAGCTCCCAGAATCCAAATAAAGATGAAGAAATTCATTTTTGTGTTTGTTGGTTTTGTATGTTGAAAAACAGCAGTGTGTTATAAAGTGTTTGACTCACAGTTATAAACACTCTCTGATCACTGAAGCGTGTGATGCCAATGCAAAGTGACTCTCTCTGGAAATACCCTCTTTGAGTAAAACAGACATCAATCAATAGAATTAATAGAGTTTATTTCTTCAGAGAGCTCTCACTGACATTATACAGTCTGGATTGCTGGGAGAAAAACATACAAATAAGCACATTGTGTCACTGAGTGACCCAATATTATATATTCTCTTTCACATGTTGGAGTGTTTATATAATCTTGAGGTAAATGGTTAAACTGGTTTGGATCACTGTCCGCAATGGAGAACCCAGATTCCCCACAGACTACATGAAGAGATAATAAATGTTAATGGATTAAATGGAAATGAATGGAGACAATGACAATGTCAAAGGAAGGTGCAGATGAGACGGGGTGATGGAGGGATGCCGGAAGAATTGACACTGGAGAAGTCATGTGACCCTTTATATACTCTAGTGAGGATTGAGAGATTCTCCCAAAATTACATTTAGAACTTCAATTAGTCGGTACCAATACCAGATATTTCACAATTCTTGATATTTTACCATTCTTGATATTTCACAATTCTTGATATTTCACTATTCTTGATATTTCACAATTCGTCATATTTCACTATTCTTGATATTACACCATTCTTGATATTTCACCGTACTTGATATTTCACTATTCCTGATATTTCACCGTTCTTGATATTTCACTATTCTTGATATTTCACCATTCTTGATATTTCACTATTCCTGATATTTCACCAGTCTTGATATTTCACTATTCTTGATATTTCACTATTCCTGATATTTCACCGTTCTTGATATTTCACTATTCCTGATATTTCACCGTTCTTGATATTTCACTATTCCTGATATTTCACCGTTCTTGATATTTCACTATTCCTGATATTTCACCGTTCTTGATATTTCACTATTCTTGATATTTCACCGTTCTTGATATTTCACTATTCCTGATATTTCACCAGTCTTGATATTTCACTATTCCTGATATTTCACCGTTCTTGATATTTCACTATTCTTGATATTTCACCGTTCTTGATATTTCACTATTCCTGATATTTCACCAGTCTTGATATTTCACTATTCCTGATATTTCACCGTTCTTGATATTTCACTATTCCTGATATTTCACCGTTCTTGATATTTCACTGTTCCTGATATTTCACCGTTCTTGATATTTCACTATTCCTGATATTTCACTATTCTTGATATTTCACTATTCTTGATATTTCACCATTTGTCATATTTCACTATTCTTGATATTTCACCATTCTTGATATTTCACCATTCTTGATATTTCACAATACTTGATAGTTCACCATTCTAGGATATTTCACCATTCTAGGATATTTCACCATTCTAGGATATTTCACCATTCTTGATATTTCACCATTCTTGATATTTCACTATTCTCACCCACATGCCATCCCAGATGTGTATGACATTCTTTTGCAAAACACAAATGAAGATTTCTAGAGGAATATTTCATCTCTGCTGGTCCATACAATGCTTGTGAATGATGAACAAAACTTTGATGCTCCAAAAATCACATAAATGCAGCAGAAAAGTAATCCACACGACTCCAGTGATTAAATCCATTTCTTCTGAAGTCATATGATAAGTGTACTATTGAATACTACTGATCCATCTCTGTGTAATTCAACAGGAATTTTCTGTTTTGGAGCAGCACTTTCTCTCTCTTTGTCTCCCTCTGCTGGTGTTGTTTCAGATGTACAAGCCACTAATGAGCTTCATTTTTTTTTTTTTTTTTTTTTATGAAACATTTACTTACACAATACTAGAGTGAAAGGCTATAAGCCACAAAAGAGAGCCAGAGGTTCAAGGATTGATAAATATTACATGACATTGGAATTCAAAGAGAGAAAGAAAAACAAATAAATAAATACAAACAAACAGAAAATAAAAATAAAAAATGAGGAAGTTTCATTTAAAAACAATTCTCCCAACAAAACATAAAATAATAATAAAAAATAAAAATAAAATAAAGATAAATTGAAAGATAAAAAAATATACATATGTATATATATCTTTTTATACAAACACACCAAAAAATGAGCATACATTCAAAGTTTTAGTAGCCTTTTTGTTACAAGAGGTAGATAACGATCTGATATAGATCTTAACATCTTCTTGAAAGTGAGAAAAATTGGGGGTAACTTTCATAGTTTTATATTTGTGGATAAAATATTTTACAAGCAAAATAATTAAGTTGCAAAGAAAAAAAATATTCTCATATTGCTTCTCAAAAATGAAAAACCCAAACAGAACATCCTTGAAGTAAAGCTCAAAGTCTTTATATATATAGTTTGCAATGAATTGGCAAATGTCTTGCCAAAGTTTTCTTGTATGATCACAATGCCAAAAAAGATGTAAGGTAGTCTCTAGTTGTGAACCACAAAAAGTACAATTTACATCTATACTTAATTTAAATTTTGACACCATGAACGTTTTGACAGGATAATATTGATGAATAAGCTTAAAAGAAATCTCTTTGACCTTATTTACCAATAGGTACTTGTTAGGGAGAGTCCAAACCTTCTTCCATGAAATATTTTCCACTAACGTGTTCCATTTTGTAACCACATGAGGAGTGGAAACACAATCATTGAGAAAAAGAAGATGAATACCTCTATTATTTTTGAATGTAGTTGTAAAACATATCTTGCCTACATACGTGTCAGCCGGGTCTGGGAGAGGTACTTCAGAACTTGTCAAAACACTATTATGGCCCTTAAATAGCATAATGACACCATTAGGGATGGCACCAAATACAGTGGCAAACTGTTTTGGAGTAACAGGAATATTATAGTGAGAAAGAAATTCTTGATAAGTATATAAGTAACCATCCTGATTAAATAATTGGCTAACCCGATTGATCCCATTATTAAACCAGTTTTCAAAAAATAAGGACTTATGTTTATAACAAATATTCTTATTATTCCAAATGAAGTAATTGGTTGGAGAAAAATTGTGTTTGAAAATCAAAGACCATGCTAATAGTGCTTGTTTGTGGAAATTAGAGAGAGCAACAGGGATCTTCTCAATGCTGAAGTTACACATCAACAGAAAATTCAAACCTCCCAACTGAGAAAAGACATACTCCGGTATAATATTCCAAATACTGAATGGTTTTCTCAAGTAATTCCTCATCCAGTTGATTTTAAAAGTATTATTTAACGTTGCGAAATCAACAAAATTAAGACCACCATTACTGAAGCTGTTGGACAACACAGATTTTTTTTTAAATAATGCGTCTTATTTTTCCATACAAAACTACATAGTAGTTAATCAATCTTTTTACACATTACTCTATCAAGGTCTAATGAAATGGCTGCGTATGTCAAACGTGAGATGCCTTCTGCCTTGGAGAGAAGAATCCTTCCTTTCAAAGATAAATCTCTCTGAAGCCATTGATTAAATCTTTTTTTAGCTTTCTCTATGATGGGCAAAAAGTTTAAATCACATCTGAGTTTGACGTTTTTGGAGATTACTATTCCAAGGTAGGTTATTGTCTCTTTGACTTGGATATTACATATACTGGAAACAGAGAATTGTTTGATTGGCATTAATTCACATTTGACCTCATTGAGATGGAGCCCAGATGCCTTGGAGAACGGTTTAATAGTATTAAGAGCCAAGGGAATTTGGTCTGAATTTTTTAGAAAAAGGGTAGTATCATCAGCCAGTTGACTGATGATGATCTCCTTTCCCATGATATCAACTCCTTGTAAGGCACTGTTCTTAATGTGATTTGCTAATAATTGAGTAGTCAATATAAACAAATACGGCCAAATGGGGCAACCCTGACGTATTCCCCGCTGCAATTCAAATCTTAGAGAGGGACCGTGTTTAAGCTTAATGGAAGAATTCCCGTTGACATATAAAGTTTTAACTGCTCTAATGAACAGGTTCCCAAAACCAAATTTTTCTAAAGTTTTGAATATAAAACCATGTTCAATAGAATCGAAGGCTTTATAAAAGTCCAGAAAAAGCATATAGCTATCATCCCTCACTAACTCTGAATAGTCCAACAGGTCAAGAACCAGCCGAATATTGTTTGAAATATGTCTGTTTTTTAGAAAACCTGATTGCATTTCATCTATTATGTCCTCTAAAATAGTTTTAAACATTTTGCAAAGACTGTAGCGATGATTTTATAATCACTATTTAAAAGACTAATCGGACGCCAATTATCAATTAATAGTACATTTTTTTTAGGCTTGTGGATAAGAGTTATTAAACTTTGTGTTAAGGTAGAGGGAAGAGATTCCATACTAATGCTTTCATAAATCACTTCTAATAAAAAAGGGGCCAAATCTTTTGCAAATCTTTGATAAAATTCTGAAGTGAGGCCATCTACACCTGGCGATTTATTAACCTTTTAGTTTTTGATAGCTTCGAGGACCTCAACCAATGTGATGGGGCAATCAAAAAAATCCAAAAAAGATGGATATATTTCTTTACCTCTAATATAACTCTCATGTTTCAGTACAGAACTGTTAAGTTTCCAATATGAGTTATAAAATTTAGCAGAATTCGTTGGAAGTAGATTAATGTTGATTTGTATTGCTTTATGATCAGTTAAAGGGGTAGATCAAATATCAGTACTGAAATTGTCTTTAAGCACATGGGAAACTAACCATAAATCTATTCTCGATTGCTTAGACCTTGAATTATTACACCAGGTAAATGTTGTGTTATGAGGATGTTTAGTTCTCCAAGCGTCAATCAGATTGAATCTTTGCATTAACATTTTAAGCTTTGCATTTGTATTAGAACTAGGTCCTGGAGGCCATCTATCAATCACATTATCTAATGTGATATTAAAGTCACCACCCAAGAGTATATGTGCATTAGGAAATTTGGCTAACCAATGAACAAATCTCTCTTCTATCCTATCTAAAAGAACATCATTTTCTGCCTTTGAATTGTATCCATAAATGTTTATGACAATGAAATTAAAGTTATGAATTTGAATAACATGACACATATAATGTCCATTATTATCGAAGTCTGAATAAAGAAGTTTTCCAGCAAATAAGTTCTTGAGTGTACAAACACCCGCCGAGCGTTGAGAAGCATGAGAACAAAAAATGTCATTTTCCCACTGGGATTTCCAAAAAGGCACATCCTCAGAGATGCTGTGAGTTTCTTGAAGAAAACAAAAATCTGTTTTGCGTTGTTTGGCGAATAAAAAAATGGCTTTCCGTTTTAAATTGTTCCTAAGTCCCCTGGCATTGAGTGAAATTAAAGATAAAGACACCAAAATAAGAAATTAGAATAAAATAACAAAAATAGAATTCAGTTGAACAATTTTTTTGTTTTGTTTTTTAGAACAGAAACTCAGAGACAACTGCTAAATGTGATGAGAACAAAAAGTGCCACATCAACTGTAGTTTCGTAGGTATAACGGACACTCGAAAATATGAACATTATGAAAATATGGTCCTGGTCAAAAATGACCTTTTGCAAAAAGTACCAATATTAAATTGAACTTGAGGAAAAGGAAAAAACAAGTAGCAAGGAAAAACTTTTTTTTTCTTTTCTTTTTTAACCAAGCAGGCATGTAAACAGAACACCTTATCTCAAAGTTGAGAGAATTCAGCCTGGTGGAAAGATCTCTTTTTTCTCCACAAAGGGCCCGACCAGCTACAAAGTAGGCAACCTTCCCTGCTTTCCGTGCCTTGTCGACTAACGGCCACAACTTCATTCTACTATCTCTGTCGGCATTGCAAAGATCCTCTCTGAAACGCAGACCATTTTCCCGTAGAAAAGCTGAGTTTTTGGCTGCTGCCCACACTGCTGCTCTGTGTATACGCGAAGAGAACTGGATGATTACACCGCGGGCAGAATTCACTTTCTTCACACCAACACGATGCACAGTGTCGATCACATCTGGCAGACGGTCAGCGTGTTCTGGCAGTAATTTCTGACAAATGCCAACAACTTCTCTCCTTACATTTTTCTCATCTATATTTTCTGACAGACCGTGCAATTTCAAATTCCAACGTCTGGAATACCGCTCCAATTCAGTGATGCGCGACTCCAATGCGCCGATCCGATTGCTCTCTTTCAACAGTGATGACTCAACTTGGGAAACTTTGGTCTTCACCTCATTCACATCATCACACACGGAGTTAATCTTTTCTTTCAATCCGGCAATATGAGAAGTGTTTACCGCAACCATCGACTCCAGCTTATCAGACCGTGTGTTGATGAGCTCAGAAAGTTTAGTAATAATGTCGTCAGCGGATTCACTCCGGCCTTTCTTCGAGGGAGGCATCACAGGAGTATCAGGAAGCGAGGGGAAATCAACTTCTGACATCACCGAAAATTCAATTTTCTCACCAGGAGGACCATAGTGATCGTGACAACTGTCGACAAGGACGTTGTAAGCAGGAGCAGAGCTGGCTGACGACGCCTCCGTGTCAACAACCAGTTCTTTCTTCTTCGTCGCAGAATTCTTCCTTTTCTTATCAGTTGACATTTTTCTCACATATGAAGTAGCACTTAACATCCAAATAGGGTGCAGACTGAAATCATAAAGTCCATCTTATTGCTTAAAATAAACTTTGTTGGTGGGCGCTATGTCTCAAAACCTGTGCTCACGACGCCATCTTGCGCGCCCCTCCTGAGCTTCATGATGAGGGAGAATTAGTGGAGGCAGATGTTACAGGTTACTGAGAGACTTCAAAACCCCTCAGTTTGTGTCTTTCCATGGAGAGAGGAAGAAGTGTTTGACTGTGAAGTGAATTGTAGTTCTTTGATATTGAGTGAAATTGTGCTGTGTGGTTGAGTGGATTGAAGTAAAGTGTGTGATTGTGTGTTAAAAACAAATAAGAATAGAAAGAAAGAGGGAGGGAGAATCTTCCCTTTATTCTTTTGAATGTTTTCTCCATTTTCTTGTGAGAAATGAGGAGTGGAGTGTCTTGAAGAAGAGCTGTCTCTCTATTAGAGTTAGTTTTGATATCGGTGCTCTTGACTCTCCTCAAGTCTTGTCTTCAAGAAACTTCCATTTGAGCGACTCCTGAAAAATCACTTTATCAACACACACTCGATCAAACAAGAGACTCCAGCACTAGATGACTCTATTTTAATACCTGAACAACATGTATGTTACATCAGCTCTCCCTTTATATGAGCCTGTCCACTGTCTTTCAGTACTTCTGTGACCTCTTAGTGGTTATACTGTGTGAAGTGTTTAACATGTTTCATTCTGGAGCTGAATTCTTGAGTGGACGAGTAACTGATAACTCAAGAGTAACTGATGGAGAAACAGATGCACAATCAATCATCTTTTTTAAATGTAATATGAATTATTGGATTTCCTTTTTTGGTAAAGTACGTTCTGTACAAATGATGGGTTGTAAATATGTCAGGTCATATTGTTATGAACTATTGAAGTGTGGCAGCTCTGGTTAAGTGGCATGCTAAATACGTACATAAATTCTCAGCAAGACGCTCGTAAATATCACACTCAGCACGCTACACACACATACATGTCTGCCGTGCATCCTGTGTGTGTGTGTGTGTGTGTGTGTGTGTGCGCGTGCGTGCATGTGACTAGCTGACTACAATGGTGACTAGCTTGCTATGCAACCAGCTCTGAAGCTCTCATCTGGTCAAAAGATCAACTTACCCATATACTGAGTGCCCCATAGTATATACATTGCTGCACTCAACTCTCCATCATTTCCCACGTGAATGTTGATACAGCAATGTTGCATCCTTATAAGGATATGGGAAAGAAACATGGAATAGTCTCCAACATATACACTGAACCATGGGAGACTTTTAGTCTGTTAAGCACACATGCATAAACACAGGAATAGATGGATGGACATACAAGGAGCACATGGAGTCTCAATACAATGATAATGTCATATAAGCTGATCTAAATCACCGTGACTCGAGTGGAATGTTACCTTAATGTTCATATTTATATTTTAGTTAATAGTGATGTTTATTTTTATATAAGATTTGTAAATCTGTATTAAGTTATGCTGGTTGACTAACATCATTTACAAAAAGAGTGCAAGTGCGGTTGGATTGCACATTGGGTGTAAAATAAGAAAAGATAATACATAACCTTCATACACACCATTTACAAGCTAATAAGTGTATAATCATATTCATTATATAATCCTAACTCGTATAAATGATTAAAAGGGACAGTTCACCCAAAAATGAACATTCTCTCATCATTTACTCGCCCTCTTGCCATCCCAGATGTGTGACTTTCTTTCTTCTGCAGAACACAAATGAAGATTTTTAGAAGAATATTTCAGCTTTGTTGGTCCATACAATGCAAGTGAATGGAGACCAGAAATTTGAAACTCCAAAAAGCATATTGAGGCAGCATAAAAGTAATACATAAGACTCCAAGGCCCGTATTCATAAAGATTCTAAGAATCATCTCAGAAAACTCTTAATTTAGCTTAAAAACTTTTACGTAGGAGTCTTAGCTTAAGAGCGATTCGGGACCGATCTGAGAGCAACTCTGAGTAAGGAAAAGACAAAAACTTTCATCTTAGTGAGGAGGCGTTGCTATGTATGACACAATCTTTTGAAGACTGTGATTGGTTGGTTGTCCAAGAAGGGAAAAAAAGAGTGATTTTAAGTATAGGGTCTATTCTAAGCCTTCACTTTGAAATTACATGCGTAATTTTTCCTATTTGACCGTACACACACACACACACACACACACACACACACACACACACACACACTATATAGGTGTATATAAATCCTTTTTTTTTTTATTTACCATGCTGTTAATGTCCAATAAGGTATTTGATTGGCTTAGAATGATAAAAATGGTTCCACTCTTTCCAATTACACTGATTGCTGGCATGTCTATTTAAGTGGTGGTTTGAATGTTGGTTTTAATGTATCAAACATGGAATCAAAACCAAGAAGGGCGAGAAAGCCCAACTGGACAGAGGAACAGTGTTTACTGTTAGCCCAGTTAGTGGAGGAACACAAGGCCATTCTAAAAGGAAAATTCGGGCCGGGTGTCACAGCACAGGGCAAGAAGCAGACGTGGGAGCGTATAGCACAAACTATTAACGGTTCATTCCCCCTGCTTGTGCGCACCAGTGATGACTGCGAGAAACGTTGGTACGTGTTGCAATCAAAAGCCAGAGAGGAAATTGCAGCACACAAGCGGGAGTCATCACGCACAGGTGAGTGCTATAACACTTTTTTTTAAACCACTGGCAAACTTATCTCAAACAATTATATGTATACTGTACATGTGGTCCATTGTATTGTTTTCTAGGTGGGGGATCACCTGCTAAACAGCTGTCCCAAGTAGCCCAAACCGTGTTCAACATCTTTGATCACTCAGAAACAAGTATTACCTGTTTGAAGGAGGGCACAGACAGCTCAATGATTCAGCTGGTGGAACTACAAAAATTGTAATTTTAATAAACCAACAGCCAAGTAACACAATATAAAGACACATTTTTATTTAACATAGCCAAGGCCATTTCTCATATTTATATCTGGCGTTCTTTGAACTGAAAAAAAACCGAATTGGCCTAAATTTATTTAAAATAACAGAGATTATATGTTTTCTGCTCTCAGTAGCACAGAGCCTTCAGCAGAGGAATGGGGACCGTCGACATCGCAGATGGGCGACCCTCAGCCCGAAGCGCCTCATTCCCTGCCTTCTGCTGCCACCGCAGCTGCTCCAACAACATCCCTAATAGAGAAAAAAGTGGAGATAGAGATGGATGTCCTAAAGCAGCAGAAAATAGTACTCCATCTACAGGAGGAGTACTACAAACTAAAAATTGAGCTACTCAAAAATAAAACTAATAACAAATAATATTTTTTTTGTGTCTTCATAATATCTTTCTAATGAAAATGTTGGCTAAGGTGCTGTTTAGTCACAATTTTTATATTACATTCACTGTTACTTACATGAAATGCAAATTAGTAAACTGGGCTCTGTAAGGATTCCCACTTTGGGACAGATCTCTCCCTTGTGGAGTGTATTCTTCATCATCCTCTTCATCAGCCCAATTGTCCGTGGGAGGGTTTGCAATTTGTCTAGCTTTACAGATGTTATGAAGCACTGCACAGGCTGTTATCACTTTGCAGACCTTTCCTGGTGCCAGTCGCACCTCTCCATGTAAAATGTGAAAGCGCCTCTTTAGTTGACCAATACCCCGCTCAACTACGGCTCGTGTTTTCTTGTGAGCTCTGTGAGTTAATGAAAATTAACAGAATTCAGTTGATATTTTCAAAACATAATGGTAGGTTATTTATGGGAAGTAGTGTAGCCAACAAATACTAAGCTACTGCAACACATTTGTTCTTCTTTAAATTTGAAGTCCACACACATTAATTGTATGTTGTCACTGTTACCTGTTGTAATGTAGCTGTGACCCCTGGTCAGGACGGAGGTAAGGTGTGAGGAGCCATGGCTTACAAGGATAACCACTGTCCCCTAACAAGTGGCAATTTGCTGGAATACGACGTCCTTCAAACAGATGTCTCAGGCCACTCTCCGCCAGTATCCTGGCATCATGTGTTGCGCCGGGCCATTTTGCAACTATGTCTAAAATCATATAATCTGCACTGAAAACAACTTGAATGTTTATGCTGTGGTAGGCTACCTCTTTCTATTAACATAAACGTCCTCGTCTTCCGACGGTGCAATAATTCTGATGTGGGCTCCATCAATTACTCCGACAACACCAGGGAAGCCTGCTATATTCATAAATGCAGTTTTTTGAGCCTGCAAGGTGGGAATGTCCAGTGGAAACGAAATGAACTGCGACACAATTAGAGGTTCTGAAAGTGCTGTAATTGTTTGTGTGATCACTCTGCTTACAGAAGGTTGTGACAGACCCAAATCATCACTGCTGTATTGTTGCATTTTTCCCAGTTGCCAAATATCGTAATGTAGTGATTACTTTCATTTCTGGCGCTATGGCATTCCTGCGCTGTGTCGGAGATGTTAGCGCGTCTCTAATAAGATCAGTCACAAACATGATCCCTGCACGATCTAATCTATAGCGTCTTAACAACTCACTGTCAGCCATTGTCTGCAACACATTTCTTCTCTCTCTTCGTCTTTCTGCCATTTTCTCCTCTGCTAAAGAAACTCTTAAGCCTCTTAAAAGTCCTCGTCCGTGCTCCTAACAATTTTGACCTTAAGACCTCTTTTAAGGGTTAAGATGCTTTTTGAATTACTTTTTTCTTTACTACGATTTTTTCTTTAATTTTAGGAGTAAACGCCCACATTTCTAAGAATTTTCTTAGAATTTTGTCACTAAGAGCTACTTTTTGCATTAAGATTCTTTATGAATACGGGCCCAGTGGTTTAATCCATGTCTTCAGAAGCAATACGATAGGTGTGGGTGAGAAACAGATCAATTTAAGTCCTTTAAAAAATGTTTTAACTATAAATTAGCCTCCATGGCATGGCCGTAACCAGCGACAAGGTCTGGACCTTGGAAAATATTTCATGTTAAAAGAATAAAAGTTTAGTCTATAACAACGGCACTGCATTTTTAACTGCCTGATATCAGTTCATTTCTGACAAGTTCACAATACAGAGCAGCGCACTGAATCTCTATTCAATATTTATTCCAAAAGTTTTAATATTTTATTAATGGGTTTAAATGACTGTCCAGAGGTCCAGACCTCTGCTGAAGCAGCAGATACATGGTGCCATCACGTGGCACTCAGCACTGGTAGGATGGACCAATCACAGCCATTTATTATCATTGGATGAGAAATGTTTGTATAGATACTGCTGTGACATTTTCATCCACATGTATGAAACGGTAAGAGGTAGAAATGAAAAGGTAGTTTTTTTTTAAATTCAGTAATTATTCAAAAAGTTTTAATATCATTAATCGGCTGTAAATTATTGTCCAGAGGTCAAACGTCCTGAATTTTGAATGCGGATCAATGGAGGGTCTGGTTTTCTAACCGTCAAGCGCCCCCTGGAGGATGGAAATGAAAAGGACAGATTTGCAATTTCGGTTCCTCACATACAGCTACTGTATGACTTCAGAAAACATTGAAAATAGCACATGAGTCACTGAAGAAAAAAAATTATATATAATTATATATAAGAAAACTCTATATGTTCATGAGGCACCAAGGAGTCTTAATATGGCCCTGACGATCATCTGACATTATCTGAAACATTCAAAGACTGTAGCACACTGCACACCATCTGTAGTACAGACTACAGTATGCACTATGTCAAATATGAGAACACTGGTCATGATAAAGGCCAGAGCTGTCCTTAGGGCACTGCAACCAGTGTGGACATCACACTGACGGGCAGTGGAGTCCGGACCTAATCTGACTGATCTGATCAGTGGAAAAACATGCAATGAACAATTCTGTAATGCTTTGTTTTGGAAGACATTTTCTCTCTCTAGGTCTCTGCAGAACAGTAATAGATGTTTTCAAATCTTTGGGCGGGAGGGGTGTTTCTAAACTAACCAATGAAAGTAGGGAATCTCAATGGTTTGAAAACACCCACTGATTGAGGAAAAGCCCATTTTTGTTTGGCAGAGATATAAGTCTCCTCTCTTTCTCCTGGTGGTTTTTGGTTTTCCACTTTTGGGTTAATTTGATGTGGGTTGGGCCACTTAGTGAGCACAGGTGTTGCAGGTTACAGCGAGGCTTTTAAATACTCTTAATTTGTGTCTTTTCAGAAAAGCAAATGTTGGAGAGTTTGAGTGTGGATGTGAGATCTTGAGAAAGTGGGGAAAAGGGGGTCAAAAGAACAAGAGAGATTTTGTTCTCTCAGTAAAGTTTGATTTTTATTCAAGAAAGGAATATCTTCATTTTGGTCTTTTGGGGGTGTTTCAGATTTCTCATTTTGATGAATCAGTGGACCAGGGCTTTAAGGAACACTGTCTCATTAGAGCTGGCTTGATCAATCTGTGCTCCTGATCCTCAAGAGACTTCCACATCTCTTCCATCCTACCAGAGGCACAAACCAATACATTAACACAAATACACAAACAATACAGGAGCCCATCCACCAGAGGGGGAGGTGGTAACAGTTTAAAAAATATTCAGTTTCTGAAGTCCTCATTTTGCCATGTGTGCAGTACTCGAACGTTTTCAGAAGTCTCATTTTTCGGTGGAGGAGCCGTAAACATGGCAAGATCAATATTTTTTAAAATTGAAAAATGTCAAAATTTGACTGTGTATTAATTGATCGGCTGTAAAGAATATTTGGTGTTTTAAAAATTAATTTGTCACTGCAGGACATTTAAATAAACAAACTATTGATGAGTTAAAGCCTCTCAACTTTGTGGTGGGTTAAAAATTATCTCCAGAAAAGCCTTTTTCAAACCAGTCATGCAGATCTATTGTTGAACCTTTAGGAGTTTTTCATTAGCAGCATCTGGTACACTGTGTAACCAGGAATATGAACAAGTTGACCTTTGCACAAGTCTGTTATCTTCAGCTTTAAAGTGTCTTAATGGAGATCCTGTGGTGGACACCATGCTGAAGACAATGTTTGCAGACTCATCTTTCATCAACTTCTCATCTAGTTCATCTCTGTGGTTCTTGAGTTATGCCTTTTTAAAGTTTTGCCATGGGCCACATTTCTACAGAATCATGATGTACTGATCTGGTTCCTCAAACCTCTCATACAGATGTTGGAGCTTTATAGGAGGTTTTTTCATTTGCAGCATCTGGTTCAATGTATGGCCAGAAATATTCAGAAGCTCCTCTTTTCCCAAGTCTATTATCATGCTGAATCAATGTTTTGCACTTGGATAGGACATGGTCCCTGTGTTTGTCTTTACGGATTCTTCTATTGGCTGGACGTCCGTACATGTCACACAGAAGAGATCCCAGATTTCATTAACAAGGTCACTTAATCTGCTGTTATTTACTTGAGCTCTAACGAGTCTGTTCTGACAGGAATTTTCCTAAATGAGACCAAACATGAACGCCTCAGACCATGTTGAACAGACTAATCCAAAATAATTCCTTGACACATAAACTTGTGTTATTCATTCACTTTCAGATTTGTGGCCTGTTTTGTCCCATGTACTGTATGACACGACTAATGCAGCCTAACTAGAAACGTGACCGTTTAAATCTAAAGAGACGTTCACTTAACAGAGTGTGGGAATGTTCATTAGTGCAGCTCCGTTAGACATTTACGGTGCTGTATGTCTTTATATTTGTACAGGACAGAAAAACAGTTTGGTGAAGTTTTTGTACTGTGTGTGAGAATGTGTGTGTGTGTGTGTGTGTGTGTGTGTGTGTGTGTGTGTGTGTGTGAGAGTGACAGAAGGGAATATTATTTAAATTGTCATGCTTAAATTAAAGATATTGCATGAAATATTTATGAAGATGCAAATAAGAGTTGAACTCCTCGGTTTATCTGTGTGTGTGTGTGTGTGTGTGTGTGTGTGTGTGTGTGTGTGTGTGAGCAGCTGCAGTATCTGTCAGTGTATCAGTGGAGTGTGACTGACAGAGGTTTTTGTACGACTCTTTTTCACTGTGTGAACACATAGCTGCCACTGATGACGTGAAAACTCTGACAGTAATAATGTCCTGCATCTTCAGTCTGGACTCCACTGATGGTCAGAGTGAAATCACTTTTAGATCCACTGCCACTGAATCTAGATGGAGTTCCAGACTGCAGGGTGTTGGATTGATAAATGAGGAGTTTAGGAGCTTCTCCAGGTTTCTGTTGATACCAGGCAAGAGGCTGATAACCCAAACTCTGATAAACTTCAGGACTGGTTTTACAGCTGATAGTAAATGTGTCTCCAAGATGAACAGATTTCACTGCAGGTGTTTGAGTGACTGTCACTGCACATCTTGATTCTACATTAAGACAACAAAATAAAAACAGTAAATGTTCAGCTAAACTGTTTCATTCAGGACACACATGATCAGTCATATAGTGTAGAATGAGATATTTTCATTTGATCTTACCTCTAAAACAGTAGCTAGTGAACATCCAGATAAAGATGGTGATGAAAGTCATGATTGCTGTGGATCTAGATTCTGGATGAAGAAGTTCTCCGTCTTCAGTTTCAAACTCACTGAACTATTAAAAACTCTCAGACAACTGAAGCATGTGCTGCCAATGCAAAGTGTGTTCATGTAAATGAGTGTGATGTCACGTCAGATAATGCAAAAACAAAAGTTACATGTTCCTTATGCATGAGTTTACATCTGAAAAATGTGACTTTATGTCCTATTTGTCTGATGCTAAATGTCTCTGATAATTGAATGCAGTATGAGAGAGAGCAGCATCAACATAAGAGACAGTCGAATTATCACCATGTTCAACATGATGAATGAGGTTAAAGGTCAGAAGTCATAGGTCATCTCTTTGGTTTAAATGTGTAATATTCAATCTGTGTGTCACTATTTAAAGTGTCTTTCTACTTACAGAGAGAATTACATGCAGTATTTGATCAAGAAAGTACTTTGGTAAAGTTTGACATATTTTAAAAGGTTTTGAGATGTTAATAGTTGAGAAAGTTGCATTTACTGTAAATGTCAATAAAATCTCTTGTGGTTTGAACATGTTCACTGGAGACAGAGCTGCTCTATTCTGAGAGAAACACAATCATTCAACTCTGACAATGCAAATGTGATTTTCACCTCACACTCTCAGATTTCACTGTTTGATTGGTTCAATGATCTGAACTGGAACACACCAGTTTCACTTCTGCTCTATTGAGTCGTTTGACATTTTTAAAAGAGTTCAGGAAGTATGTGGGAACGTTACAATTAAATTACACACATAAACATCTTTAGTGGTTATAAAAGGTTAAGGAGTCAAAAGGTGATGAATCACAGACACTTGAGTTCAAATCATGAGTGTGTAACATGTGAGGAAGGGCAGCCGCTGGACTTTTTGGTATCCTCCTATTGTAAGATGCAGAGGTGGGTAGTAACAGACTACATTTAATCTGTTACATTTACTTGAGTAACTTTTATGGTCATTTTTAGGGTGATTCTGTAACTATGGGCTCTTATGATCTCAGTTTATAAGTGAATATTTTACATCAGAGCTGCAATATATCAGTTCTGACTGTATAAATCCAACACAAGGATCGACGTGAAACCGTTCATCTGGTCGAGGTTGATTTTGGGTTTTAGAAAGTAATTAGTAATGCGTAATGCAATTACTTTTCAGACAGAGTAATTAGTAGAGTAATCTTATTTACACTAAATACATCACAATAATAAACGAGTATTCATTATTAATATAACACAATTCTCTGTGTTACAGTTTTTTTGGATTGCTTACACATTACAATTAAAAGTAGTACACTATTGGCAAAAACTTACACTCAAGAAGCAAAACATCAGCCCATATTTGCACAACTATAAGCACATTGTCAACCTCACACTTGTTGCAAAACTCTACACACAGTGATTTGCAAAACACTAAACACACTTAACATACATTACACACAAAAATCTATCATGAAGTCACTTCCTTGCAATACCAAAGCACTGACTGTCAAATTACCGCACCGTCCAACCAATTGGTTCAACACAGTCATCAGGTGTGCAGACACTTGTTTGCTTAATTGTAGACACACCAATCAGGTGTATAAGCACTATAAAAAGCAGCAGGTGAGTTCATCGGTCTTCAAGCACAATGGAAAGTGTCAGAGAAAGAGTAAGACGACGAGGAGAACGAGGAGGAGGAAGGGGAGGAAGAGGAATCAACAGAGGAAGAGGAAGAGATGGAGGCCATGCTGGAGGTAGAGGAAGAGGAAGAGGAAGAGGAAGACAAGAAGGTGCTCAAAGAGGACCGAATCTGACAAATGAGATCCACGCAACACTGGTTGACCACGTTGTCAACCACGGCCTGACGCTGAGGGAGGCTGGACTGCGAGTACACCCAAATCTAAGCCGATACACAGTGGCAAGTGTGATAAGAACATTTCGACTGGAAAATAGGTATTGTAAAAACATCATCATATCAAAAACATCTGCACAGTTTCAGTAACTGCTTACAGTACTGTATTCTATGCACTATCAGCACTTCTGTTACCTTTTCCTGTGAAATTACTGTACTATTGTATACTGTTTTTTTTTTCTACATAGGATTGAGGGTCAGGAACGACAAGGGGGAAAGCCTCCTATGTTCACAGAACAGCAAGAGAGGGAGATAGTAAACATGGTTTTGGCCAACAACGCTATAACACTCAATCAGCTCCAAGCTAACATTGTCAATAACTACGCCAGTTTCAACGATATCCATCAGGTCTCAACATCAACACTGGCATGCATCCTAAAAAAAAAACATATTCAAATGAAGGAAATTTATCGAGTGCCTTTCGAGCGCAATTCCGAAAGGGTGAAACGACTGCGGCATGATTATGCAGAGGTATGTATTCACTTTAGCAGTGTGATCTTGCATACTGTCTCATAATCTTTTACTGTACTGTAATATGTATACTAGATCTACACTGAACTACACAATTTTGCCTGACACTGTTCTTCAGAGAGTTTTACGAATGGATGGAGAGGAGATCCAGCATGAGTTCATTTACGTAGATGAGGATGGGTTCAACCTGACGAGAACACGAAGGAGGGGAAGAAACATCATTGGCCACAGGGCTATAGTCAATGTCCCAGGGCAACGTGGGGGTAATATAACACTCTGTGCAGCCATTACACAGAATGGGGTCCTCCACCGCCATGCCCATATGGGCCCTTACAACACACCACTCATACTTACATTCTTGGACCAATTGCACAACATAACAGCAGCAAATCAAATCGATCATATGCAATAAATTGTTGTCTGGGACAATGTGTCTTTCCACCGCTCTGCTCTGGTTCAGAACTGGTTTCAGCAACATCCACATTTCACCGTCCTATATTTTCCACCATACTCTCCATTCCTCAACCCTATAGAAGAGTTTTTCTCGGCATGGCGGTGGAAGGTATATGATCTCCGTCTCCAGGCTGAGGTACCCCTCATCCAAGCCATGGAGGAGGCCTGTGACCAGATGGAGGTAGAAGCAATGCAAAGATGGATTCATCATTCAAGACGTTTCTTTCCATGGTGTCTTGTTAATGACAACATTGCCTGCGATGTTGATGAAATTCTCTGGCCAGATCCAGCTAGGCGAAGAGACAATGTCTAGGTTTTTTTTTTTTTTACAGTAAACTTACAGTACAATACGTAAAGTGACAATTTGTTACAGTATTATGAATCTCCATGTCAACATTTTGGGCGTGTTGAGAAATAAATGAGTTGCTTCAGTCTGCAACATTGGTCTTGTGTAGTGTTTGGTGAATTTACATTATATTTGTACTTTGTTGATGGTAGCCTACTCTAATCATAGGGAAGTAGAAGAGCTAAAAGTGTTTTAGGTTTATTACAGCAGAGTGTAACTCGTGCAAACAGAGTATAGTAATGTGGAACATGTGTGTTTCATATGGTAACAAAGTGTGGTTTTTAAACAGAAGTGTGTAGTTTTTACAAGAGTGTTTAATTATGCAAAGGATCTGTAGTGTTGTGCTAATTTGGTGTGTGGTTGTGCTAATTGTGTAGTGTTTTGAAAACACGGGCCCTGTTTTGAAAATCGTGCTTAAGCAATTCAAAAAAACTGTAAAACAGATCAATAAAGACTAACAGCATCTTTTCCTGATTTCATGATGTACAACAACAAAGGGATAAAAGTTTATTGAAATAACTAATTTGGCTTTCAAAATGTCCCAGAACGATCCGTCTGCTGCGTAACGGTTCTGATTGATGCTTCTTGATAAGAACTGAAATCTCCAAATCAAGTGTGATCCTTCAATTCAACATAATGTCTTAATTTGGCATTTCAGTGACCTGCTGATGGACATAGATACACAAGTTTAATTGTGTGTGTGTGTGTGTGTGTGTGTGTGTGTGTGTGTGTGTGTGTGAGCAGCTGCAGTATCTGTCAGTGTATCAGTGGAGTGTGACTGACAGAGGTTTTTGTACGACTCTTTATCACTGTGTGAACACATCTTTACTGTTGATGTAATGATAACTCTGACAGTAATAATGTCCTGCATCTTCAGTCTGGACTCCACTGATGGTCAGAGTGAAATCACTATTTGATCCGCTGCCACTGAATCTAGATGGAGTTCCAGACTCCAGGATGTCGGCTTGATAAATGAGGAGTTTAGGAGCTTCTCCAGGTTTCTGTAAGTACCAGGCTAAAAAATCATCATTATGCACATCACTGCTGGTTTTACAGTTTATTTGAACTTCTTGTCCTGGTTGAGCTGCTGTTATTGAGGGACTCTGAGTGACCGTGATCTGTCCATCACACTCTGAAACACATGACACAATAAACACAGAAGTTTTTACTCTCTCAAAAATAGTTTTTTGACACCTGAAGATTCAAATATTCTCAAGTACAATTGATGTTAGTTTGAATGTGTAAAATATAGTGACTATTAGCACTGAAATCGATTCTCACCAGCAGTGAAAAGCAGAAGAGAGCAGATAATGAGAGCGTGTGCTGTCATCTTTACTGTGAATGAGTGAGAACTGAAGGAACAGTGATGTTGGTTTGACAGTCCTGACTAACAGACAGTCTGATATTGTGCTTTAATCAGGGGCGGGACATTCAAAACTGTTTCCTCTCACCAGCAAATGTGACTGTTACAGGAGAACAGCAGCAATGACAAACAATTAATACATGAAAATACATTCATTATTTACATCTTTATTTCTGATTTATTAAATACATTTCAATCAGTGGAACTTCTCTGGATTTTTCCTCATTGTGGATATTTCACGAGCATTCAGGAGATCAAACGAAATCAAATGAGTTATAGAGTCAGTGGAGTGATAAAAACTGTTTATTACAATGTAATATATATTTTATAATGCAATGTTGAAGTTGTGAATCAGTTGTTAATGACAGTAAGAACTGAAAGTGTGTTTGTATGTGTGTTGTGTAAAGATGTGTTTGTGATCATGTGTTTAAAGTGCAGTTAGTGAAGCGCTCAGAGGTTTTTGTGCAGCTGTTCTATTAGTTTGTATCACTGTGGTTGACTTTCGGCAGCGGCACCAGACTGGATGTTGGCAGTAAGTAAATCATCAAATCATCCTTTTAATGTTTAATATGTTTTATAATAATGTTGAATGTGTGTTTTATAATAATGTTGAATGTGTGTTTTATAATAATGTTGAATGTGTGTTTTATAATAATGTTGAATGTGTGTTTATAATAATGTTGAATGTGTGTTTTATAATAATGTTGAATGTGTGTTTTATAATAATGTTGAATGTGTGTTTTATGTATGATTGTGACACTATGAGTTGAGGGATTTGTCTCACTTTTGTTTAAAATTGGGTTTCAGTAAAAAAAAAAAAAAAAAAAAAAAAAAAAATGTGTTTCCAACTTGACCAAATAATAAGATAATGTTGCCTATTCTAATTTAGTGATTTTTGTATTTGATGTATTTTTGTACATTTATTTATTCATTTATTTTTCAATATCTGGGCATTCAGGCTGTTTTACAAGTAATTCATGTGAATTTTAAAGACATTTAATTTGCACTTCTTCAGCACATGTGAATTTGTTGCTCGTACAGAAGTGAGATGTGATTCAGTTTTTGTAGCTGTTCATGATTTAAATGACTCACATTATCAAGAGTTCATAAAAACGCATCATTAAAATGAAATGTGTAGTTTTAATGTAATATGGAAGAGAAATATTACTGTAGGAAATCTTTCACTAAATTAACAGTTAAAAGTGAATAAATGTCTTTTCATAGTTCGTCCTGAATGTAGAAATTCAAATATATAAAAAAGACATTCTTCAACTTTTGTGCAAGTTTACTGCAAACACACAAAGATATGTGCACTTTATTGATCATTTCATCAAACGGTTCATCTGATATAATTTCAGTAACTGAGAGTCTTTAAAAAAGTTCTTTATAGGAGCGACAGAAAAAACCTTTAATGCAGTTTAATGTTGACAGTTTAAGTACTGTGTATATCTTAAAAACAGAAAAGATTTTCTTTTCAAAATAGATGACGTTACTAAATAATATATTTGTAATATTTTCTCATTTGTCTTTTGTGTATTTGTCAGGCAACACTCGTCCTGCCGTGAGCGTCCTGCTGCCCTCCAGTGAAGAGATTTCCACAAAGAACACAGCAACACTGATGTGTGTGGCCAACAAGGGCTTCCCCTCAGACTGGAGCCTGAACTGGAAGGTGGACGGGAGCAGCAGGTCTGGGAAGAGCAGTGCTGGGGTCCTGGAGAAGGGCGGTCTGTACAGCTGGAGCAGCAGTCTGACTCTCTCTCAGGACGAGTGGATGAAGGTGGTCACAGTGAGCTGTGAGGCCACACAGAAAGACCAGCAGTCAGTCACTGGAGAAGTGAGGAGAGATCAGTGTTCTGAGTAGATCCTCTGATTCTCTTCTGCTCTTCTCACTCATGTCTCACATGGAGACTATCAGTGACTTCTATTCAGACAAGTATATGTGTGCTTTTGTTCTTCACTGCTGATTTCTCTTGTCACAATTCAATAAATGAAATAATATTCAGTAAAGTTTCCTGTCTTTTGTATTTGAAAAGTTGATTTATTGACATTATTTGGGTCATTTGCCAGTTCAGTTCACACATTTTATAAATAAACTTCCCTCAATGAACCATGAAAACACCTGCAGAGACTTTATGAAACAAACTAGTAATTATGAGGTTATTATGCTATAAATATGGTTTATGAGGACACCCCTAGTGTCCCTGTCAATAAAACAGCTTAAAAACATACTAAACAATATTCAAGTTCAAGTTTATTTATAAAGCACTTTAAAAACTACAATGTTGTCCAAAGTGCTGTACAGTAATATCATACAAATAACACAATATTATTAAAACACTTCAGTCACCATTTAGGAACTTTAACCAAAGTGTCTTTTACGAACAGAGAAACGTTTGAATTATGGGACAGTTTCTGAAAAGGTGCGATTGCTGGTAAAACTAAACTAGTAAAATTGTGGTTTGAACATGTTCACTGGAGACAGAGCTGCTCTATTCTGAGAGAAACACAATCATTCAACTCTGACAATGCAAATGTGATTTTCACCTCACACTCTCAGATTCACTGTTTGATTGGTTCAATGATCTGAACTGGAACACACCAGTTTCACTTCTGCTCTATTGAGTCGTTACACAGTTATGAAGTTATTTAAGTGACATCTTCATAAAACATATGCAACTAATAAACTGCACCAGCTCATCTGTAACACCAGATGAAGACTTTTTTCTGTCCTGTAGGTCCACAAGGTTGGACAGATTTTTGAATGGTGGAGAGCACCTGTTGTGACATCTGATCATATTATGGTCTGTTCAAAGATCATTAGATGGTTTGTCTAATAACAAGCACACACTCAAAGTCTCTCATTATGTTGTTCGTGCTGTGGAAGGTTTAAAGGGATAGTTCACCCAAAAATGTTAATGCTGTCATAATTTACTCACCCTCATGATGTTCATGGTTTCTGTAAGTATCAGGCTGAATAATCACCATCATACACATCACTGCTGGTTTTATAGTTTATTTGAACTTCTTGTCCTGGTTGAGCTGCTGTTATTGAGGGACTCTGAGTGACTGTGACCTTCTAATTTTAAAAGTTGTATATGACAAACCTCGAGCAGATGATGTGAGAGTCCAGATGAAGAAGGTGATGAATATCATTGTTGTTGTGTTGATGAAGATCGTGATTCAAGAAAGATAATGTGTACTGTTCAAATCAGCACATGTGGTTCAATGCAGAATGTTAAGTTAATGCTGGATACGGGCTCAGCTGTATCAATCATTCCAATGTCAGTGTGCACACAGTATTTCCCTACTGCTACTCTCTCAAAACCAAAGATACATTTAGTGAGCTGGTGGTGATGCCATACCTGTAAAGGGATGCTTGGAAGCTGAGATTGAATACGGTAATCGATGTACTATAACAGAACTGTTTGTAGTAAATACCGGCACTGTGGTGATAGGATGAGACATGTTTGCGGCCCTAGAACTGCAGCTGTTAGATGGCCGTATTGTTACATCACCGTGCTGCACAATAAATACAGCTGACACACGTATGGAACCTGAGAAATTGGGTTGTGCAAAAGGATTCACACACTTAGTTAAAGTCCGTGCTGATGTGAAACCGGTCCAGCAGAAGTTACGTCATCTTCCGTTTGCAGTGGGCAAAGCTGTATCACAAGAGCTAAAACATCTCATACAACAGGACATGATTGAACCAATTGAATCGTCGGAATGGGTCTCACCGATTGTTCTCAGTAACATACGACTTTGTGTGGATTTGTGAGAACCAAATAGAGCAGTAGTTGTGGACAGTTTTCCCCTTCCTCACATGGAAGAAATGTTCGCAGATCTGAGGGGGTCAACAGTTTTTTCAACACTGAACCTTCAAAGCGCCTATCACCAAGTATTGGTTCATGAAGATAGCCGCAGTCCATTCATTACTCATGAAGGCTTATTCCGTTACAAAAGAGTACCATATGGACTGGCGTCAGGGCCAAGTTGCTTTAAGAGACTGATGTCGACCAAACTTAAAGGCCTTACAGGTGTTCAAGGACTTCGGATTGCTCTACAGAGCAGAAACTACAGAGAGCATGTGCCTTAATGTAGCAATATTTCTTAGGTGGAAGAATGCTGTTCTACAAACATTAGTAATTTGATTTTCAATGGACAGATTGGTATCAAATATAACACCTAAGTTCTTCGCTGTTGAAGATGACATCTATCGAGAGTCAAATTATATTGTAGTGGCTTATTTTTAAGAGTTTTTTGGTCCAATAATTAGTACCTCTGTTTTGTCAGAATTGGATTCTGGCCATCCAATCTTTTATTTCATTGATACACTCTGCTAATTTCGAGAATTGTGAAATCTCATCAGGTTTTGAAGAAATATAAAGTTGTTTATCTTCGGCATAGCAGTGGAAACTTATTCCATGATTCCTGATAATATATCCCAGGGGAAGCATATACATGGAGAAATTTTTTCTTCTTTGTTTCCCTCCCATCATCTGTCTAGGGGTGCCAGGGTAATGTCACAGTCTGTCTACATCTTTTTCATGGACTCTTATTTTGAATTTCTCTCCCTCACTACATTTCCCACAAGTCACTGCCCTAATCACTCCATTGTTATCCACACCTGTATGTCATTCCCTCATTTGGTTCCTAGGCTATATATATATCCTTTAGTTCTGTCAGTCCTTGTTGTGTTTATAGAGATGTTTGGTTTGTTATGTTTGAAATGGTTAAGTTTGATACTACTCCAGCGTGTGTTCCTACTCCAGCGTGTGTACTACTCCAGCGTGTTAATGATTAATGGATTTATTGTTCCTACTCCTACGTCTCCAATCCTCCTTGATTCCCAGCACACCCAAACGTTACAAGCATATACATGGAGAAAAGCAGAGGCCCTAAAACTGATCCCTGTGGCACTCCATATTTTAATTTAGTTTGGTTTGACAATTCCTCATTTACATAGACAAAATGGTAGTGGTCTGCTAAATATGACCTAAACCATGCTAATGCAACTCCACAAATGCCAACATAATTCTCCAGCCTATTCAAGAGAATGTCGTGATCTATCGTGTCGAATGCAGAACTAAGATCTAAAAGCACTAGAAGAGAAATGCAGCCGCGATCAGATGATAAGAGCAAGTCATTTGTAACTCTGATAAGCGCAGTCTCTGTACAGTGATGAGGCCTAAATCCTGACTGAAATTCTTCATGTATACTATTTCTCTGTAGAAATGTACATATTTTGGAGGATACTACCTTTTCTAGTATTTTTGACATAAACGGGAGATTTGAAATCGGTCTATAATTAGCCAGTTCTCCAATCTTTAGCCAGTTCTCCAATCTTTTCAAGTTGTGGCTTCTTAATGAGTGGTTTGATAATTGCCATTTTAAAGTTTCTTGGGACATGTCCTAAGCATAGTGAGGAGTTAATCATATTAAGAAGAGGTTCTGATATTAAAGGGAATACCTCTTTTAAGAGCTTAGTTGGTATAGGATCTAACAAACATGTTGTGGCTTTTGATGTTTCTATAAGTTTTGTTAGCTCTTCATGACCTATGACAGAGAAGGATTGAAGTTGGAAAATTATTAGACACTGTTTTCTGAGGTGCTATGACAGATGATTGCATAATTCCTATTTTATTTCTGAGTATTTCGATTTTATCTTTAAAGAAATTCATGGAAGTTATTACTCTTGTGCTGCGATGTAATATCTGGTTCTGTTGAGGCTTTATTCCTAACCAGTTTAGCCACAGTTCTGAATAAACATCTAGGATTCTTGTGGTTATTTTCTATGAGTTTACTAAAATATGCTGACCTGACAGCTTTTAGTGCCTGTCTGTATCTATAGACACTATCTTTCCATGCACCTCGAAATACTTGTAATTTAGTATTTTTCCACATGTGCTCCATTTTCCGAGTGTGATCATTGTACCATGGTGCAGGGCTTATTTCTTTAATTTTCTTTAATCGAAGTGGGGCGACAATATCAAGAGTGCACCTCATATATAAACCTCATCTCGATTGTGCTGTGTGTTGATGAAGATTGTGTTGTGTGTTGATGAAGATTGTGTTGTGTGTTGATGAAGATTGTGTTGTGTTGTGTGTTGATGATGATTGTGTTGTGTGTTGATGAAGATTGTGTTGTGTTGTGTGTTGATGAAGATTGTGTTGTGTTGTGTGTTGATGATGATTGTTTTGTGTGTTGATGAAGATTGTGTTGTGTTGTGTGTTGATGAAGATTGTGTTGTGTTGTGTTGATGAAGATTGTGTTGTGTTGTGTGTTAATGAAGATTGTGTTGTGTTGTGTGTTGATGAAGATTGTGTTGTGTGTTGATGAAGATTGTGTTGTGTTGTGTGTTGATGAAGATTGTGTTGTGTTGTGTGTTGATGAAGATTGTGTTGTGTTGTGTGTTGATGAAGATTGTGTTGTGTTGTGTTGTGTTGATGAAGATTGTGTTGTGTTGTGTTGTGTTGATGAAGATTGTGTTGTGTTGTGTGTTGATGAAGATTGTGTTGTGTGTTGAAGAAGATTGTGTTGTGTTGTGTTGATGAAGATTGTGTTGTGTTGTGTGTTGATAAAGGTTGTGTTGTTTTGTGTGTTGATAAAGGTTGTGTTGTGTTGTGTGTTGATGAAGATTGTGTTGTGTGTTGATGAAGTTTGTGTTGTGTTCTCAGTCATGGAGTGTTAAATTCACAGCACTATAAACACTCTCAGATCACTGAATCATGTGCTGAATATATAAACTGTCTCTTTTCTGGTCATTTCTAAATATTTATTAATGTCACAAGGTATTTCTGAGCATGAACAACATGAAAAAGTTCAACATTTAAATTAGCAATTAACAGTTGAACATCTTTTCCACCGTAATTTATTGATAGTAATATTGTAGTATATACACATGTATAAATGTTTAAATCCAGTTTTATAAGTAGAGTGTGACGTTTAAGTCATTTTCTATTCTCTGTACTGTTTCAATATTAGAACATCCATCAAATCTTAAAAAAAAGTAAATGATACAATTTCAGTGTTCAAGGTGGGACATTCATCAGTTCCTTTATTCAGCCGTACAGAATGTTCTCTAATGGGTTATTTCAGGTTTTTATTTATCTTTTAAATTCAGATTCATCCCATTTCTTGTGGTTTTCTTCAACATAAGACCAGATCATGTATTTTAAGGTATGGTTTACCCGTTTCATCATATTGGTCTGGGGATTGTAAACTGAAGTGACTTTTGGAGTTCCCATCCAAGTCTCACACAGATCTCTGAAAACAGAGACAAACTGGGAATCCTGATCCGACAGAATGAATGTGGGAATCTTGTAAATATCATGAATGTTGAAAAATGTGAAAAATGTTCTCAAGTATTGAAGTGAGAGTGGTTATAATTCATCACATTCCACATGTGCAAATGATATTATGTAAACTATTTGAGGTGAATGTAAAAATGTGCATGAATTGTATGTTGAAAAGTTTCCATTTAGTTTCAGTGACAGCATGCACTCGAGCTGGTATAGATTCCAAACGTTTGTTCAAAACCTGATGATCATGTTATCCAGCATGATTTGAGAATGTATCAAAGAGCATCTTGTGTTCTTCAATGAAACGATGAAATCTGATCTTTTGCACAAACCAGTTGACATGTTTATTTGAAGTGTTGCTGGTATTACGATGGTGAACATCTGCTGATGGAGCGGCTCTATTCTGAGAGGAACAGAATCACTCCACCCTGATGATGCAAATATGAGTTTCACTGTTTGACTCTTTATTGTGTGAAATGAGACAGTTGAGTTTGACTAATGGAGAGATGTGCTTTGATCATATTCATCAGTTTACTCTGAGGCTGATCTCAGCAGTCATACTGACCTTATGAATGTTTCAATCAACTGTTCAAAACTCAATATCAATGATGCTGTTTGTGTCACACACATCTGCTCAGTGTTTGTGCTGTTTATCATCTCTGGAAACTTTCAGTTGATCACACTGAACTAAAGTCTTACAGTGTGCCGATATATATCATATCAAATCATCAACATTATTAACTATCTGATTTATGTTCCTTTTTCCATCAATCATTTTTCTGTTTCACTCTTTTATTTTCAAACAAACAACAGTGTGACAAATACGGTTTACTTCACATTATTCTTTCAATTCAGTTTAGAGTCGAAGAGAATGAAAACTTACATTTGAACTTTTCTGAAAAACTCAATTCATTAAATGTATTCATTATTATAAGTGTGTGTGTGTGTGTGTGTGTGTGTGTGTGTGTGTGTGTGTGTGTGTGAGAGAGAGCAGCTGCAGTATCTGTCAGTGTATCAGTGGAGTGTGACTGACAGAGGTTTTTGTACGACTCTTTATCACTGTGTGAACACATAACTGCCACTGATGCTGTGTCTGCTCATACAGTAATAATGTCCTGCATCTTCAGTCTGGACTCCACTGATGGTCAGAGTGAAATCAGTTCCACCTTGTTGTCCATTTCCAGTGAATCGCTGAAAACTATCACCATTCCGAGAATCTACGCTATATATGATGAGTTTTGGAGTTTCTCCAGGTTTCTGCTGATACCAAGCTAAACCCCAGCTATCTATTCCAGGATCAGTTTTACACTCTATAGTGACTTCTTGTCCTTCAGTTTTAGTGACAACTTCAGTCTGAGTTACAGTGACTCCTCTGGATTCTGATCAGGAGAAAATAACGTTTGATCAAAATCTTTAAATAGACTGTATATGAAAGTCTTAAAAAGAAGTAAATCAGTGAGAAGATTTCATTTGATGTTTACCTGGAATAAAAGCTCCCAGAATCCAAATAAAGATGAAGAAATTCATTTTTGTGTTTGTTGGTTTTGTATGTTGAAAAACAGCAGTGTGTTATAAAGTGTTTGACTCACAGTTATAAACACTCTCTGATCACTGAAGCGTGTGATGCCAATGCAAAGTGACTCTCTCTGGAAATACCCTCTTTGAGTAAAACAGACATCAATCAATAGAATTAATAGAGTTTATTTCTTCAGAGAGCTCTCACTGACATTATAGTGTCTGGATTGCTGGGAGAAAAACATACAAATAAGCACATTGTGTCATTGAGTGACCCAATATTATATATTCTCTTTCACATGTTGGAGTGTTTATATAATCTTGAGGTAAATGGTTAAACTGGTTTGGATCACTGTCCGCAATGGAGAACCCAGATTCCCCACAGACTACATGAAGAGATAATAAATGTTAATGGATTAAATGGAAATGAATGTAGACAATGACAATGTCAAACGAAGGTGCAGATGAGACGGGGTGATGGAGGGATGCCGGAAGAATTGACACTGGAGAAGTCATGTGACCCTTTATATACTCTAGTGACGATTGAGAGATTCTCCCAAAATTACGTTTAGAGCTTCAATTAGTCTGAACCAATACCAGATATTTCACCATTCTTGATGTTTCACCATTCTTGATATTTCATATTTACATTCTACATTTATGCATTTCGCAGGCTCTTTTATCCAAAGCAACTTACAGTGCATTTATTACAGGGACAATCCCCCCGGTGCAACCTGGAGTTAAGTGCCTTACTCAAGGACTCAGTGGTTCGAACCAGCAACCTTCTGATTAGCAGCCTTGTGCTCTAGCCACTACACCACCACCACTCCAGTGAAATAGTGAAATAGTGAAATAGAATTTCACTATTCTCACCCTCATGCCATCCCAGATGTGTATGACATTCTTTTGCAAAACACAAATGAAGATTTCTAGAGGAATATTTCATCTCTGCTGGTCCATACAATGCTTGTGAATGATGAACAAAACTTTGATGCTCCCAAAATCACATAAATGCAGCAGAAAAGTAATCCACACGACTCCAGTGATTAAATCCATTTCTTCTGAAGTCATATGATAAGTGTACTATTGAATACTACTGATCCATCTCTGTGTAATTCAACAGGGATTTTCTGTTTTGGAGCAGCACTTTCTCTCTCTTTGTCTCCCTCTGCTGGTGTTGTTTCAGATGTACAAGCCACTAATGAGCTTCAATTTTTTTTTTTTTTTATTTTTTTTTTTTTATGAAACATTTACTTACACAATACTAGAGTGAAAGGCTATAAGCCACAAAAGAGAGCCAGAGGTTCAAGGATTGATAAATATTACATCACATTGGAATTCAAAGAGAGAAAGAAAAACAAATAAATAAATACAAACAAACAGAAAATAAAAAAAAAAAATGAGGAAGTTTCATTTTAAAACAATTCTCCCCACAAAACATAAAATAATAATAAAAAATAAAAATAAAATAAAGATAAATTGAAAGATAAAAAAAATATACATATGTATATATATATATTTTTTTTTATACAAACACACCAAAAAATGAGCATACATTCAAAGTTTTAGTAGCCTTTTTGTTACAAGAGGTAGATAAGGATCTGATATAGATCTTAACATCTTCTTGAAAGTGAGAAAAATTGGGGGTAACTTTCATAGTTTTACATTTGTGGATAAAATATTTTACAAGCAAAATAATTAAGTTGCAAAGAAAAAAAATATTCTCATATTGCTTCTCAAAAATGAAAAACCCAAACAGAACATCCTTGAAGTAAAGCTCAAAGTCTTTATATATATAGTTTACAATGAATTGGCAAATGTCTTGCCAAAGTTTTCTTGTATGATCACAATGCCAAAAAAGATGTAAGGTAGTCTCTAGTTGTGAATCACAAAAAGTACAATTTACATTTATACTTAATTTAAATTTTGACACCATGAACGTTTTGACAGGATAATATTGATGAATAAGCTTAAAAGAAATCTCTTTGACCTTATTTACCAATAGGTACTTGTTAGGGAGAGTCCAAACCTTCTTCCATGAAATATTTTCCACTAACGTGTTCCATTTTGTAACAACATGAGGAGTGGAAACACAATCATTGAGAAAAAGAAGACGAATACCTCTATTATTTTTGAATGTAGATTTAAAACATATCTTGCCTACATACGTGTCAGCCGGGTCTGGGAGAGGTACTTCAGAACTTGTCAAAACACTATTATGGCCCTTAAATAGCATAATGACACCATTAGGGATGGCACCAAATACAGTGGCAAACTGTTTTGGAGTAACAGGAATATTATTGTGAGAAAGAAATTCTTGATAAGTATATAAGTAACCATCCTGATTAAATAATTGGCTGACCCGATTGATCCCATTATTAAACCAGTTTTCAAAAAATAAGGACTAATATTTGTATAACAAATATTCTTATTATTCCAAATGAAGTAATTGGTTGGAGAAAACTTGTGTTTGAAAATCAAAGACCATGCTAATAGTGCTTGTTTGTGGAAATTAGAGAGAGCAACAGAGATCTTCTCAATGCTGAAGTTACACATCAACAGAAAATTCAAACCTCCCAACTGAGAAAAGACACACTCCGGTATAATATTCCAAATACTGAATGGTTTTCTCAAGTAATTCCTCATCCAGTTGATTTTAAAAGTATTATTTAACGTTGCAAAATCAACAAAATTAAGACCACCATTACTGAAGCTGTTGGACAACACAGATTTTTTTTTACATAATGCGTCTTATTTTTCCATACAAAACTACATAGTAGTTGATCAATCTTTTTACACATTACTCTATCAAGGTCTAATGAAATGGCTGCGTATGTCAAATGTGAGATGCCTTCTGCCTTGGAGAGAAGAATCCTTCCTTTCAAAGGTAAATCTCTCTGAAGCCATTGATTAAATCTTTTTTTAGCTTTCTCTATGATGGGCAAAAAGTTTAAATCACATCTGAGTTTGACGTTTTTGGAGATTACTATTCCAAGGTAGGTTATTGTCTCTTGTAATTGTTTGATTGGCATTAATTCACATTTGACCTCATTGAGATGGAGCCCAGATGCCTTGGAGAACGGTTTAATAGTATTAAGAGCCAAGGGAATTTGGTCTGAATTTTTTAGAAAAAGGGTAGTATCATCAGCCAAATGACTGATGATGATCTCCTTTCCCATGATATCAACTCCTTGTAAGGCACTGTTCTTAATGTGATTTGCTAATAATTGAGTAGTCAATATAAACAAATACGGCGAAATGGGGCAACCCTGACATATTCCCTGCTGCAATTCAAATCTTAGAGCGGGACCGTGTTTAAGCTTAATGGAAGAATTCCCGTTGACATATAAAGTTTTAACTGCTCTAATGAACAGGTTCCCAAAACCAAATTTTTCTAAAGTTTTGAATATAAAACCATGTTCAATAGAATCGAAGGCTTTATAAAAGTCCAGAAAAAGCATAGAGCTATCATCCCTCACTAACTCTGAATAGTCCAACAGGTCAAGAACCAGCCGAATATTGTTTGAAATATGTCTGTTTTTTTAGAAAACCTGATTGCATTTCATCTATTATGTCCTCTAAAATAGTTTTAAACATTTTGCAAAGACTGTAGCGATGATTTTATAATCACTATTTAAAAGACTAATCGGACGCCAATTATCAATTAATAGTAAAAAATGTTTAGGCTTGGGGATAAGAGTTATTAAACTTTTTGTTAAGGTCTAGGGAAGAGATTCCATACTAATGCTTTCATAAATCACTTCTAATAAAAAAGGGGCCAAATCTTTTGCAAATCTTTGATAAAATTCTGAAGTGAGGCCATCTACACCTGGCGATTTATTAACCTTTTAGTTTTTGATAGCTTCGAGGACATCAACCAATGTGATGGGGCGATCAAAAAAGTCCAAAAAAGATGGATACATTTCTTTACCTCTAATATAACTCTCGTGTTTCAGTACAGAACTGTTAAGTTTCCAATATGAGTTATAAAATTTAGCAGAATTCGTTGGAAGTAGATCAATGTTGATTTGTATTGCTTTATGTTCAGTTAAAGGGGTAGATAAAATATCAGTACTGAAATTGTCTTTAAGCACGCGGGAAACTAACCATAAATCTATTCTCGATTGCTTAGACCTTGAATTATTACACCAGGTAAATATTGTTATGAGGATGTTTAGTTCTCCAAGCGTCAATCAGATTGAATCTTTGCATTAACATTTTAAGCTTTGCATTTGTATTAGAACTAGGTCCTGGAGGCCATCTATCAATCACATTATCTAATGTGATATTAAAGTCACCACCCAAGAGTATATGTGCATTAGGAAATTTGGCTAACCAATGAACAATTCTCTCTTCTATCCTATCTAAAAGAACATCATTTTCTGCCTTTGAATTGTATCCATAAATGTTTATGACAATGAAATTAAAGTTATGAATTTGAATAACATGACACATATAATGTCCATTATTATCGAAGTCTGAATAAAGAAGTTTTCCAGCAAATAAGTTCTTGAGTGTACAAACACCCGCCGAGCGTTGAGAAGCATGAGAACAAAAAATGTCATTTCCCCACTGGGATTTCCAAAAAGGCACATCCTCAGAGATGCTGTGAGTTTCTTGAAGAAAACAAAAATCTGTTTTGCGTTGTTTGGCGAATAAAAAAATGGCTTTCCGTTTTAAATTGTTCCTAAGTCCCCTGGCATTGAGTGAAATTAATGATAAAGACACCAAAATAAGAAATTAGAATAAAATAACAAAAATAGAATTCAGTTGAACAATTTTTTTGTTTTGTTTTTTAGAACAGAAACTCAGAGACAACTGCTAAACGTGATGAGAACAAAAAGTGCCACATCAACTGTAGTTTCGTAGGTATAACAGACACTCGAAAATATGAACATTATGAAAATATGGTCCTGGTCAAAAATGACCTTTTGCAAAAAGTACCAATATTAAATTGAACTTGAGGTAAAGGAAAAAACAAGTAGCAAGGAAAAACTTTTTTTTTCTTTTCTTTTTTAACCAAGCAGGCATGTAAACAGAACACCTTATCTCAAAGTTGAGAGAATTCAGCCTGGCGGAAAGATCTCTTTTTTCTCCACGAAGGCCCGACCAGCTACAAAGTAGGCAACCTTCCCTGCTTTCCGTGCCTCGTCGACTAACGGCCACAACTTCATTCTACTATCTCTGTCGGCATTGGAAATATCCTCTCTGAAACACAGACCATTTTCCCATAGAAAAGCTGAGTTTTTGGCTGCTGCCCACACTGCTGCTCTGTGTATACGCGAAGAGAACTGGATGATTACACCGCGGGCAGAATTCACTTTCTTCACCCCAACACGATGCACAGTGTCGATCACATCTGGCAGACGGTCAGCGTGTTCTGGCAGTAATTTCTGACAAATGCCAACCACTTCTCTCCTTACATTTTTCTCATCTATATTTTCTGACAGACCGTGCAATTTCAAATTCCAACGTCTGGAATACCGCTCCAATTCAGTGAAGCGCGACTCCAATGCGCCGATCCGATTGCTCTCTTTCAACAGTGATGACTCAACTTGGGAAACTTTGGTCCTCACCTCATTCACATCATCACACACAGAGTTAATCTTTTCTTTCAATCCGGCAATATGAGAAGTGTTTACCGCAACCATCGACTCCAGCTTATCAGACCGTGTGTTGATGAGCTCTGAAAGTTTAGTAATAATGTCATCAGCGGATTCACTCCGGCCTTTCTTCGAGGGAGGCATCACAGGAGTATCAGGAAGCGAGGGGAAATCAATTTCTGACATCACTGAAAATTAAATTTTCTCACCAGGAGGACCATAGTGATCGTGACAACTGTCGACAAGGACGTTGTAAGCAGGAGCAGAGCTGGCTGACGACGCCTCCGTGTCAACAACCAGTTCTTTCTTCTTCGTCGCAGAATTCTTCCTTTTCTTATCAGTTGACATTTTTCTCACATATGAACGCCCGAGTAGCACTTAACATCCAAATAGGGTGCAGACTAAATCATAAAGTCCATCTTATTGCTTAAAATAAACTTTGTTGGTGGGCGCTATGTCTCAAAACCTGTGCTCACGACGCCATCTTGCGCGCCCCTCCTGAGCTTCATGATGAGGGAGAATTAGTGGAGGCAGATGTTACAGGTTACTGAGAGACTTCAAAACCCCTCAGTTTGTGTCTTTCCATGGAGAGAGGAAGAAGTGTTTGACTGTGAAGTGAATTGTAGTTCTTTGATATTGAGTGAAATTGTGCTGTGTGGTTGAGTGTATTGAAGTAAAGTGTGTGATTGTGTGTTAAAAACAAATAAGAATAGAAAGAAAGAGGGAGGGAGAATCTTCCCTTTATTCTTTTGAATGTTTTCTCCATTTTCTTGTGAGAAATGAGGAGTGGAGTGTCTTGAAGAAGAGCTGTCTCTCTATTAGAGTTAGTTTTGATATCGGTGCTCTTGACTCTCCTCAAGTCTTGTCTTCAAGAAACTTCCATTTGAGCGACTCCTGAAAAATCACTTTATCAACACACACTCGATCAAACAAGAGACTCCAGCACTAGATGAATCTATTTTAATACCTGAACAACATGTATGTTACATCAGCGCTCCCTTTATATGAGCCTGTCCACTGTCTTTCAGTACTTCTGTGACCTCTTAGTGGTTATACTGTGTGAAGTGTTTAACATGTTTCATTCTGGAGCTCATAAAATATTTGGAGTTTTAAAAATTCATTTGTCACTGCAGGACCATTTAAATAAACAAACTAGTGATGAGTTAAAGCCTCTCAACCTTGTGGTGGGTTAAAAATCATCTCTAGAATATCATTCTTGATTGTGTTTTCACATTTTACTACTATATTGTTCAGTTCAGTATTTTAAAGAATGTTTATGTGAGACTCCTGGAGTTTTTCTTCTGTCCAAGACCACAAAAGTTCAGTTTTCTTCTGCTGAATCTGCCTCATAATTCTCAGACTTCACTTGAGTCTCGTCAGTCTTCACTAAGTATCAAAAGCCCATTTCAAACCAGTCATGCAGATCTATTGTTGAACGTTTAGGAGTTTTTCATTAGCAGCATCTGGTACACTGTGTAACCAGAAATATGAACAAGTTCACCTTTGCACAAGTCTGTTATCTTCAGCTTTAAAGTGTTTCCTATTCCTATTTGAAATCATGGATAATCAACAATGAATAAAGTTAAACAAAGGCCTACCTGATCACCACTAGCAATGCATGATCAGACTGTTATTTGACTAGTATGCCAATTACACACCAAACTTAATCGGTTACTATGAATCTGGGGGGGGGGGGGTCATGTCCCCCGTCCTTAGTGCCATCTACGCCTTCGATTGCTTCATATTGTCTTGTTGGAGCGATTACATAAGTACCGCATATTTTATTTGTACTACTTTTCCGATGCCGCCCCCTCTACTGGCTGGGGGGGGTTCTTTCAAAGGCAATGGTTAGCAGAAAATATGGCTTATTGCTTTTCCTAGCTGTCTTCTGGATCTGTCTCTTTCGCACTCCACGAAATTTATCCTTTAGTCGTTGCCAGCGTCATTTGGGGCTCAGCATGGTCAAGGAAGCGCATTATGATGTTTTGCGATAACGAAGCTACTGTCGCCATTATTAATAATGGTCGGTCTTCCTGCCAGTCGATGATGCCTTTCGTGAGACGTTTAATCTGGCAATCAGTTATCTTTAATTTTATTATTAAAGCTGCTCACATACCAGGTCACTCCAATGTTATCGCTGACGCGCTCTCTCGTTTTCGTTTCCAGACTTTCAGACGGCTTTGCCCTTCAGCCCTTACGGATCCATCTCCGTGCCCTCCCCTATCAGCCACAATGCTAAATTAGACGATCTGCTTAATTCAGCCAGATATTACATGGCTAAAGGAGTAGCTCCTTCAACTTACAGAGCTTACACTTCCGCTTGGTTTTTCTTTTATTGTTTTGTTCTTCCTTTCAGATTTCCGTTTTTTCCTATTTTGATTTCAACTGTTTGCTCCTTTCTCGTCTTCAATTTCGAGAAATGCAATTAAAACCTTCCTCCATCCGTAGACTTCTAGCAGGCATTCAATTCTACGCCAAATACTTCAACCCCGATTTGCCAAGTTTATTCACCGCTCCCCCTATCCGTTTATTGCTCAAAGGCATAAGCAAATCCTCTATTAATTCTCCTGATAAACGGTTACCATTTACTTTGCCTCTATTGCAAAGACTAATCTCCTCTATTCGCCAAGGCCTTTTTTCTATGTACATCAACATTTTGCTAGAAGCTGTGTTTCTCACTGCCTTCTACGGCTTTATGCGCTCAGGGGAATTTGCATCCGCTACCAATCATTTTGATCCCGCTCGCGATCTGTCTTTCTCCGATTTACACTTTCCAACCAATTTCTTTACCCTCTTCCTTAAGCACTCTAAGAATGATTCCAATGGGTCCGGCATCACATTAACAATCTCAAAAATTAATAACAATTTTTGTCCATTCCTATCTGTGGTTAAATTTCTTAAATTCGTCTCAAATCTCCTCATATTTCCCCCTTATTCTTACTACCTAACGGAGCACCCCTCTCTAAAGCCTGGTTCAGGACTCATCTAGTTTCTGTCCTCAAAAGCTGCAGTCTACCTTCTTCCCAGTATACCGGTCATTCCTTCAGGATCGGGGCAGCAACTTCAGCTGCCAAATGTGGCATCTCTACGTCACCTATCAAAATCCTGGGTAGATGGTCTTCTTCTGCATTTGAGTCCTACATAAGACCTGACTCAAAAACTATCCTCAAAGCTCAGCAAGCTCTCCTTTAACGATTCAGGTAAATACCTATGCAATCACTGGTGGTGGTGATATATATTATAAAAAAAAAATAAAATAATCTATATGTTCAGTGTGGTCCACCGTGACCGTGTAGCCCAACGCGGCTTGTCCCATGGTCTTGTGGCCGTTATGGCTCGGTTTCATGTGGCTTAGCAGCCGTGTCTCGTTGGCCTCGTATCTGTGTGGCATTAGCAGCCTTGTGGCCCAGCGGGCCTTGTCTCCATGTAGGTCTTAAGGCCTTTGGGTCTACAGGCCTTGTGGCACAATGTTGCCTTGTCCTATATGTCAAAAATGGCCAAGTGGTCTTGTAGCCCTTACGGCCTCAGTTCGGTGTGGCCTCGTGGCCGTTGTCTCTGTCCAACCTCGTCTCAGTGTGGGCGCCCGACTTTGCGGCCCTCGCGGCCCTATTCTATGTTCAGTGTGGTCTACTGTGACCGTGTAGCCTAATGTGGCCTTGTCCCGTGGTCTTGTGGCCAGTTATGGCATTGGTTATTCGTGGCCTAAGGCCGTGTCCTTGAGTGATTCTGTCTTTGTGTGGCTTTAGCAGCCTTGTGGCCCAGCGGGCCTTGTCTCTGTGTGGGTCTACAGGCCTTGTGGCACAATGTTGCCTTGTCCTATATGTAAAAAATGGCCCAGTGGTCTCGTGACCCTAGTGGCATCGGTTCTATGTGGCCTAGCGGCCGTTGTCTACGTTGCTTGTTCTGTGTGGTCTTTAGTGGCCTTGTGGCACAATGTTGCCTTGTCCTATATGTAAAAAATGGCCAAGTGGTCTCGTGGCCCTAGTGGCATCGGTTCTATGTGGCCTAGCGGCCGGTGTCTGCGTGGCCAAGTGGCCTCGAGGTACTGTAGCCTCACTAAAAGATGGCCATGTGGCCCCTGTGGTTGGTTTTATGTGGCCTCGCGGCCTTGTCCAGTCTACTTTGTCTTATGTGCGGCACTAGGCGCCGTTGTGGCTGTTTGCCAGCCTCGTCTCTGTGGTCTATTAAGGCCGTGTGGCCGTGTGGCCTTGTCTCTGTGGTCTATTAAGGCCATGTGGCCAGTGTGGCCCCGCTTTGTGGTCATTAGGGCCGGATCTATGTGGCCTAAGGTGGCCCTGTTCTGTGTGGCCAAGGTGGCCCTATTCTGTGGGCCCAAGGTGCCCTGTTCTTTGTGGCCAAGCGGCCGTTGTCTACGTTGCTTGTTACGTGTGGTCTTTAGTGGCCTTGTGGCACCATGTTGCCTTGTCCTATATGTAAAAAATGGCCAAGTGGTCTCGTGGCCCTAGTGGCATCGGTTCTATGTGGCCTAGCGGCCGGTGTCTGCGTGGCCAAGTGGCCTCGAGGTACTGTAGCCTCACTAAAAGATGGCCATGTGGCCCTTGTGGTTGGTTTTATGTGGCCTCGCGGCCTTGTCCAGTCTACTTTGTCTTATGTGCGGCACTAGGCGCCGTTGTGGCTGTTTGCCAGCCTCGTCTCTGTGGTCTATTAAGGCCGTGTGGCCGTGTGGCCTTGTCTCTGTGGTCTAGCAAGGCCATGTGGCCAGTGTGGCCCCGCTTTGTGGTCATTAGGGCCGGATCTATGTGGCCTAAGGTGGCCCTGTTCTGTGTGGCCCAAGGTGGCCCTGTTCTGTGTGGCCCAAGGTGGCCTGTCTCTGTGTGGCCTTGTCTTCATGTGCCTATAACGGCTTGTTTTCATTGATTCTTCATATACTAATTAGCCAATTCACAGTTTTATCTCTATCCCTCCTATGCTCACTTTCCCTTCAACTCATTCTCAGTGTTTAACTGTTTGATCAGTTGCTGTACTTCCCAAAAACCTATCAAGTCGCTTGTATGAAAGCGTCAGCAACAGATATATGCTAACGTATATACAGCAACAGTATTTTTTATGCTTTATGTTTTATTTTGGCCTTCTTATAATTAAGTCATCTCTTTCTAATTAGATTTTGTCTTTAAGGCGTTATGTCATGCTCATTATTAATCCTCTTCTCTCTCCATGTTTAGGCTCTCCAAGATATTCAACTTGTGGGTATACCTCTCTTTACCGTTCTTTGGGGTAGGTTTATGTCCCGGTGGAATTATTTTTCCACCTTCTTTGGGGATCGGCTGCGCCCCTGCCTCCACCATAAGGCAGGAAAAGCAGAGTCCGGACCCCCGGACTTTGAGCTTCGGACGGGGCCTACGACAAAGAACTTATCACTATATTGCTTGTTGAGCTGTCAATAAATGGATAATTGTACTAGCTTTATTCTCCCGAGTCTTTCTGGTAGAAATGGTAGCTTTAGCTTAAGTTCTGCCAGGAAGACTCAATTGTTACGTCACCCATTTCTTCTCTTTTATCCAATCATGTTCTAACACTTGCAGTATAAAAGATGGTTACTTACACCTGTCTGAGTTCGCAGATGCTGACGCTTCCATTCACCTCCACCCTCCCCACCACCAAGACGATTTCTTCCCTTTCATCCTCCTCACCACCACCAGGATGGCCCCTTCCCATACCTCACGGGGATCGGCTGCACCCCTGCCTCCACCATAAGGCAGGAAAAGCAGAGTCCGGACCCCCGGACTTTGAGCTTCGGACGGGGCCTACGCCAAAGAACTTATCACTATATTGCTTGTTGAGCTGTCAATAAATGGATAATTGTACTAGCTTTATTCTCCCGAGTCTTTCTGGTAGAACTATTAAAAACTCTCAGACAACTGAAGCATGTGCTGCCAATGCAAAGTGTGTTCATGTAAATGAGTGTGATGTCACGTCAGATAATGCAAAAACAAAAGTTACATGTTCCTTATGCATGAGTTTACATCTGAAAAATGTTACTTTTTGTCCTATTTGTCTGATGCTAAATGTCTCTGATAAATGAATGCAGTATGAGAGAGAGCAGATGTTTCATTCTGGAGCTCATATATATCCTCTGGGGTCTGAGGGTGTTTTGGGCCCTGGAGAAGTTTTGACATGCCTTGACTTTTTTTTCAGTTGTTTAAAAACATATTAATGGCTAAAGTCTGTTAACACTATTCAGTAAAAACTGAGCTACAATAATATCTGAGCAACATGTTTTTACATGTTTGTATTTTTGAGAAAATAACGTTTATGCGTGGTTTTTGAAAAAACAAAAAATTTAAGTAATTGAAATAAGGCCATATAACGTGCACTAAACATTTGTCCACAAGACTTTTGAGAACTGGATCTTGTATAGGCTACAAAAGAGTTTTTGCTACAAAATGATGTGAAAACCATCCTGATCACTCATTCAACCAAATAATATAGTAATTGAACTTTTGTAAGACAATTTTAGTGTTGAAAAGGCTATATACGAGGAGGTGTTAATGATCATGAATATTGATGTGATTCACACGTGAGGACACAAAAGACGCCTCCCCTGGGCCTATCAATGAGGGATGTGACAGAGAGAGAATGAATGTTAGGAGACTTAATGATCCAAATCATGTTTTAAGTTAAAAGAAATAATCTGACTGTACATTTTCTTTAAATAAAGACTTAATTTTAGACCTACACTACCGGTTAAAAGAAGTATCTTCTGCTCACCAAGACTGCATTTATTTTATCGAAAATACAGTAAAAACAGTGATATTTTTACAATTTAAAAGAACAGTTTCTATTTGATTATATTGTAAAATGCAATTTGTGATCAAAGCTGAATTTTCAGCATAATTATTGCAGTCTTCAGTGTCACATGATTCTTCAGATATCATAATAATATGGTGATTTTCTAATATGGGCATATTTAATGTGCATTTTACTCATTTACACCTGAACACATATTTGCAAGCACAAGCTTTGTTGATGATAATGAAGCAGCATAAACAGTAGTTAAAATATAATCTAAACATTCATATTATTTTTATATAATATTTATATCATACAGCATACAAGTGATTGAATTCTGCTATAATGACGAAAAAATCCATCAGGATGCGCCGGCGCGTCCGTCGACCCCAGAGGGTTAAGATGTTTCATTCTGGAGCTGAATTCTTGTGTGGAGGAGTAACTGATAACTCAAGAGTAACTGATGGAAAAACAGATGCACAATCAATCAATCAATCAATCAATCAAAGATGGTGATGAAAGTCATGATTGCTGTGGATCTAGATTCTGGATGAAGAAGTTCTCAGTCTTCAGTTTCAAACTCACTGAACTATTAAAAACTCCCAGACAACTGAAGCATGTGCTGCCAATGCAAAGTGTGTTCATATAAATGAGTGTGATGTCACACAGTTGTTCTGGTGATTGAAATGACAGAGTTGCAATGAGAGAGAACCGCTGCACTATGAGAAACAACAGAAATAAATTCACTCTCATCTTTGAACTCTAGAAGTTGATATTGTGTTTGTGTGTTTCAGTTTACACCATTATTAGAGAGTTTATGGATTTGTTCAGGAAAATATGCTTCTGTTAACTGATACACAAATATCATGAATATTGAATGGTCTGTTTACAGATTGTTTGTTTTTTAGGTTAAAATGACTACGTTTTCATCCAAGGATTTTTGAAATTAAAGTTTTAGCGCATCAAAATTCAGCTGATGGAAATGCACATTATCGCTAAAATGTCCCAAATGTTGACATAATATTTTTCTGTTTAACTCAAGCGCATAAACTCTATGTCGATACATCAAATGTCGCGAAAAAATGGTTTGGAAACACTTTTTTTCTTTATGATTTATTTATACATTTTAAGATACATTACAGACACAACACACACACACACACACACACACACACACACACAAAGAAAAAACAATGCAATAATAACAACAATGAACAAATACACTAAATTTAAATGGCAAAGAAAATATTAATAAATAAATACATAAATAAATAAAAAAAAAAAAAAAAAAAAAGGCTATCCTACAATATGTTGACCAAGCAATATAGGATTAGTATGCATGTATAGGCCGGCGGCTGAGGAGAACTGGGGGCGGGGGGGGGATGGGGCGAATCAAACACAAAGAGCAGGGTCAAGTTGTAGAGTTTGGACATGTGCAAGAACGGGCTGCCAGAGCTTGACAAATATAGTGCTAGGTCGGCGAAGAGCGTATCTAATTTTCTCTAATTTCATAAAATAGAGAACATCTCTTACCCAGCTGGTGTGAGATGGGGGGGTTGGGGGACGACACTTCTAATTCAATAGAATTAGATGTCTTGCCAAAAGAGTTGAAAAAGCTACAAAATCTGAGAAGTGAGAAGGCAAAGGCTGGTCAGGTGGGAGAACCCCAAACAAACCTGTAATTGGACAGGGTGGGATATCCTCCGAGGTAATGGCTTACAATGAGACAAAAGTTAGCTTCCAAAAGGTAGACAGGGCCGGGCAGGTCCAAAACATATAATCCAAGAGTAGCTGAACCAGAATGACACCTGTCACACTCAGGATCAATAGAAGGGTTTATACGAGCTAACCTGCTATTAGACCAGTGTGCTCTATGAACCACCTTGCACTGTATGAGCCTGTGACAGGCACAGAGGGAGGAGGAATACACCCTGTCCAAAATTACTTTCCATGTCTCCTCATTAATGTCAATACCAATGTCTTGGGACCAAACGATGCGTAGGTTGTCAGAAGATGAAAACTGCAAATTAACAATTATATTCACTAATTTAGAGATTGACCCTTTAACACAAGGATCAACACACAGAATGGAGTCCAAATCTGAAGGGAGAGGCACATTTGGAAAGTTGGTCATTTTTTTACGCACAAAGTCTCGAATTTGTAGATATCTGAAAAAATGGCTCCTAGGAATATTAAACCTAGAGGACAACTGATCAAAAGAGGCAAAAACACTATCAATATAAAGGTCAGCAATGGAAACCAAACCTAGATCCCTCCAAGAGGCATAAGCACTGTCCAAAATGGAAGGGTGGAATAGAGGGTTAGAGTGTAATGGTGATAACAAAGGGGTGATATGAAGACCAAAATGCCATAAAAATTGGGTCCAGATTTTAAGATTATTTTTTACAATTATGTTATTTGAATATTTTATCAGAGACCATGTATGTGGAAGACATAAAAGGGAAGCAAGTGAGGAGGACTTACACAAAATGTTCTCAATGTGCAACCAGGATGGGGGATCAACTAAGTTGCTTGAATGAAACCAATATAAAGTAAAGCGTATATTTGCTGCCCAATAATATATTAGAAAATTAGGAAGATCCAGACCACCGTATTTTTTTGTCTTCTGCAAAGTGTCTTTTCGGATCCTCGGAGTCGAAATAGAGCTGTCAAGTGTAACAAAAAAGGACTTTGGAATAAAAATAGGAATACATTGAAAAAAATATAAAAATTTGGGGAGCACACTCATCTTAATACAGTTAACCCTACCAACCAGGGACAGAGGGAGGAGAGACCAACGACTAAAATCCTGTGCAAGACGACCGAGCAATGGTATAAAGTTGTGGTCAAATAAGTCTGGAAAACTATTTGTCACATTTATGCCTAGATACCTAAGACTCTGAAAGGCAGAGATGCTAATGGGTACTCCAAGGCTGCTTTATTGATGGGCATTAATTTGCTTTTACTCAAATTTAACTTGTAGCCTGAAATTATACCAAACTCTGCAAGGAGGTCCAGCACCAAGGGGATGGAGGTGCCAGGGTCCGACACATATAAAAAAAGATTGTCTGCGTATAAAGATAATTTATGCTCCCGCCCTCCCCTTTGTATGCCAGCTATCGCGCTAGATCTGAGAGCAACCGCCAAAGGCTCAATGGCTAATGCAAATAACAGTGGGGAGAGTGGGCAGCCCTGTCTAGTCCCACGGCCAAGGGGGAAATACTTTGAAAAGTTATTATTTGTTCATACGCAGGCCATTGGGGACGTGTATAAAAGCCTAATCCAAGCTATAAACTGGTCTGGAAAACCAAATCTCCTTAGTGTGAAGAACAAATACCCCCACTCGACTCTATCAAAAGCCTTCTCAGCATCCATGGAAATAACTACTTCTGGGACTTCATTCAAAGAAGCAGCATAGAGGATATTAAAGAGGCGTCTAATATTGTGACAAGAGTGTCTATTTTTTATAAACCCTGAGTGGTCTGGTGAAATTATGGTTGGAAGAACCGACTCCAAACGTCTCGCCAGAGTCTTAGCCAATAATTTCACATCTGTACAGAGTAAGGAGATGGGGCGATAATTGCTGCATTGAGAAGGATCTTTATCTTTCTTGAGAATAAGGGAAATAATAGCCTGGTGCAGAGATTGAGGAAGGATACCTGAACTGTAAGACTCATTAAACATGTTTAGCAAAAGAGGTGATAATTTATCAGAAAACGTCTTAAAAAAATTCTACCGGAAAGCCATCCGGCCCTGGAGATTTACCATTCTGCATCAGACTAAGAGCAGCCTTAATTTCATCCAGCGTGAGAGGAGCTATCAAATTAGAGGAAATATCAGAATCTATGCAAGGCACATTAAGAGGGCTGAAAAATGGTCAAATTGAGCCTCTTCAGTAATGCTCTCAGAGGTGTATAAAGAGATGTAATAGTCTCTGAATTGGTCATTAATAGACAGAGGATTAACTGAAGACCCAGTGGCAGTGGAGATTTGAGTAATAAGATGCGAGGCAGCAGACTGCCGCAACTGGTGAGCAAGTAATTTACTCGATTTATTGCTGAATTCATAATAATTACAACGGGTCTTATGCAGCATTTCACTTGTTTCGTTCGTAGCTAACAGATCAAGCTCCGCTTTTGTCGTGAGAAACTTAGTGAAATGGTCTGCTTGTGTCGAGCTAGCACAGATGAACTGAAGGTCTGCCAAAGCACTAGATAAAGTAGCCCTCCTTTCATTCACCAGTTTTCTCTTGTAAGCCGCATATGAAATAATTTCTCCTCTTAAATAAGCCTTACAAGTCTCCCAAATTGTCTTATCTGAAACATCTGAGGTAGTATTTGTGGAGATAAAAAGATCAATACCATCATTAATAACCTTTATAAATTCAGGATCATTGAGTAATAAAGAATTAAAACGCCAAGGAGACCGAGAAGTCGAGATGCCTGGTATAGCAAGGTCAAATGTAACTGCTGCATGATCTGAAATTACAATAGTGTTATAAATGCATGAACTGACCAATGAAAGCAGTTTATTATCAACCAGAAAGTAGTCAATACGAGAGAAAGAGCGATGAACAGGGGAAAAGAAAGAATTCTTTTGTGTTAGGATTGAAAAAATGCCAAACATCTGAAACGGCATATTGCTCCATAAAAAGCTGAATAATCCAGCCAGATTTAGACTGTGCACAAGGCCTAGAGGAGGAACGGTCTAGAAGAGGGTCTAGACAGCAGTTAAAATCCCCACCCAGGATTAGTTGGCTGGAATGCAGATCTGGGATGGAATACAACATTTTTTAAAAAAAAAACCTCATCATCCCAATTAGGGCCATATATGTTTGCCAAAATCAAGTGAACCCCATTGATCTGTCCTCTAAGAATAATAAAATGTCCATTTGGGTCTGAGATGACCTCAGAAAATGAAAAAGAAACTGATTTATGGATGAGAATAGCTACACCTCGAGACTTACTAGGGAAGCCAGAATGGTAAAGCTGGCCAACCCAGCCCTTTCTAATTTTTAGATGGTCTGCAGGCCTGAGGTGAGTTTCCTGAATAAAGGCAATGCTAGTATTCAAATGTTTCTAATAATTAAGAACTTTATTTCGCTTCACTAGAGAATTAAGCCCTTTAACGTTCCAACTGGTGAATTTCAGTGTACCACAGGGAGCAATCCTGTTACTCATCATAAACAAAAGCAAGAAATTCTGTGGACATGATCAATCCAAATGATCCTACTATAGGTTCAGACTCCGGGTAAAGTCATTGGCTTCTGAAACAGAAGTCAGCCATTTCTTCTAACTGTTTGAAAGTGTGATTCACAGTCTAGCAGGGTATAGAAGCGCAGGTTTGAGTCCATGTTTGTAAAGCACTGACATCACCTCTTTGTACTCGGCGCGAAATTTCAAAACTTCAGGGCAATAATCCTCAAAGATACGAATCCTGTGGCCTTCGTAGAGCAACTCGCTTTTTTTGCGCGATTCGCAAATTACAAAGTCCTTTATTTGAAAGCGGTGGAATCGCAGGATGACAGGACGCGGTCTCTGCCCTGCTGCTGGTTTGGGCGCAAGGCTGCGGTGGGCTCTGTCCAGCTCGGGCGGCGAGGTTAGCGCCTGAGATCCGAGGACATCGACCAGAAGCTGAGAAAAAAAGGTCATCGGACGTGGTCCCTCGATCGACTCAGGTAAGCCCAAAATTAGAATATTCTGGCGCCGGCTGCGGCTCTCGAGGTCTGAGACTTTAGCCTTCAGCCACTCATTGTCCTTCTGGAGCCTCAAACATGTAGCCTCGAACTGTTCAAGTTGTTGACTTATCCCAGTAGTGCCGGACACGAGATTGCCGATACGAACATCATGATCAGCCACCGTGGATTGAATATTATCTAGCTTGGTTGACAAGCTATCAAAAGATGCTTTGAAATCCGAGGCGATAGAGGCTCTAAGATCGGCGTGTAAAGCACTGATCTCGGCTATTGTAATGCTAGCACCAGGCGTAGAGGCGCCATCTCGGTCTTTATCACCCTGTTTACCCTTTCCTTTTGACATTTCAAAAACGGTTAAGGTCAGGAAACAATTAACAAACAAATGCTGTCTAATGTAAACAGAAAATGCTGAGGTTTATTGGAGGTAAATGAAAAGTATTTGGGAGCGAGCCGCGCACCTGTTTACTCCTCAGGCGCCATAACCGGAAACCCAGAAACACTTTTTTGTCGATAAAAATGCCATTAAATGCAAAAATGTAGTGTCACATGACAGAGTTAGCCTGTGTTAATCATGACGACAGTATTGAAAGTCAATTTATTGGACGGGATTACGGATTGATCTTTTACAGTATATAGATCCGATCTGCAAATGGGACACTTCCAGGAGTGCAACACAAATATCTTGTGCACATTGATCAAATAAATATCCACTGTTTGTGAAAAATAAATACACAATACTAGGTGAAAAGATTTGTTTATTTTTGGAACACTTACAGCCCAAATCTATTAAATTATTGTTTAGTTTTACTTTAGAAAAAATGCCAGCAAAATCACCTGTATTCAATTAAATAAATTACCAAATGAAAAAACATTAAATATTTTTTTTTAGACCTATATATGCCTTTTCTTTACTGAAACTTAAATGAGCTTTACCCTGTTCTGTAGATGAATAAAGTCGGCTGAATGACGTTCTTAATATTTTTACTTTTCTTAAGACTTTAAACTATCTGAACTATTTGTCCAATCATGAGTTCACTTTCAGAAAACAAGCTTTTGAACATTTTAAACATTTAAATATTTTAAATCGAACCATCTTTCCTCAGATCGCATTTACTGCTTCTACAGAAAATATACATTTGCATATTGAAGCTAAAATAAATTAATCAAGTTCATTTGGTCGTTAAAAGTTGCTGGAGAAATATGCGAAATATGAGAAATATGCTGGAGAAAGTTTACGTCAATACTTTTGCCAGCAGGTTGTCAGCTTGAACAGGGTCATGACGATTCACTTTCGGGTCGGAACCGGTGCCAACCTGTGATAGGTGCAACATCAGGACCAATATTACAGTCCTATCAGAAGTGCAACAGATCCCTTTTGATTGCAATTCCTCCTCTTTTGATTGTTTTTATGTGTTAATTAAAATGACGGTAAGGTGACTATTTTCAATCAATTGTCTCAATAATCTCCCCATTTTACCAAAATTTCAGAGGGAAAAAATTAGGGACATCTGGGAGACGAATTAGTGATAAACACACATTTCTGAACGGAAATGGCTTCAGGGCAAATTTATTGGCCGCTAAACCAAAACATATGCGACAAAGTGTTTTTTTAGGCATGATGTCATCACGCACACCCTTTATATCGATAAAAGGACATTTGAATAGAAATGGGCAGAAGGAGGCAAATCTTGCAATTTAATTTTTTGCATTTTCACTTTGTTGATAACAAAATAGCACGAAAGGTGGATGAAACTAGGCTGAGTCATGTATTACAGTAGGTTCATCTTTATTTCTGTTAGATCTGATTGCAGCCAAATTAACATGAATAATTCAGTTGCATAGCAACACTCTCAAAATCTCATACACTGTTTATTGTTTACATGTTGTTTGTAATGGCTACAAGAGTATATATGTATTGTTTAAAGTGTGTGTGTGTGTGTGTGTGTGTGTGTGTGTGTGTGTGTGTGTGTGTGAGCAGTTGCAGTATCTGTCAGTGTATCAGTGGAGTGTGACTGACAGAGGTTTTTGTACGACTCTTTTTCACTGTGTGAAACAGACGAATATTATTGATGTAGCGTTCACTCTGACAGTAATAATGTCCTGCATCTTCAGTTTTATAAATTATGTCTTTATGTAAAGAAAATGTATAGTCAGATTACTTCTTAAAACTTAAAACTTGATTTTGACCATTAAGTCTCTTTACATTCATTCTCTTTCTGTCACATCCCTCATTGATAGGCCCAGGGCAGAGGTCTTTTTTCTCCTCAGGTGTGAAATACATCCATATTCATGACAGTTCACGGCTCCTCGCATGTGACCTTTCTAACACTAAAACTGTCTTAGAAAAGTTCAATTACTATATTGTTTTGTATGAGTGAGTGATCAGGATGGTTTTCACATCATTTTGTAGCAAAAACTCTAGGCTACCAGATGAACAAGATGTTCAGTATGTGTCATATGGCTTTATTTCAATAACTTAACATTGTAGTTTTTTTCAAAAACCACGTATAAACTTTATTTTCTCAAAAATACAAACATGTACACACATGTTGCTCACATATTATTTTAGCCCAGTTTGTACTGAATAGTGTTAACAGGCATGTCAAAACTTCTCCAGGGCCCAAAACACCCTCAGACCCCAGAGACAAAACAACAAGTGTTGTAACCAAAGTGCTGTACAATTCTTTGCAAACATTAATAACAGAGATTAAACAGACTTATAAAATGTTAAAAAATTAATAAAACATTATAAAACCTACACAAATAACTGTTATAATTCTCAACCAACAGTATAGGCTAGAGAGAAAAAATGTGTCTTCAATCTAGATTTAAATATAGGCAATGAGGAAGAAGACCTAATGACAAATGGTTCCACATCCACATCCTGGGGGCCGCCACCATATACGCTCGATCACCTTTAGTTTTCAAACGGGATCGGGGAACAGAGAGGAGTAACTGATTTGATGATCGAAGAGACCTAGGTGCCGAATGTAGATGAAGTAAATCGGCAATGTACCGAGGGGCTAGACTATGCAAGGCCTTTAAACATACAGCACGACCTTAAAATTAACTCTCTAGCCAACTGGAAGCCAATGTAGGGAAGCAAGAACTGGGGTAATATGCTGTCGTTTCTTGGTACCCATTAGAAGTGTAGCTGCTGCATTTTGGACTACTTGCAGTCGTGAGAAAGAAGACTGACACAGACCCACATATAAGGCATTGCAGTAATCCAGCCGTGATGTGATAAGAGCATGAATCACTATTTCCAAGTCCTTCTGTGAGAGAAACTGTTTTAATTTATCAATGGACCTTCGATGAAAAAAGCTTCCTTTAACAACAGCATTTATCTGCTTATCAAATAATAAGTCAGAATCAAAGATGACACCCAAGTTCTTAACTCTATTGTGCATGGTTAAAGCCAAAGTACCCAACTGATTTTCAATGTCAGCGATACGTAACGAAGAGCCAAAATCAATAACCTCGGTTTTATCCTCATTAAGCATGAGGAAGTTTTCAGAAATCCATAACTTAACTTCCTCGAGACAAGAGATGAGCTTACTGATGGAACAACAATCGTTAGGCCTGACAGGAAGGTAAAATTCTGTGTCATCAGCATAACAATGACAGGCTACACTGTGCTTCTGAAAGATAGAGCCTAAAGGAAGCACGTAAAGAGAAAAAAGCAGAGGACCCAACACGGAGCCCTGTGGGACACCACATGTGAGCATTGTTGGGGAAGAGAAGTGATTATCAATACTGATCGAAAAAGTTCTTTCCTCCAGATATGAGGAAAACCAGCCCAATGCAACTCCCTGGATGCCAACCCCCTTCTCAAGACGATTTAAAAGAATGGAGTGATCAATCAGGTCAAATGCTGCACTGAGGTCTAGACGAATTAAAATGGCCCCGTTGCCAGAATCCAGGTTAAATGGAAATTTACTCATAGATCATGTATCGTTTCAATTTTATGATAAAATGGCAGCAAAATGAATTGTGTAAGTTTAAACTTAATTAATGAAACTTCAATTATTCGTCACATCTTATCACGTGGCTTGTTGAGCTAGTTACCGTGGAGACATAGCGCATGTGGATGCTTCACGCTATTCGCCACGGCATCCACGCACTACTCACCACGTGCCCAACCGAGAGCGAGAACCTCATTATAACGATCACGAGGAGGTTACCCCATGTGACTCTACCCTCCCGAGCAACCGGGTCAATTTGGTTGCTTAGGAGACCTGACTGGAGTCACTCGGTACACCTTGGATGCAAACTCACGACTCCAGATGTGATAGTCAGTGTCAATACTCGCTGAGATACCCCGACCCCCCCGAAACTTGTTTATTTTAATTGTTTGCTGTTTTACATGTAAAAGAGAGTAAAATAAACAGTTCAGTTTCCATGACACATTTTGATATAATGACACACTTTTATTAGGGGAGAGCGGGACACAAACAAACACTTTCTGTTTTTCTTAAGTTTGTGTAAATGCACTTGGGGTTCAGAGTATTTTTATTTACTCACATTAATTTTACACATGTCTGGCACAAATATGTGGACTTGTTTCGTGAATACAGCTTAGTGTTTTTTTATTGTCATCTACCTGTAAAAGAGGAAAGTGGAGTGTTACAACATGCCCCATAGGAGGAACTTTACATTGTAACATGACCATTATGACATCATAAAATCCCCTCTATCAACTATATCTGCTCTAAATAAAATAAATAGAAGATCAACTCAAATATTGTTTCAATATAATCATTTAGTAACTTTGGCACAACAAAGCCACAGTATTGAGTGAAATAATGCATGAATTGAACACTGAACATCTTCAGTCTGGACTCCACTGATGGTCAGACTGAAATTACTATCAGATCCACTGATTCCAGATGGAGATCCGGTTTAACAGCTCGTTGTGTAAGAAATGAGGAGTTTAGGAGCTTCTCCGGGTTTCTGTAAGTACCGGACCAAACAATCACACCAAACACATCACTGCTGGATAAAAACAATAAAAGAGATGCTTCATGAGTGATCAGATGAACAAAAAATGAGAAATCTGTAATTTTCCCTCAACTGACGTGAACTATCAGATTTAAAGGGACACTCAATTGTTTTAATGTTTCACACGTCAATAACTGAAAACTGTTTCATCTCTCTTTTCTGTTTTCAATCAGCAAATAAATAAAGAGATTTTGAAAAATCACTTCATCAACACACACTCGAGGTAGAACAAGAACTTTGAAATGTTTCACGTTATGATTTACTTTAAAATAAATGTTTTTTTGAAAACAGATTTTGCATGATGCTGATTTCATATGGACAGTGTCAGAATAAAATCTGTCCCGTGTCATATCAGCCAGTGAAACATGAACAAAAAATTACTCAGTTTACCTTAAAAATAATGTCCTCCAGTTTTATTTATAGTGTTGAGTGTGAAATATAAAAATTAAACACTTTGCTCAGATCAATTCATAATGTCAAATTCACAGTAACTGTGTCTGTATCAGTAGTTCCTCTTTCACTGAAGGAGGTTTTTGTACGACTCTTTATCACTGTGTGAGTGGATACTCATTATGCTGTTGACAATAATAATCTCCTGCATCTTCAGTCTGGACATTTCTGATATTTAGCATAAAGGTTGTTCCTGATCTCCCATCAGTGAATCTGTCAGAAACTCCAGACACTTTGCTACCAACACTAGAGAACAGGAGTTTGGGGGTTTCTCCAGATCTCTGCTGATACCAGGCTAAACTAGATGTTAAACCAGTACTGCTGGACACACAGTTGAGAGTGACACTGTCTCCCACTGACACCATCTTCACTTTGGGACTCTGAGTCAGAATAATGTCACCGAAACAACCTGCCACAACAGAAACATCAATCAGTGTTACAGTCAAACAATCACCACAAACATCAATGAACATTTACAGACACAAACACATTCACAACATTCAAACACACTTAAACTAAGAGCCAAAGTTACTTCCAGACTCAAAATCCGACTGCTGAGAAAATCTTTCCTCTCTGATTTAATGAACGCTGCTTGAATGAAACTTTTCAAATGAATCTCACCAGCAGTGAAAAGCAGAAGAGAGCAGATAATGAGAGCGTGTGCTGTCATCTTTACTGTGAATGAGTGAGAACTGAAGGAACAGTGATGTTGGTTTGACAGTCCTGACTAACAGACAGTCTGATATTGTGCTTTAATCAGAGGGGCGGGACATTCAAAACTGTTTCCTCTCACCAGCAAATGTGACTGTTACAGGAGAACAGCAGCAATGACAAACAATTAATACATGAAAATACATTCATTATTTACATCTTTATTTCTGATTTATTAAATACATTTCAATCAGTGGAACTTCTCTGGATTTTTTCCTCATTGTGGATATTTCACGAGCATTCAGGAGATCAAACGAAATCAAATGAGTTATAGAGTCAGTGGAGTGATAAAAACTGTTTATTACAATGTAATATATCTTTTATAATGCAATGTTGAAGTTGTGAATCAGTTGTTAATGAGAGTAAGAACTGAAAGTGTGTTTGTATGTGTGTTGTGTAAAGATGTGTTTGTGATCATGTGTTTAAAGTGCAGTTAGTGAAGCGCTCAGAGGTTTTTGTGCAGCTGTTCTATTAGTTTGTATCACTGTGGTGGACTTTCGGCAGCGGCACCAGACTGGATGTTGGCAGTAAGTAAATCATCAAATCATCCTTTTAATGTTTCATATGTTTTATAATAATGTTGAATGTGTGTTTATAATAATGTTGAATGTGTGTTTATAATAATGTTGAATGTGTGTTTTATAATAATGTTGAATGTGTGTTTATAATAATGTTGAATGTGTGTTTTATAATAATGTTGAATGTGTGTTTATAATAATGTTGAATGTGTGTTTTATGTATGATTGTGACACTATGAGTTGAGGGATTTGTCTCACTTTTGTTTAAAATTGGGTTTCAGTAAAAAAAAAAAAAAAAAAAAAATGTGTTTCCAACTTGACCAAATAATAAGATAATGTTGCCTATTCTAATTTAGTGATTTTTGTATTTGATGTATTTTTGTACATTTATTTATTCATTTATTTTTCAATATCTGGGCATTCAGGCTGTTTTACAAGTAATTCATGTGAATTTTAAAGACATTTAATTTGCACTTCTTCAGCACATGTGAATTTGTTGCTCGTACAGAAGTGAGATGTGATTCAGTTTTTGTAGCTGTTCATGATTTAAATGACTCACATTATCAAGAGTTCATAAAAACGCTTCATTAAAATGAAATGTGTAGTTTTAATGTAATATGTAAGAGAAATATTACTGTAGGAAATCTTTCACTAAATTAACAGTTAAAAGTGAATAAATGTCTTTTCATAGTTCGTCCTGAATGTAGAAATTCAAATATAGAAAAAAGACATTCTTCAACTTTTGTGCAAGTTTACTGCAAACACACAAAGATATGTGCACTTTATTGATCATTTCATCAAACGGTTCATCTGATATAATTTCAGTAACTGAGAGTCTTTAAAAAAGTTCTTTATAGGAGCGACAGAAAAAACCTTTAATGCAGTTTAATGTTGACAGTTTAAGTACTGTGTATATCTTAAAAACAGAAAAGATTTTCTTTTCAAAATAGATGACGTTACTAAATAATATATTTGTAATATTTTCTAATTTGTCTTTTGTGTATTTGTCAGGCAACACTCGTCCTGCCGTGAGCGTCCTGCTGCCCTCCAGTGAAGAGATTTCCACAAAGAACACAGCAACACTGATGTGTGTGGCCAACAAGGGCTTCCCCTCAGACTGGAGCCTGAACTGGAAGCTGGACGGGAGCAGCAGGTCTGGGAAGAGCAGTGCTGGGGTCCTGGAGAAGGGCGGTCTGTACAGCTGGAGCAGCAGTCTGACTCTCTCTCAGGACGAGTGGATGAAGGTGGTCACAGTGAGCTGTGAGGCCACACAGAAAGACCAGCAGTCAGTCATTGGAGAAGTGAGGAGAGATCAGTGTTCTGAGTAGATCCTCTGATTCTCTTCTGCTCTTCTCACTCATGTCTCACATGGAGACTAACAGTGACTTCTATTCAGACAAGTATATGTGTGCTTTTGTTCTTCACTGCTGATTTCTCTTGTCACAGTTCAATAAATGAAATAATATTCAGTAAAGTTTCCTGTCTTTTGTATTTGAAAAGTTGATTTATTGACATTATTTGGGTCATTTGCCAGTTCAGTTCACACATTTTATAAATAAACTTCACTCAATGAACCATGAAAACACCTGCAGAGACTTTATGAAACAAGATCATGTGGTCAAATGTAGAAACTCACACACACAGTGTTCTCAGTAAATGAAACAATTTATTAAGAGGTTTTGAAATATAAACATGCAGGACAGAAATACTGTGGGGTACAAAAGTCTGAAACAAAGTGTAAAATTATTAATTATATAATTTATTGGTATATTTAATTTAATAATTCTTATCAGTGATGCCAATGCTCACTGGTGTGTGTGTGTGTGTGGTTTACAATGACATTTTTATAGGTTATAAACTATTATTTATGGGGATATTTTGCTATAAATATGGTGTGACGAGGAGGAGGGCGGGGCCAGGCCTTGACAACGCACACCCGCCCACAATCGGGCTAATCAGCCGAGGAGAGGGATAAGTGCAGCTGGGACCAGATGTAGGCATGGGCAGGGGTGGGCAGGCGTGGGCAGACCCTTCCCAAACATGAGTCTTGCCCACCCAATCAATCATTTGGGAAACACGGCTTTAAATCCAATATATATTTTTTCAAATTTGTGCATTGGTCAAAAGCAATATGGGGGCGGGCTGTGTGTTGCAGACTTTGAGGGCGGGCTTTAGACTGCACAACCAATCACAAAACAGCATCAGAAATGGAGAGTGTTTTTCTATTTTTTTTTGTCAATGGCCGAAAGTAGTGACACACTCAAGAAGCGGCTGCTGCAAACCAGAGAGTCCGAGACGTTACGCGAGAGAGAATGGTAATAAGAGATATTTTTGTGTAATGTTTAGGTTTTTAATGAAGATGTCTGGTGCTGTCTCAGTGACCATGTGGCTGCTGTTAATGTATAACAGGCTCCCTCTTATCAAATATCTCCCTCCACATCAGCTACCCAAAATCATGCTGCAGGTGTTGGTGAGATACTGGACATGAATTATAAAGTTGAGGTCTATGCAGGATGGACTTTTCAGACACGCTCCCGAGAGATTCTGTCCCTCTGCCAAAATTTTCTTAAAAAATATTATTTTGTCCCGCTCCCGTCTGCAACTTTCACGTTTTGTCCCGCTTCTGTCCACAAAAGCCCGCAGGTTGTGCGCAAAAGTGTGTTACCTTTGTAGGGCAGTATCAATGCTTATTATATTTAACAGAACGAATTGTCATCATTTAAGATGATATAATTACTTCTTTAAGCAGTTCCCATCTGTGACAAATTTTAGGTTCTTAATCGTATTTGTTATTGATCTCTCCATCTAATCTATTTCCTTTCACTCCATCTTTATTTTCCTCCTTGATATTATTTCTCTCCTCTCCATCCTTGCATGCGCGGCGACTCTAATTGATCTAAAAGTGTATTGCTTTATTTAGTTTCTTTGTAATGGAGGTAATATACTTCCTCCATTCCTTCAATCTTATGAGTCAAATGTATTTGTAAAGCACTTTTCACATCAGCCATTGTTTCAAAGCAGCTGTACATGAAATGATGCTATAACAGCAAATGAATGAATATAATGCCAATAGTAGTTATCTTTACAACTATTAATGGTTACAATGAGTAAACTAAGTGCGTGTGTATAATTATATACAATGTTTATTTATTTCAATATATTTTTAATTTGGGGATAAAGTGTAAAATATAGTGTAAAGGGGTAATAGAAAGGAGGAGACGAGAACCGGCTTGACAATATAAATAATATTTTAATGATAAACTAAAAAGACAAACACACACAGGGCTCGGACAGCTGTCTGTAAATCTCTCTCTCTCCATTGCACGTCAGTGTCCAATCGGCCCTTATCCTTCTCAATCAATTAGGGGCCGGTGTGCAGAATCACGACCCGGCCCCGCCCTCCGCCCTGACACATATAGTTATATTGGGTCTTATGATCTTGACAATGATGCCATGTTACGCCAATTAAAGACATTAAATTAGTAGTCTGAGTAACCCCTCCCCCATCCCAAATGCCCACCTATGATATCCACCAGCCCACACTAGCATAGTTGTCAGATGAAGGGCCTAAGAGCAGCGAAATGTGACAGTTCGGGAGAGAGAGAGCCACATGCAGCTGCCTTGTGTGTGTTTGTGTTTGTGTCTTTTTCTTTAAGTTAAAATATTGCTTTGATTATTCAGCTGTTCCCGCCTCCTCCTTTCCCAACCATAACCTTGTTACATATGGTTTATGAGGACACCCCTAGTGTCCCTGTAATTCAGTTAAAAAAACATACTAAACAATATTCAAGTTCAAGTTTATTTATAAAACACTTTAAAAACTACAATGTTGACCAAAGTGATGTACATTAATATCATAAAAATAACACAATATTATTAAAACACAATGAAATTAAACGGTAAATAAATAAAACCATAATAATACAAAAGTCAAAAGGTTTCTATGAGGGTGAGTTTTAGGGGATAGAATATGCAGTTTTAGCATTATAAAAATCATTACATATGGAGAGTCCTCATAAAGATAGAAGCACCAACATGTGTGTGTGTGTGTGTGTGTGTGCATGTCTGTGTGGGTGTGTGGGTGTGTGTGTGTGTGTGTGTGTGTGCATGTGTGTGTGGGTGTGTGAGTGTGTGTGTGCATGTGTGTGTGTGTGTGTGTGTGTGTGTGTGTGTGTGTGTGTGTGCATGTGTGTGTGTGCATGTGTGTGTGTGTGTGTGTGTGTGTGTGTGTGTGTGTGTGTGTGTGTGTGTGTGTGTGTGTGTGTGAGCAGCTGCAGTATCTGTCAGTGTATCAGTGGAGTGTGACTGACAGAGGTTTTTGTACGACTCTTTATCACTGTGTGAACAACCAGCCACTGATGTAATGAACACTCTGACAGTAATAATGTCCTGCATCTTCAGTCTGGACTCCACTGATGGTCAGAGTGAAATCAGATCCATAATTAGATCCGCTGCCACTAAATCGCTGAAAACTATTACCATACCGAGTTTTTATGTCATAAATGAGGAGTTTAGGAGCTTCTCCGGGTTTCTGATGGTACCAGGCAAGACAGGCACTACAACCCTGTGAACGATCTCCAATTCCTCTGCTGGTTTTACAGTTTATAGTGATGGATTCTCCTGGTTGAACAGTTGTTACTGTTGGTGTCTGAGTCACAGAAATTTGTCCTGTAATTTCTGTTAAAGAAAGTTCATCAGAAAAGAAAGATATGAAACTTTAAAATACAGTATATATTGATTTTCTACCAAACACAAGCATGTAAATAACATTGAGTTTTAATAATATTTAAACTGAACCTCGAACAGACAGAACGAGTGTCCAGATACAGACGCTGATGAAATTCATTCTTGTTGTTGTTTGTTCAGTTTTAATGAAGAAAAGTGTTAAACTCACAGCACTATAAACACTCTCAGATCACTGAAGCATGTGCTGAATATGCAAAGACATGCAAAGGATCTCCAACAGCTTATATTCTGTCAGTCTAATATACATTATGATCATGTGACATTAAACTCACTAAATGACCTCCAAAAACCAATCGTATTGCAGATCAGACAATACGTAACTGAGAATTTGTCATGCGTTATTCCTTAAAAATATCCCTCAATCTCTCAAAGTCAAATGAGTCTAGATTGAACAGTGTGCATCTGACATGTTGAAAATTGTTGATTCGTTTGTCTGAATCTTCAGTTTTTCTGTTAATGATGCTTGAGCTGTGTATGAATGACAGAAACATCATTATGACAAAAATGACTCCTGTATCCATGCAGGATTGGTGTTACGCCCTGTAGGCATTTGTTACTGTGCATTTATTTCTTGTGTGTTTGTCAATTTCTTTACAGTTCTCTCCATCCCATTAATTCAATCAGACGCAGTTGCTCGAGCCAATCCAAATCTGATCGATCCCGGACGAACTCCCACATTTTTACTTTCCTCAGCATCCTCTAGATTTAAAGCAGCACTCAGTGTGTGTGTGTGTGTGTGTGTGTGTGTGTGTGTGTGTGTGTGTGTGTGTGTGTATATGTGTGTGTGTGTTTGTGTGTGTGTGTGAGAAGCTGCAGTATCTGCCAGTGTATCAGGTTAAAACACTTCAGTCACCATTTAGGAACTTTAACCAAAGTGTCTTTTACGAACAGAGAAACGTTTGAATTATGGGACAGTTTCTGAAAAGGTGCGATTGCTGGTAAAACTAAACTAGTAAAATTGTGGTTTGAACATGTTCACTGGAGACAGAGCTGCTCTATTCTGAGAGAAACACAATCATTCAACTCTGACAATGCAAATGTGATTTTCACCTCACACTCTCAGATTCACTGTTTGATTGGTTCAATGATCTGAACTGGATCACACCAGTTTCACTTCTGCTCTATTGAGTCGTTACACAGTTATGAAGTTATTTAAGTGACATCTTCATAAAACATATGCAACTAATAAACTGCACCAGCTCATCTGTAACACCAGATGAAGACTTTTTTCTGTCCTGTAGGTCCACAAGGTTGGACAGATGTTTGAATGGTGGAGAGCACCTGTTGTGACATCTGATCATATTATGGTCTGTTCAAAGATCATTAGATGGTTTGTCTAATAACAAGCACACACTCAAAGTCTCTCATTATGTTGTTCGTGCTGTGGAAGGTTTAAAGGGATAGTCCATTAATAGACTGAGGTGATGCAGGCAGAGATCAGGGATGTGAACCGGAGTTCAACCCGGCCGGTAGTTTTGGTGAGGTTCGGTGTGGTCCATCCTATATCCAAGGTTCAGACATTGGCATATGAAGTATCCCATGTCTTATGGTTGGAATTGGCATCAGTTCATCCTCTGAAGACCATCATAATAAACTGAAGTGATGTTTGGCTGGCACCGGCTGCATTTAGTCAACATCATTCAGCGACACGAAGCAGTGGAGTCCAACACAAATCAGGAATGGTGCTGGATCCAGCCGGTTCTGGTGACCTCAGGATAGGAGTCCCGAGGTTGAATCAGGGAATCAAATAGAATAGATAAGCATAGATGCCATTCAATTTATTGCAGAGTTATAAATCATGATCAATGTTTCTGGTTTCTGGTTCCGGCAGACCCAACTAAAGCAGCCTAATTGTGGGTTGGAGGATAAATTAGTTGTATGCCTGGCTAAATAGATAAGTCTTTAGTCTAGACTTAAACTGAGGGAGTGTGTCTGCATCTCGAACAGTGTTAGGGAGACTATTCCATAGTTTAGGAGCCAAACATGAAAAGGATCTTCCTCCTTTTTTGGATTTTCATATTCTAGGAACTATTAACAGGCCAGAATTTAGCGATCGCAATGAACATGATGGAATATAATGTGATAGAAGGTCACTTAAGTAATGCAGAGCAAGACCATTCAAAGCTTTGTATGTAGTTAACAGAATTTTAAAGTTAATACAGAATTGAACAGGTAGCCAATGTAACAATGATAAAATGGGGCTAATATGATCATATTTCTTGGTTCTCGTTAGCACTCTGGCTACTGTATTTTATTTACTGATCTTGCTGGACATCCTCCCAGTAATGCATTACAATAATCTAGTCTTGAGGTCATAAATGCATTAATTAGTTTTTCGGCATCAGCAACAGAGAGCATGTGCCTTAATTTAGCAATATTTCTTAGGTGGAAGAATGCTGTTCTACAAACATTAGTAATTTGATTTGAGTTTTTTGGTCCAATAATTAGTGCCTCTGTTTTGTCAGAATTGAGTCAAAGGAAATTTCTTGCCATCCAGTCTTTTATTTCATTGATGCACTCGAGAATTGTGAAATCTCATCAGGTTTTGAAGAAGTATAAAGTTGTGTATCGTCGTCATAGCAGTGGAAACTTATTCCATGATTCCTGATAATATCTCCCAAGGGGAGCATATACATGGAGAAAAGCAGAGGCCCTAAAACTGATCCCTGTGGTTCTCTATATTTTACTTTTGTTTGATTTGACAATTCATCATTTACATAGACAAAATGGTAGTGGTCAGCTAGATATGATCTAAACCATGGTAATGCAACTCCACAAATGTCAACATAATTCTCCAGCCTATTCAAGAGAATGTCGAGATCTATCGTGTCGAATGCAGCACTAAGAACTAAAAGCACTAGAAGAGAAATGCAGCCGCGATCAGATGATAAGATACAAGTCATTTGTAACTCTGATAAGTGCAGTCTCTGTACTGTGATGAGGCCTAAATCCTGACTGAAATTCTTCATGTATACTATTTCTCTGTAGAAATGTACATATTTGGGAGGATACCTCCTTTTCTAGCATTTCTGACATAAACCGGAGATTTGAAATCGGTCTATAATCAGGTCAAGTTGTGGCTTCTTAATAAGCAGTTTGATAACTGCCATTTTAAAGTTTCTTGGGACATATCCTAAGCATAGTGACGAGTTAATAATATTAAGAAAAGGTTCTGAAATTACAGGGAATACCTCTTAAGAGCTTAGTTGGTATAGGAGCTAACAAACATGTTGTGGCTTTTGATGTTTCGATAAGTTTTGTTAGCTCTTCATGACCTATGACAGAGAAGGATTGAAGTTGCACATGAGGAAAATTATTAGACACTGTTTTCTGAGGTGCTATGACAGATGATCGCATAATTCCAATTATATTTCGGATTATTTCAATTTGATCTGCAATTTGAAAGAAATTCATGAACTCTTGTGCTGCGACGTAATATCTGGTTCTGTTGAGGCTTTATTCCTAACCAATTTAGCCACAGTTCTGAATAAACATCTAGGATTCTTGTGGTTATTTTCTATGAGTTTACTAAAATATGCTGACCTGACAGCTTTTAGTGCCTGTCTGTATCTACAGACACTATCCTTCCATGCACCATGAAATACCTCTAATTTTGTATTTTTCCACATGTGCTCCATTTTCCGAGCTGCTCTCTTGAGAGTATGAGTGTGATCATTGTACCATGGTGCAGGGCTTATTTCTTTAATTTTCTTTAATCGAAGTGGGGCAACAATATCAAGAGTGCTAGAGAAGACATTTATATTTTTTGTTATTTCATCAAGTTCTTCTGGGCTTTGGGGTTTATTGAGTGTATGAGATAGATCTGGAAGATTATTAGTGAAGCTATCTTTAATGGTCGAAAGAATAGTTCTACCTGAATAATAATGTGACATAGATTGAGTAACATTAGCTGATTGCAGCATACAAGAAACGAAGTAATGATCCGAGATGTCATCGCTCTGCTGCAGAATTTCTATATTATCAACATCAACTCCATATGACAGAATTAAATCTAGCGTAAGATTATGGCGATGAGTTGGTCCTGTTTTGTCTGACTCCAAGAGAGTTGAGAATATTAATAAATACTAATCCCAATGTATCATTTTCATTATCTATGTGAATGTTGAATTCACCAACAATTAAAGCTCTATCTACAGTAACTACAAGATCTGATAAAAAATTTGCAAATTCACCAACGAAATCAGAATACTGCCCAGGTGATCTATACATGGAGAAAAGACAACAGATATTTTTTATTTATATCTGACGGTGTCGCATTAAGCATTATTAGTTCAAAAGACTTACATTTATATCCTATCCTCTGAGTAACACCAAAAACTTCACTGTAAATTGTAGCAACACCTCCTCCTCGACCCTTCAGATGAGGCTCGTGTTTATAACAATAACCTGGGAGATTAGATTCATTTAAACTAATATATTCATCCGGTTTAAGCCAGTTTCAGTCAGACAGAGTGTATCCAATCTATGATCTGTAATCATTTCATTAACAATTAGTGCTTTGGTAGACAGAGATCTAATGTTTAGTAGCCCTATTTTTATATGATGTGTATATTTAATTTGTTTGTTTTGTTCACGTTTGACCTTAATCAAATTTTTTCTAAATGATTTAGTGAGGGTATTGTGTTTTGTAGTTCGGGGAACAGACACATTCTCTATGAGATATCTAGGTGATACAGTCTCTAGCGTTGTAGTTTATGTGATCTGTATGAGGTCTCAAGGCAGCTAGCAGACGTTCGGATTAACCAGTTTGTCTGCTTCCTGACCTTGGTCCCAGTTAGTCAAATACTATCATTATTAAGACTCTTAGCCAAATTACTAGAGAGGAGAGTGGCACCATCCCTGGAGGGATGGAGTCCGTCTCTCTTTAGCAGGTCAGGTCTACCCCAAAAACTCTTTCAATTGTCAATAAATCCTATTTTATTCTTCAGGCACCACTCAGACATCCAGCCATTCAGTGACACTAATCTACTATACACCTCATCTCGACTGTGTTGTGTGTTGATGAATATTGTGTGTTGATGAAGATTGTGTTGTGTGTTGATGAAGATTGTGTTGTGTTGATGAAGATTGTGTTGTGTGTTGATGAAGATTGTGTTGTGTTGATGAAGATTGTGTTGTGTGCTGATGAAGACTGTGTTGTGTTGATGAAGATTGTGTTGTGTTGTGTGTTGATGAAGGTTGTGTTGTGTGTTGATGAAGGTTGTGTTGTGTTGTGTGCTGATGAAGACTGTGTTGTGTTGATGAAGATTGTGTTGTGTGTTGATGAAGGTTGTGTTGTGTGTTGATGAAGGTTGTGTTGTGTGTTGATGAAGGTTGTGTTGTGTGTTGATGAAGATTGTGTTGTGTTGATGAAGATTGTTTTGTGTTGTGTGCTGATGAAGATTGTGTTGTGTTGATGAAGACTGTGTTGTGTTGTGTGTTGATGAAGATTGTGTTGTGTTGTGTGTTGATGAAGGTTGTGTTGTGTGTTGATGAAGGTTGTGTTGTGTTGTGTGTTGATGAAGATTGTGTTGTGTTGCGTGTTGATGATGATTGTTTTGTGTTGTGTTCTCAGTGATGAAGTGTTAAATTCACAGCACTGTAAACACTCTCAGATCACTGAATCATCTGCTGAATATATAAAGTGTCTCATTGCACACAACACTCCACTGGTCCATTTCTGGTCATTTCTAAATATTTATTAACGTCACAAGGTATGTCTGAGCATGAACAACATGAAATAGTAAAACAAATAAATTAGCAAACAGTTGAACATCTTTTCTACCATAATTTATTGATAATAATATTATAGTATATACACATGTATAAATGTTTAAATCCAGTTTTATAAGTAGAGTGTGACGTTTAAGTCATTTTCTATTCTCTGTACTGTTTCAATATTAGAACATTCAACAAATCTAAAAAAAAAAAAGTAAATGACACAATTTCAGTGTTCAAGGTGAGACATTCATCAGTTCCTTCATTCAGCCGTACAGAATGTTATCTAATGGGTTATTTCAGGTTTTTATTAATCTTTTAAATTCAGATTCATTATTATTTCATTCTTTATTTTTCATGATTATATTTGATTATTGTCCATAAAGGTTTCAGAGAGGTTACTGATGGACAGAAACTGACACTGGCGAGCATTGCACCTGCTGTGTCTCCCCCTTGTGGTCAGAAATGGAAATTTAATTTATTCCTCCCTCCTGGGGTGTGTGTATGAGTCTGTCATGTAGGCCCATTTACTACTTGACAAATAACACATTAATGCACTCACAATATGCACTAAACACTCAGTCATGTAGTGAATTAATATTAAAAGCGTAATATCAACCCAAAAAGAACAATTGATGTTTTTTACTACACAGAAGCATTCGCCTTTTAACAGCTGTTGTGTAAAACGTGCTTCCTGAACATTCTGCAACACTGGATTGCATTTGTTGTAGGTGATGATCACATCATCAGTGGAAGTTAATTCATGAAATAATTTATCTATGGGACTCTGAAGTTTCCGGTCCAGCTGAAGTTCATCTGGTGACACTCCAGTTGTTTCCTGCACTGCAGAGTTAATGGAGAACATCAGCTCGGGAAGGTGTGCATCCCATTTCTTGTGGTTTTCTTCAACATAAGACCAGATCATGTATTTTAAGGTATGGTTTACCCGTTTCATCATATTGGTCTGGGGATTGTAAACTGAAGTGACTTTTGGAGTTCCCATCCAAGTCTCACACAGATCTCTGAAAACAGAGACAAACTGGGAATCCTGATCCGACAGAATGAATGTGGGAATCTTGTGAATATCTCATTTCTGAGTACGGATGCAATAGTGGAAGCTAAACAATAAAAGTAGTGAAGTTGAATAATTTTTAATCAGCTGAAGTAAAAGTACTAATGATTTATTTAAACTCATGAATGTCGAGAAATGTGAAAAATGTTCTCAAGTATTACATTCATCTCTGGAAACTTTCAGTTGATCACACTGAACTAAAGTCTTACAGTGTGCCGATATATCATATCAAATCATCAACATTATTAACTATCTGATTTATGTTCCTTTTTCCATCAATCATTTTTCTGTTTCACTCTTTTATTTTCAAACAAACAACAGTGTGACAAATACGGTTTACTTCACATTATTCTTTCAATTCAGTTTAGAGTCGAAGAGAATGAAAACTTACATTTGAACTGAACTGAAAAACTCAATTAATTAAATGTATTCATTATTATAATTATGTGTAGTGTGTGTGTGTGTGTGTGTGTGTGTGTGTGTGTGTGTGTGTGTGTGAGCAGCTGCAGTATCTGTCAGTGTATCAGTGGAGTGTGACTGAAAGAGGTTTTTGTACGACTCTTTATCACTGTGTGAACACATAACTGCCACTGATGTAATGTTCACTCTGACAGTAATAATGTCCTGCATCTTCAGTCTGGACTCCACTGATGGTCAGAGTGAAATCAGTTCCATGTCTTTGTCCTTTTCCAGTGAATCGCTGAAAACTATTACCATACCGATTATTTACATTATATATGATGAGTTTTGGAGTTTCTCCAGGTTTCTGCTGATACCAAGCTAAACCCCAGCTATGTATTCCAGGATCAGTTTTACACTCTATAGTGACTTCTTGTCCTTCAGTTTTAGTGACAACTTCAGTCTGAGTTACAGTGACTCCTCTGGATTCTGATCAGGAGAAAATAACGTTTGATCAAAATCTTTAAATTGACTGTATATGAAAGTCTTAAAAAGAAGTAAATCAGTGAGAAGATTTCATTTGATGTTTACCTGGAATAAAAGCTCCCAGAATCCAAATAAAGATGAAGAAATTCATTTTTGTGTTTGTTGGTTTTGTATGTTGAAAAACAGCAGTGTGTTATAAAGTGTTTGACTCACAGTTATAAACACTCTCTGATCACTGAAGCGTGTGATGCCAATGCAAAGTGACTCTCTCTGGAAATACCCTCTTTGAGTAAAACAGACATCAATCAATAGAATTAATAGAGTTTATTTCTTCAGAGAGCTCTCACTGACATTATACAGTCTGGATTGCTGTGAGAAAAACATACAAATAAGCACATTGTGTCACTGAGTGACCCAATATTATATATTCTCTTTCACATGTTGGAGTGTTTATATAATCTTGAGGTAAATGGTTAAACTGGTTTGGATCACTGTCCGCAATGGAGAACCCAGATTCCCCACAGACTACATGAAGAGATAATAAATGTTAATGGATTAAATGGAAATGAATGGAGACAATGACAATGTCAAAGGAAGGTGCAGATGAGACGGGGTGATGGAGGGATGCCGGAAGAACTGATACTGGAGAGAGTCATGTGACCCTTTATATACTCTAGTGAGGATTGAGAGATTCCTCCCAAAATTACGTTTAGAGCTTCAATTAGTCGTACAAATAACAGATATTTCACTATTCTTGATATTTCACTATTATTTGTAAATGGTGACCAAAACTGTGATGCTCCAAAAATCACATAAAGGCAGCAGAAAAGTAATCCACACGACTCCAGTGATTAAATCCATTTCTTCTGAAGTCATATGATAAGTGTACTATTGAATACTACTGATCCATCTCTGTGTAATTCAACAGGGATTTTCTGTTTTGGAGCAGCACTTTCTCTCTCTTTGTCTCCCCCTGCTGGTGTTGTTTCAGATGTACAAGCCACTAATGAGCTTCAATTTTTTTTTTTTTATGAAACATTTACTTACACAATACTAGAGTGAAAGGCTATAAGCCACAAAAGAGAGCCAGAGGTTCAAGGATTGATAAATATTACATCACATTGGAATTCAAAGAGAGAAAGAAAAACAAATAAATAAATACAAACAAACAGAAAATAAAAATAAAAAATGAGGAAGTTTCATTTAAAAACAATTCTCCCCACAAAACATAAAATAATAATAAAAAATAAAAATAAAATAAAGATAAATTGAAAGATAAAAAAAATATACATATGTATATATTTTTTTTTATACAAACACACCAAAAAATGAGCATACATTCAAAGTTTTAGTAGCCTTTTTGTTACAAGAGGTAGATAAGGATCTGATATAGATCTTAACATCTTCTTGAAAGTGAGAAAAATTGGGGGTAACTTTCATAGTTTTACATTTGTGGATAAAATATTTTACAAGCAAAATAATTAAGTTGCAAAGAAAAAAAATATTCTCATATTGCTTCTCAAAAATGAAAAACCCAAACAGAACATCCTTGAAGTAAAGCTCAAAGTCTTTATATATATAGTTTACAATGAATTGGCAAATATCTTGCCAAAGTTTTCTTGTATGATCACAATGCCAAAAAAGATGTAAGGTAGTCTCTAGTTGTGAATCACAAAAAGTACAATTTATATCTATACTTAATTTAAATTTTGACACCATGAACGTTTTGACAGGATAATATTGATGAATAAGCTTAAAAGAAATCTCTTTGACCTTATTTACCAATAGGTACTTGTTAGGGAGAGTCCAAACCTTCTTCCATGAAATATTTTCCACTAACGTGTTCCATTTTGTAACAACATGAGGAGTGGAAACACAATCATTGAGAAAAAGAAGACGAATACCTCTATTATTTTTGAATGTAGATGTAAAACATATCTTGCCTACATACGTGTCAGCCGGGTCTGGGAGAGGTACTTCAGAACTTGTCAAAACACTATTATGGCCCTTAAATAGCATAATGACACCATTAGGGATGGCACCAAATACAGTGGCAAACTGTTTTGGAGTAACAGGAATATTATAGTGAGAAAGAAATTCTTGATAAGTATATAAGTAACCATCCTGATTAAATAATTGGCTAACCCGATTGATCCCATTATTAAACCAGTTTTCAAAAAATAAGGACTTATGTTTATAACAAATATTCTTATTATTCCAAATGAAGTAATTGGTTGGAGAAAAATTGTGTTTGAAAATCAAAGACCATGCTAATAGTGCTTGTTTGTGGAAATTAGAGAGAGCAACAGGGATCTTCTCAATGCTGAAGTTACACATCAACAGAAAATTCAAACCTCCCAACTGAGAAAAGACATACTCCGGTATAATATTCCAAATACTGAATGGTTTTCTCAAGTAATTCCTCAACCAGTTGATTTTAAAAGTATTATTTAACGTTGCAAAATCAACAAAATTAAGACCACCATTACTGAAGCTGTTGGACAACACAGATTTTTTTTTATATAATGCATCTTATTTTTCCATACAAAACTACATAGTAGTTGATCAATCTTTTTACACATTACTCTATCAAGGTCTAATGAAATGGCTGCGTATGTCAAACGTGAGATGCCTTCTGCCTTGGAGAGAAGAATCCTTCCTTTCAAAGGTAAATCTCTCTGAAGCCATTGATTAAATCTTTTTTTAGCATTCTCTATGATGGGCAAAAAGTTTAAATCACATCTGAGTTTGACGTTTTTGGAGATTACTATTCCAAGGTAGGTTATTGTCTCTTTGACTTGGATATTACATATACTGGAAACAGAGAATTGTTTGATTGGCATAATTCACATTTGACCTCATTGAGATGGAGCCCAGATGCCTTGGAGAACGGTTTAATAGTATTAAGAGCCAAGGGAATTTGGTCTGAATTTCTTAGAAAAAGGGTAGTATCATCAGCCAATTGACTGATGATGATCTCCTTTCCCATGATATCAACTCCTTGTAAGGCACTGTTCTTAATGTGATTTGCTAATAATTGAGTAGTCAATATAAACAAATACGGCGAAATGGGGCAACTCTGACGTACTCCCTGCTGCAATTCAAATCTTGGAGAGGGACCGTGTTTAAGCTTAATGGAAGAATTCCCGTTGACATATAAAGTTTTAACTGCTCTAATGAACAGGTTCCCAAAACCAAATTTTTCTAAAGTTTTGAATATAAAACCATGTTCAATAGAATCGAAGGCTTTATAAAAGTCCAGAAAAAGCATATAGCTATCATCCCTCACTAACTCTGAATAGTCCAATAGGTCAAGAACCAGTATTAGAAAATTTAATAATATTGAATAATATTAATAATACAGAAATATTGTTTGAAATATGTCTGTTTTTTAGAAAACCTGATTGTGTTTCATCTATTATGTCATCTAAAATAGTTTTAAACGTTTTGCAAAGACTGTAGCGATGATTTTATAATCACTATTTAAAAGACTAATCGGACGCCAATTATCAATTAATAGTAAAACATTTTTAGTCTTGGGGATAAGAGTTATTAAACTTTGTGTTAAGGTAGAGGGAAGAGATTCCATACTAATGCTTTCATAAATCACTTCTAATAAAAAAGGGGCCAAATCTTTTGCAAATCTTTGATAAAATTCTGAAGTGAGGCCATCTACACCTGGCGATTTATTAACCTTTTAGTTTTTGATAGCTTCGAGGACCTCAACCAATGTGATGGGGCGATCAAAAAAATCCAAAAAAGATGGATACATTTCTTTACCTCTAATATAACTCTCATGTTTCAGTACAGAACGGTTAAGTTTCCAATATGAGTTATAAAATTTTGCAGAATTCGTTGGAAATAGATCAATGTTGATTTGTATTGCTTTATGATCAGTTAAAGGGGTAGATAAAATAGCAGTACTGAAATTGTCTTTAAGCACGCGGGAAACTAACCATAAATCTATTCTCGATTGCTTAGACCTTGAATTATTACACCAGGTAAATGTTGTGTTATGAGGATGTTTAGTTCTCCAAGCGTCAATCAGATTGAATCTTTGCATTAACATTTTAAGCTTTGCATTTGTATTAGAACTAGGTCCTGGAGGCCATCTATCAATCACATTATCTAATGTGATATTAAAGTCACCACCCAAGAGTATATGTGCATTAGGAAATTTGGCTAACCAATGAACAATTCTCTCTTCTATCCTATCTAAAAGAACATCATTTTCTGCCTTTGAATTGTATCCATAAATGTTTATGACAATGAAATTAAAGTTATGAATTTGAATAACATGACACGTATAATGTCCATTATTATCGAAGTTTGAATAAGGAAGTTTTCCAGCAAATAAGTTCTTGAGTGTACAAACACCCGCCGAGCGTTGAGAAGCATGAGAACAAAAAATATCATTTCCCCACTGGGATTTCCAAAAAGGCACATCCTCAGAGATGCTGTGAGTTTCTTGAAGAAAACAAAAATCTGTTTTGCGTTGTTTGGCGAATAAAAAAATGGCTTTCCGTTTTAAATTGTTCCTAAGTCCCCTGGCATTGAGTGAAATTAAAGATAAAGACATCAAAATAAGAATTTAGAATAAAATAACAAAAATAGAATTCAGTTGAACAATTTTTTTGTTTTGTTTTTTAGAACAGAAGCTCAGAGACAACTGCTAAACGTGATGAGAACAAAAAGCACCACATCAACTGTAGTTTCGTAGGTATAACAGACACTCGAAAATATGAACATTATGAAAATATGGTCCTGGTCAAAAATGACCTTTTGCAAAAAGTACCAATATTAAATTGAACTTGAGGAAAAGGAAAAAACAAGTAGCAAGGAAAAACTTTTTTTTCTTTTCTTTTTTAACCAAGCAGGCATGTAAACAGAACACCTTATCTCAAAGTTGAGAGAATTCAGCCTGGCGGAAAGATCTCTTTTTTCTCCACAAAGGGCCCGACCAGCTACAAAGTAGGCAACCTTCCCTGCTTTCCGTGCCTCGTCGACTAACGGCCACAACTTCATTCTACTATCTCTGTCGGCCTTGCAAAGATCCTCTCTGAAACGCAGACCATTTTCCCGTAGAAAAGCTGAGTTTTTGGCTGCTGCCCACACTGCTGCTCTGTGTATACGCGAAGAGAACTGGATGATTACACCGCGGGCAGAATTCACTTTCTTCACACCAACACGATGCACAGTGTCGATCACATCTGGCAGACGGTCAGCGTGTTCTGGCAGTAATTTCTGACAAATGCCAACCACTTCTCTCCTTACATTTTTCTCATCTATATTTTCTGACAGACCGTGCAATTTCAAATTCCAACGTCTGGAATACCGCTCCAATTCAGTGATGCGCGACTCCAATGCGCCGATCCGATTGCTCTCTTTCAACAGTGATGACTCAACTTGGGAAACTTTGGTCTTCACCTCATTCACATCATCACACACGGAGTTAATCTTTTCTTTCAATCCGGCAATATGAGAAGTGTTTACCGCAACCATCGACTCCAGCTTATCAGACCGTGTGTTGATGAGTTCAGAAAGTTTAGTAATAATGTCGTCAGCGGATTCACTCCGGCCTTTCTTCGAGGGAGGCATCACAGGAGTATCAGGAAGCGAGGGGAAATCAACTTCTGACATCACCGAAAATTCAATTTTCTCACCAGGAGGACCATAGTAATCGTGACATCTGTCGACAAGGACGTTGTAAGCAGGAGCAGAGCTGGCTGACGACGCCTCCGTGTCAACAACCAGTTCTTTCTTCTTCATCGCAGAATTCTTCCTTTTCTTATCAGTTGACATTTTTCTCACATATGAAGTAGCACTTAACATCCAAATAGGGTGCAGACTAAAATCATAAAGTCCATCTTATTGCTTAAAATAAACTTTGTTGGTGGGCTCTATGTCTCAAAACCTGTGCTCACGACGCCATCTTGCGCGCCCCTCCTGAGCTTCATGATGAGGGAGAATTAGTGGAGGCAGATGTTACAGGTTCCTGAGAGACTTCAAAACCCCTCAGTTTGTGTCTTTCCATGGAGAGAGGAAGAAGTGTTTGACTGTGAAGTGAATTGTAGTTCTTTGATATTGAGTGAAATTGTGCTTTGTGGTTGAGTGTATTGAAGTAAAGTGTGTGATTGTGTGTTAAAAACAAATAAGAATAGAAAGAAAGAGGGAGGGAGAATATTCCCTTTATTCTTTTGAATGTTTTCTCCATTTTCTTGTGAGAAATGAGGAGTGGAGTGTCTTGAAGAAGAGCTGTCTCTCTATTAGAGTTAGTTTTGATATCGGTGCTCTTGACTCTCCTCAAGTCTTGTCTTCAAGAAACTTCCATTTGAGCGACTCCTGAAAAATCACTTTATCAACACACACTCGATCAAACAAGAGACTCCAGCACTAGATGAATCTATTTTAATACCTGAACAACATGTATGTTACATCAGCTCTCCCTTTATATGAGCCTGTCCACTGTCTTTCAGTACTTCTGTGACCTCTTAGTGGTTATACTGTGTGAAGTGTTTAACATGTTTCATTCTGGAGCTGAATTCTTGAGTGGACGAGTAACTGATAACTCAAGAGTAACTGATGGAGAAACAGATGCACAATCAATCATCTTTTTGAAATGTAATATGAATTATTGGATTTCCTTTCTTGGTAAAGTACGTTCTGTACAAATGACGGGGTTGTAACTCAGGGTGTCAGGTCATATTGTTATGAAATATTGAAGTGTGGCAGCTCTGGTTAAGTGGCATGCTAAATACGTACATAAATTCACATGCATAAACACAGGAATAGATGGATGGACATACAAGGAGCACATGGAGTCTCAATACAATGATAATGGCATATAAGCTGATCTAAATCACCGTGACTCAAGTGGAATGTTACCTTAATGTTCATATTTACATTTTAGTTAGTTGTGATGTTTATTTTGATATAAGATTTGTAAATCTGTATTAAGTTATGCTGGTTGACTAACATCATTTACAAAAAATTCATCAGCAAATGCTTTGAGAGGTTGATCAGAGATCACATCTGCTCTGTTCTGCCCACCTCTTTGGACCCATTGCAGTTTGCCTACCGTAACAACCGCTCCACTGATGATGCCATTGCATCTACAATACACACTGCTCTCTCCCACCTGGAAAAAAGGAACACATATGTGAGAATGCTGTTTGTAGACTACAGCTCAGCATTTAACACCATAGTGCCCTCCAAGCTTGATGTGAAACTCCGGGCTCTGGGCTTAAACAGCTCACTGTGCAGCTGGATCCTGGATTTCCTGTCAGGCAGACGTCAGGTGGTTAGAATGGGCAGCAACATCTCCTCATCACTGACCCTCAACACTGGAGCCCCGCAGGGCTGTGTTCTCAGCCCACTCCTGTATTCCCTGTACACACATGACTGTGTGGCGACACATAGCTCCAATGCCATCATTAAGTTTGCTGACGATACGACGGTTGTAGGTCTGATCACTGACAATGATGAAACAGCCTACAGAGAGGAGGTCCACACTCTGACACGCTGGTGTCAGGAGCACAACCTCTCCCTCAACGTCAGTAAAACCAAGGAGCTTGTGGTGGACTTCAGGAAGAAAGACAGAGAACACAGCCCCATCACCATTAATGGAGCACCGGTGGAGAGAGTCAGCAGCTTCAAGTTCCTCGGTGTCCACATTACTGAGGAACTCACATGGTCCGTCCACACTGAGGCCGTTGTGAAGAAGGCTCACCAGCGCCTCTTCTTCCTGAGACGGCTGAGGAAGTTTGGAATGGACCACCGCATCCTCACACGGTTCTACACCAGCACCGTAGAGAGCATCCTGACTGGCTGCATCACCGCCTGGTACGGCAATAGCACCGCCCACAACCGCAAAGACCTGCAAAGAGTGGTGCGAACGGCCGGAAACATCATCGGAGGTGAGCTTCCCTCCCTCCAGGATATATATAACAGACGGTGTGTGAAGAAAGCTCGGAGGATTATCAAAGACTCCAGCCACCCGAGTCATGGGCTGCTCTCACTGCTTCCATCAGGCAGGCGGTATCGCAGCATCAGGACCCGCACCACCCGACTACATGACAGCTTCTTCCCACAAGCAATAAGACTTTTGAACACATGATCTCACACGATCTACAATCAGCACTGCACTTTATTAATCTTCACTCTGTCAATACATTCTCCCAATTCAATTAGTGTTTATATATTTATACCCGTATCTAGTGTATGTGTATTCTACATTGTGTGTATTGTGTACATTTGTTATGTAAATTGGTGTGTAATTATGTGCACATTTGTTATGTAAATTGTGTTGTGTAAATATGTTGTTTATTGTAAAGTGGTTTATGTCTCGTCACTGTCATTACTGCAATGTTGCTCGGAACTGCACACAAGAATTTCACCTGCTGTTGCACTCGTGTACATGGTAGTGTGACAATAAAGTGATTTGATTTGATTTGATTTGATTTGATTTGAAAAGAGTGCGAGTGCGGTTGGATTGCACATTGGGTGTAAAATAAGAAAAGATAATACATAACCTTCATACACACCATTTACAAACTAATAAGTGTATAATCATATTCATTATATAATCCTAACTCGTATAAATGATTAAAAGGGACAGTTCACCCAAAAATGAACATTATCTCATCATTTACTCGCCCTCTTGCCATCCCAGATGTGTGACTTTCTTTCTTCTGCAGAACACAAATGAAGATTTTTAGAAGAATATTTCAGCTCTGTAGGTTCATACAATGCAAGTGAATGGTGACCAGAACTTTGAAGCTCCAAAAAGCATATTGAGGCAGCATAAAAGTAATACATAAGACTCCAGAGGTTTAATCCATGTCTTCAGAAGCAATACGATAGGTGTGGCTGAGAAACAGATCAATTTAAGTCCTTTAAAAAATGTTTTAACTATTAATTAGCCTCCATGGCATGGCCGTAACCAGCGACAAGGTCTGGACCTTGGAAAATATTTCATGTTAAAAGAATAAAAGTTTAGTCTATAACAACGGCACTGCATTTTTAACTGCCTGATATCAGTTCATTTCTGACAAGTTCACAATACAGAGCAGCGCACTGAATCTCTATTCAATATTTATTCCAAAATTTTAATATTTTATTAATGGGTTTAAATGACTGTCCAGAGGTCCAGACCTCTGCTGAAGCAGCACATACATGGTGCCATCACGTGGCACTCAGCACTGGTAGGATGGACCAATCACAGCCATTTATTATCATTGGATGAGAAATGTTTGTATAGATACTGCTGTGACATTTTCATCCACAGGTATGAAACGGTAAGAGGTAGAAATGAAAAGGTCATTTTTTTTAAATTCAGTAATTATTCAAAAAGTTTTAATATCATTAATTGGCTGTAAATTATTGTCCAGAGGTCAAACGTCCTGAAATTTGAATGCAGATCAATGGAGGGTCCGGTTTTCTAACCATCAAGCGCCCCCTGGAGGATGGAAAGGAAAAGGACAGATTTGCAATTTCGGTTCCTCACATACAGCTACTGTATGACTTCAGAAAACATTGAAAATAGCACATGAGTCACTGAAGAAAAAAATTATATATAATTATATATAAGAAAACTCTATATGTTCATGGGGCACCAAGGAGTCTTAATATGGCCCTGACGATCATCTGACATTATCTGAAACATTCAAAGACTGTAGCACACTGCACACCATCTGTAGTACAGACTACAGTATGCACTATGTCAAATATGAGAACACTGGTCATGATAAAGGCCAGAGCTGTCCTTAGGGCACTGCAACCAGTGCGGACATCACACTGATGGGCAGTGGAGTCCGGACCTAATCTGACTGATCTGATCAGTGGAAAAACATGCAATGAACAATTCTGTAATGCTTTGTTTTGGAAGACATTTTCTCTCTCTAGGTCTCTGCAGAACAGTAATAGGTGTTTTCAAATCTTTGGGCGAGAGGGGTGTTTCTAAACTGTCCAATGAAGGGAATATCTGTGTACGAATGAATGGCTGTTTCCAAACCAGGATGGGCATTTCTAAACTAACCAATGAAAGTAGGGAATCTCAATGGTTTGAAAACGCCCACTGATTGGGGAAAAGCCCATTTTTGTTTGGCAGAGATATAAGTCTCCTCTCTTTCTCCTGGTGGTTTTTGGTTTTTCATTACTGGGTTAATTTGATGTGGGTTGGGCCACTTAGTGAGCACAGGTGTTGCAGGTTACAGCGAGGCTTTTAAATACTCTTAGTTTGTGTCTTTTCAGAAAAGCAAATGTTGGAGAGTTTGAGTGTGGATGTGAGATCTTGAGAAAGTGGGGAAAAGGGGGTCAAAAGAACAAGAGAGATTTTGTTCTCTCAGTAAAGTTTGATTTTTATTCAAGAAAGGAATATCTTCATTTTGGTCTTTTGGGGGGTTTTCAGATTTCTCATTTTGATGAATCAGTTGACCAGGGCTTTAAGGAACGCTGTCTCATTACAGCTGGCTTGATCGATCTGTGCTCCTGATCCTCAAGAGACTTCCACATCTCTTCCATCCTACCAGAGGCACCACCAATACTTTAACACAAATGCACAAACAATACAGGAGCCCATCCACCAGAGGGGGAGGTGGTAACAGTTTAAAAAATATTCAGTTTCTGAAGTCCTCATTTTGCCATGTGTGCAGTACTGGAACGTTTTCAGAAGTCTCATTTTTCGGTATTAACTGATCGGCTGTAAAGATTATTTGGAGTTTTAAAAATTCATTTGTCACAGCAGGACCATTTAAATAAACAGACTAGTGATGAGTTAAAGCCTCTCAACTTTGTGTTGGATTAAAAATCATCTCTAGAAAATCATTCTTGATTGTGTTTGTCACATTTTACTACTATATTGTTCAGTTCAGTATTTTAAGGAATGTTTATGTGAGACTCCTGGAGTTTTTCTTCTGTCCAAGACCACAAAAGTCCAATTTTCTTCTGCTGAATCTGCCTCATAATTCTCAGACTTCACTTGAGTCTCGTCAGTCTTCACTAAGTATCAAAAGCCCTTTTCAAACCAGTCATGCAGATCTATTGTTGAACGTTTAGGAGTTTTTCATTAGCAGCATCTGGTACACTGTGTAACCAGGAATATGAACAAGTTCAACTTTGCACAAGTCTATTATCTTCAGCTTTAAAGTGTCTTAATGGAGATCCCTGTGGTGGACACCATGCTGAAGACAATGTTTGCAGCCTCATCTTTCATCAACTTCTCATCTAGTTCATCTCTGTGGTTCTTGAGTTATGCCTTTTTAAAGTTTTGCCATGGGCCACATTTCTACAGAATCATGATGTACTGATCTGGTTCCTCAAACCTCTCATACAGATGTTGGAGCTTTATAGGAGGTTTTTTCATTTGCAGCATCTGGTTCACTGTATGGCCAGAAATATTCAGAAGCTCAATTTTCCCAAGTCTATTATCATGCTGAATCAATGTTTTGCACTTGGATAGGACATGGTCCCTGTGTTTGTCTTTACGGATTCTTCTATTGGCTGGACGTCCGTACATGTCACACAGAAGAGATCCCAGATTTCTCCCTGTGTGTGTGTGTGTGTGTGTGTGTGTGTGTGTGTGTGTGTGTGTGTGTGTGTGTGTGTGTGTGTGAGCAGCTGCAGTATCTGTCAGTGTATCAGTGGAGTGTGACTGACAGAGGTTTTTGTACGACTCTTTATCACTGTGTGAACACATCTTTACTGTTGATCCAGTGATAACTCTGACAGTAATAATGTCCTGCATCTTCAGTCTGGACTCCACTGATGGTCAGAGTGAAATCACTTTTAGATCCACTGCCACTGAATCTAGATGGAGTTCCAGACTCCAGGCTGTCGGCTTGTTAAATGAGGAGTTTAGGAGCTTCTCCAGGTTTCTGTTGATACCAGGCAAGAGGCTGATAACTCCCACCCTGAGGAACTTCAGGACTGGTTTTACAGCTGATAGTAAATGTGTCTCCAAGATGAACAGATTTCACTGCAGGTGTTTGAGTGACTGTCACTGCACATCTTGATTCTACATTAAGACAACAAAATAAAAACAGTAAATGTTCAGCTAAACTGTTTCATTCAGGACACACATGATCAGTCATATAGTGTCGAATGAGATATTTTCATTTGTTCTTACCTCTAAAACAGTAGCTAGTGAACATCCAGATAAAGATGGTGATGAAAGTCATGATTGCTGTGGATCTAGATTCTGGATGAAGAAGTTCTCCGTCTTCAGTTTCAAACTCACTGAACTATTAAAAACTCTCAGACAACTGAAGCATGTGCTGCCAATGCAAAGTGTGTTCATGTAAATGAGTGTGATGTCACGTCAGATAATGCAAAAACAAAAGTTACATGTTCCTTATGCATGAGTTTACATCTGAAAAATGTTACTTTTGTCCTATTTGTCTGATGCTAAATGTCTCTGATAATTGAATGCAGTATGAGAGAGAGCAGCATCAACATAAGAGACAGTCGAATTATCACCATGTTCAACATGATGAATGAGGTTAAAGGTCAGAAGTCATAGGTCATCTTTTTGGTTTAAATAATGTCACGTTCAAATTTGAATTGTGTAATATTCAACCTGTGTGTCACTATTTAAAGTGTCTTTCTACTTACCGAGAGAATTACATGCAGTATTTGATCAAGAAAGTACTTTGGTAAAGTTTGACATATTGTAAAAGATTTTGAGATGTTAATAGTTGAGAAAGTTGCATTTACTGTAAATGTCAATAAAATCTCTTGTGGTTTGAACATGTTCACTGGAGACAGAGCTGCTCTATTCTGAGAGAAACACAATCATTCAACTCTGACAATGCAAATGTGATTTTGTTCTTAATGTGAGGAACATTTCACATCTTGGCCCTACAAAACTCCTGGACACCCGATCAGTGACCGGAAAAGATATTTCTGGCCATCATACAAGATATAAAACATTATTTATGATTGTTGAAATGGAAATTTACGCATAGATCATGTATCATTTCAATTTCATGACAAAATTCCAGAAATATTAAATGTTTAAGTTTAAACTAAATTAATGAATCTTCAAATATTCTTCACATCTTATCACGTGGCTTGCTGAGCTTTTGTTACCGTGGAGACCAGGGGGCTTCACGTTATTCTCCGCGGCATCCACACACAACTTACCACCTGCCCCACCGAGAGCGAGAACCACATTATAGCGACCACGAGGAGGTTACCCCATGTGACTCTACCCTCCCTAGCAACCGGGCCAATTTAGTTGCTTAGGAGACCTGACTGGAGTCACTCAGCACGCCCTGGATTCAAACTCACGACTCCAGGGGTGATAGTCAGCGTCAATACTTGCTGAGATTAACAGACAGTCTGATATTGTGCTTTAATCAGAGGGGCGGGACATTCAAAACTGTTTCCTCTCACCAGCAAATGTGACTGTTACAGGAGAACAGCAGCAATGACAAACAATTAATACATGAAAATACATTCATTATTTACATCTTTATTTCTGATTTATTAAATACATTTCAATCAGTGGAACTTCTCTGGATTTTTCCTCATTGTGGATATTTCACGAGCATTCAGGAGATCAAACGAAATCAAATGAGTTATAGAGTCAGTGGAGTGATAAAAACTGTTTATTACAATGTAATATATATTTTATAATGCAATGTTGAAGTTGTGAATCAGTTGTTAATGACAGTAAGAACTGAAAGTGTGTTTGTATGTGTGTTGTGTAAAGATGTGTTTGTGATCATGTGTTTAAAGTGCAGTTAGTGAAGCGCTCAGAGGTTTTTGTGCAGCTGTTCTATTAGTTTGTATCACTGTGGTGGACTTTCGGCAGCGGCACCAGACTGGATGTTGGCAGTAAGTAAATCATCAAATCATCCTTTTAATGTTTCATATGTTTTATAATAATGTTGAATGTGTGTTTTATGTATGATTGTGTCACTATGAGTTGAGGGATTTGTCTCACTTTTGTTTAAAATTGGGTTTCAGTAAAAAAAAAGAAAAAAAAAATGTGTTTCCAACTTGACCAAATAATAAGATAATGTTGCCTATTCTAATTTAGTGATTTTTGTATTTGATGTATTTTTGTACATTTATTTATTCATTTATTTTTCAATATCTGGGCATTCAGGCTGTTTTACAAGTAATTCATGTGAATTTGAAAGACATTTAATTTGCACTTCTTCAGCACATGTGAATTTGTTGCTCGTACAGAAGTGAGATGTGATTCAGTTTTTGTAGCTGTTCATGATTTAAATGACTCACATTATCAAGAGTTCATAAAAACGCTTCATTAAAATGAAATGTGTAGTTTTAATGTAATATGTAAGAGAAATATTACTGTAGGAAATCTTTCACTAAATTAACAGTTAAAAGTGAATAAATGTCTTTTCATAGTTCGTCCTGAATGTAGAAATTCAAATATATAAAAAAGACATTCTTCAACTTTTGTGCAAGTTTACTGCAAACACACAAAGATATGTGCACTTTATTGATCATTTCATCAAACGGTTCATCTGATATAATTTCAGTAACTGAGAGTCTTTAAAAAAGTTCTTTATAGGAGCGACAGAAAAAACCTTTAATGCAGTTTAATGTTGACAGTTTAAGTACTGTGTATATCTTAAAAACAGAAAAGATTTTCTGTTCAAAATAGATGACGTTACTAAATAATATATTTGTAATATGTTCTAATTTGTCTTTTGTGTATTTGTCAGGCAACACTCGTCCTGCCGTGAGCGTCCTGCTGCCCTCCAGTGAAGAGATTTCCACAAAGAACACAGCAACACTGATGTGTGTGGCCAACAAGGGCTTCCCCTCAGACTGGAGCCTGAACTGGAAGGTGGACGGGAGCAGCAGGTCTGGGAAGAGCAGTGCTGGGGTCCTGGAGAAGGGCGGTCTGTACAGCTGGAGCAGCAGTCTGACTCTCTCTCAGGACGAGTGGATGAAGGTGGTCACAGTGAGCTGTGAGGCCACACAGAAAGACCAGCAGTCAGTCATTGGAGAAGTGAGGAGAGATCAGTGTTCTGAGTAGATCCTCTGATTCTCTTCTGCTCTTCTCACTCATGTCTCACATGGAGACTAACAGTGACTTCTATTCAGACAAGTATATGTGTGCTTTTGTTCTTCACTGCTGATTTCTCTTGTCACAATTCAATAAATGAAATAATATTCAGTAAAGTTTCCTGTCTTTTGTATTTGAAAAGTTGATTTATTGACATTATTTGGGTCATTTGCCAGTTCAGTTCACACATTTTATAAATAAACTTCACTCAATCAACCAAGGTTTAAAGGGATAGTTCACCCAAAAATGTTAATGCTGTCATAATTTACTCACCCTCATGTTGTTCATGTTCATGGTTTCTGTAAGTATCAGTCTGAATAATCACCATCATACACATCACTGCTGGTTTTACAGTTTATTTGAACTTCTTGTCCTGGTTGAGCTGTTATTGAGGGACTCTGAGTGACTGTGACCTTCTAATTTTAAAAGTTGTATATGACAAACCTCGAGCAAATGATGTGAGAGTCCAGGTGAAGAAGGTGATGAATATCATTGTTGTTGTGTTAATGAAGATCATGGTTCAAGAAAGATAATGTGTACTGTTCAAATCAGCACATGTGGTTCAGTGCAGAATGTTAAGTTAATGCTGGATACGGGCTCAGCTGTATCAATCATTCCAATGTCAGTGTGCACACAGTATTTCCCTACTGCTACTGTCTCAAAACCAAAGATAAATTAACCTGAAGCCCTAAACGGTTGAGGTGCCTGAGCACCTGGTCCCTGTGGGCGCATAGTAACTCTCAGGAGTGGGCCAGGATGAGCCAGTCATCGAGGTAGTTGAGTATGCAAATGCCGGCTTCTCGGAGCGGGGTAAGGGCTGCCTCTGTGACCAACATAAAGACGCGAGGGGACAGGAACATGACGAAGGGGAGGACCTTGTACTGATACGCCTGGCCGCCGAACACGAACAGTAGAAAGGGTCGATGTCGAGGTAGTATTGAGATGTGGAAGTACACGTCCTTCAGGTCTACCACTGCAAACCAATCTAGACGCCGGACACAAGTTAAAATATGTTTCTGCGTGATCATTTTGAACGGGAGTTTGTGCAAGGCCCGGTTGAAAACTCGCAAGTCCAAGATCGTTCGTAAGTCGCAGCCTTTCTTGGTTTAGTGTTGTAGAGACCCTTATTTATCTCGGTTGGAAGGACAGGCTCTATCGCGTCTTTGAGTAAGAGGGTTGCCATTTCCGCGCGCAGGGACTTGGCATGTTCGCCGTGTACTGCGGAAAAGCGGATGCCTGCGAATGGAGGCGGGGGCCTGGCAAACTGAATTGCATAATCTAGTCAGATGGTCCTGGCCAGCCAGCGAGAAGGGTTGGGAAGTGAAAGCCATGCATCCAAGCTCAGCTCTAGGGGCACTAATGTTACGATTATTTTTTACGTAGCCGGCAGGGCGGAGCAGGTAATACGGCGTCGGGAGGCAAAAGTGCATCCCGAGGCTCTGGTGCTGAGAAAATACTCAAAGCACTTACTTTGCTCTGCACACCCGGCAGGGGGTGGGTTTGTGACTGAAGAGGAGGTCCGGCGGAGGCGTCCTCTAGACTATTCAGAACCGGCCGGCCGGGGAACAGTCATGGGGCTGAAGGTGGAGGGTTTGCGTCCAGCACATCGGGACTGTTGAGGTGTGTCAGCAGACTGCCGTGAGAACGGAAATTGCCTTCCAGGTGACCCAGAGACAAAGGAAATAGCTCTGTTATTGAGAATGTGAAATAAATTTAACAAAGAATTCTCCTCCAGGCCCTTCACCAGGGAACAGAGTGGTCTTACCCACTTTGGAGCGAACATCTTGGCCTCTGGGTCGGGCATCTCAGGACCGCTTGGGAGCCTTCCGGGTCCTTCGAGGGGATCCGTGAGACGGGGGGGCATGTGCTTCCTGCAGGGCACTCAACGCCAGAGCTGAGAGCTGGGCCCGGGTTTAGGCAGAGCTGCACGTTGTTTAGCCACAGTGGGACGCCCTCAGTGAGCTGACGGGGCATGGCCCATAGCGGCAGGTTTGCGGCGGGGCAGGATGTGTGAGATGGCCTCTGTCTGCTTTTTCACAGCGGAGAACTGCTGGGCGAAGTCCTAACAGTGTCGCCGAAGAGGACGAACTGGGAGACAGGGACACTGAGGAAGCGTGTCTTGTCCATCTTGCGCATCTCGACCAAGTTCAGCCACAGATGATGTTCCCAGGCCATCGCCTGCCCGAGTGTCTGCGCTGTGGCCTTCGTGGCCCTGAGGGCGAGGTCAGTTCCTGCAGCACGTCGGGATCAGGACTACCCTCGTGCAGATCTTTGAGTGCCTTGGCCTGGTGGACTTGCAGGACCCAAAATGGACTGTTGGGGCACACCGCATAATAGGAGAACTGACAAAGAAGATAACTTCCCAATGCTCACTGAGAAGTTTCTATCTTTGAGGAAAGAGGCCACCACTGCAGGTTAACTCCCTGAATACCCACAACCTTTTCCAACCGATGTAACAGAATGCGCACTAAACTTAATATCTCAGGGCTCCAGACTTTGCAGCGTCTTTAGTTATTAGGCACGCAGGAGGTTGCAGATCATGTGGTACATACACAAAGGAAATCCAAAATGTACACAGATTACAAACGTGGAGCGAAGGAAGTATTGTTTCAACAAAGATCTTTTGTTTGAGTAAAACAACCAGGTATTCTTCCTAAATTACAATCTGCATTTTCAAAACTACTGAAAGTACTGGAAAAGATTGAACCGCACACTTACAAACTGTCTGATGGACATACTTGGAACACTTCTCACCTTGCTCCTGTCTCATATTGGAAGGGGTAGAGTGGGGTAAAGGAACTGTTTAACTTGATTATGACTATACGAACATTACCAGTGACTGCATGAAAGACAGGTTAGAGCTAGACGAGCACCAGTATGGTCTCAGGACTATAAGATGAACTAAAGACTGTTCATTGGTTCACCGTAAAAGGGAACTTCACATAAAGTTAACAAATATCATACATCCTAGAGTGATGTAATTTAATGCATTTGGCGGTTGCTGTAATGCAGTGGAGAGTGTTACAAGTTGATGTTAAGATGCTGATGCTTAAAATATTGTCATGCAGTATAATGATGCTCATTAGTTAAAGGAACTTTTAGAAGTTGTGTAGACGAAAGGTGAAGAGAGCGAGATGTGGTGTCACCGCCAGCCCTGTAGGTGGCACTAGAGTAGGAAGTAAAGAAGTGAAATGAGAGAAGTAAAGAAAGATCATGTAAGAACTTGTGTTGCTTTATTCTCTGCCAAAATACACAACAAGATTGTGTGTTGATGAAGATTGTGTTGTGTTGTGTGTTGATGAAGATCGTGTTGTGTGTTGAAGATTGTGTTGTGTGTTGATGAAGATCGTGTTGTGTGTTGAAGATTGTGTTGTGTGTTGATGAAGATCGTGTTGTGTGTTGAAGATTGTGTTGTGTGTTGATGAAGATTGTGTTGTGTTGTGTGTTGATGAAGATTGTGTTGTGTGTTGATGAAGATTGTGTTGTTACATTTTATATGTAAAGGGTTCAAAACAGTGTTACAATGAATGCAAAGTTTAATAAAGTGAAAAAGACTACATAAATATATATAAATAAATACAAATTTCCCAAATTCTTTTGAATGTCCATGTACTAAAATAAAATATTTGATGCCATTAGTGTACCCAGGGCCGGTTCTAGACATTTGGAGGCCCTAGGCAAAATGTATGTTGGAGGCCCCCCGCCACGCCCTCCTCCCCTCCACCTTTCAGAATTCACGAGTTCACTTACATCAAATTAAATAGAGTGAAGATTATGCGTATTTGGCATGCTGTCCAGGGGAGGGCTCCAGGCTCTGAATTTTGGCCAGAACCCAGAGCAAAACATTGGATTGCATTGTATTTTGGATTGTGTTGTTTACATCCAATAAGAGATTATTAAAATCAAAGAGAGGTGGAGGGATGCTGATAAACTGTCAATGAACAGAGGTAAGTCTGCAGTATATATACCTCTTATCTCGTTGATTATCTGAATGTGCTCCTACCGAACTTTGTTAATTTAAAACATCATTTAATAAAAAAGACTTGAAACAAATATGATTCCTAACCATTTTATTTATACAAAACCTGTCATCAGTATTTTTATATTTTTACTTAAATGTGCATATTAATTTAACTTTAAGATAAACAAAAAAAAAAAATAATCTGAAAAGTCATCTGGACCAGCACTTATTATTGTTATTCCATGGCCACCTACAGAGGCACTCTTCTGCTTTTTTTGAAGCAAACTCATCAATAACTACTTCATAAGAAATCTGCTGTGCGAGTTCTCTGTTAATACTGATTAAAGCAAGTCCACTAAGCCGTTCCTGAGTCATTGTGGAGCGCAGGTAATTTTTTACAAGCTTCAGTTTTGAGAAACTTCTCTCGGCAGCTGCTACGGTTACTGGCAGGGTAACTGCAATTCTGAGAGCACTCCAGAGGTTTGGAAATATCTCCTGCAGTTGCTTCTGGTGAAGAAATGTCAGAAGCTCCAGGGCTATGTTTTTTGATGGTAATGGTGGAAGGTTGAGGATCTCTTCTGCCATTTCAATTCCAGAGATATCTGCATGTCGTTCCTTGCTGAGTGCATTCTCAATGTCTTCACAGTGTTTCTTCACTGTACCTCTTGGTTGCAACATCATTAAAATTCAAAAGGATACCAAAAGTGTCCCTAACATTTTCCATGGTCTGAAATCTCTCCTCAAGAGAATGAAGTGCTACATCCACAACTGTGTTAAAAAATGTCACTTCCAGGTTTCGCAGTGCGTCGTTCAGAGGCTCATCAGCAGCCTCATAAGAGAACTGCTTCCTGGTGTTACGTAGTCTCTTCTGTTTGAGAACTGCCTCTAGGTTCATTTCTTCACAAAGGTCCTTTGCAGTTGCTTGTGCTGCAGCAAAGCCAGAGGCCCTATACTGTGAGAGTGCTGCTTTGGTGGACGTAATCAAGTTTGAAGCAACATCCAGTTGCATAGAGGATGACTGGAAAAGCTTATTGACCTGGTTGACAAGTGTCAGAATGTCACACCACACAACTAAACAAATCAAAAAGCGATAAGACCCCAATTCTTCAGCAAGAGCTTGGGCCTCCACTTTAGAAACGGGGTCAGACAAACTCTGCCGTACTTCTACAAGTGCTTCCCTGATTGGGGCAACCTGGAACCTGACAGCCTGAACACTTTGCAATCGGCTCTCCCACCTTGTGTCACTCCATGATCTAAGAGTGAGATCCACATATTTTTTCAAAATAGACCATCTCTGAGTGGATCCTGAAAAAAAGCTCAATAGTTTCTGCAGGTGTTCAAAGAATCCAATGGCATCCTTTGAAGCTCTTGCAGCATCTGCCAGAACCAGGTTTAACGTGTGTGCCCCGCATGGGACAAACAGGGCTCTTGGGTTCTTTTCCAGCAGCCTGGCTTGTACACCTTGCTTCTTGCCCTTCATATTCGAACCATTGTCATATGACTGACCTCGACAATCCATGAAGTCAATCTGAAGGTCCTTCAGCCTGTTTAGGATTACCGAAGACAGATTCTTTCCAGTTGTCTCTTCCACAACCAAGAATCCCAGAAAATATTCTTTTATTTCTGGCTCTGGCTGTAGTTCCACAATGCGTAGAATTATAGACATCTGTTCCAGGTGGCTAATGTCTGGTGTGCAATCAAGGATGATAGAAAAGTACTTTGCAGTGTGGATTTTTGCAACAATTTCTTTTGTCAGTTGACTACTCATCAGATTCATTTTCAGCTCATTTTGTATGTCTTTCCCCAAGTAGTGTGTGTGAGTACTTCCATCTTTGATTTTAGCCAAGTGCTCCTGCATGACTGGATCAAACTTTGCCAGGAGCTCCACTTCCTTTAGAAAATGACCATTATCAGAAACATTGAGTTTGTCTGTGGATCCCCTAAATCCAAGATTCCTCTCAGCAAGAGACTGTATAATTGTTAACAGTCTTGTGAGAACATTCCGCCACCTCTGTCTAAAAAGTAAAAAAAAGTAAATGACACAATTTCAGTGTTCAAGGTGAGACATTCATCAGTTCCTTCATTCAGCCGTACAGAATGTTCTCTAATGGGTTATTTCAGGTTTTTATTTATTTTTTAAATTCAGATTCATTATTATTTCATTCTTTATTTTTCATGATTATATTTGATTATTGTCCATAAAGGTTTCAGAGAGGTTACTGATGGACAGAAACTGACACTGGCGAGCATTGCACCTGCTGTGTCTCCCCCTTGTGGTCAGAAATGGCAATTTAATTTATTCCTCCCTCCTGGTGTGTGTGTATGAGTCTGTCATTTAGGCCCATTTACTACTTATACGAATAATACATTAATGCACTCACAATATGCACTAAACACTCAGTCATGTAGTGAATTCATATTAAAAGTGTAATATCAACCCAAAAAGAACAATTGATGTTTTTTACTACACAGAAGCATTCGCCTTTTAACAGCTGTTGTGTAAAACGTGCTTCCTGAACATTCTGCAACACTGGATTGCATTTGTTGTAGGTGATGATCACATCATCAGTGGAAGTTAATTCATGAAATAATTTATCTATGGGACTCTGAAGTTTCCGGTCCAGCTGAAGTTCATCTGGTGACACTCCAGTTGTTTCCTGCACTGCAGAGTTAATGGAGAACATCAGCTCGGGAAGGTGTGCATCCCATTTCTTGTGGTTTTCTTCAACATAAGACCAGATCATGTATTTTAAGGTATGGTTTACCCGTTTCATCATATTGGTCTGGGGATTGTAAACTGAAGTGACTTTTGGAGTTCCCATCCAAGTCTCACACAGATCTCTGAAAACAGAGACAAACTGGGAATCCTGATCCGACAGAATGAATGTGGGAATCTTGTGAATATCTCATTTCTGAGTCCGGATGCAATAGTGGAAGCTAAACAATAAATGTAGTGAAGTTGAATCATTTTGAATCAGCTGAAGTAAAAGTACTAATGATTTATTTAAACTCACGAATGTCGAGAAATGTGAAAAATGTTCTCAAGTATTACATTCATCTCTGGAAACTTTCAGTTGATCACACTGAACTAAAGTCTTACAGTGTGCCGATATATCATATCAAATCATCAACATTATTAACTATCTGATTTATGTTCCTTTTTCCATCAATCATTTTTCTGTTTCACTCTTTTATTTTCAAACAAACAACAGTGTGACAAATACGGTTTACTTCACATTATTCTTTCAATTCAGTTTAGAGTCGAAGAGAATGAAAACTTACATTTGAACTTTTCTGAAAAACTCAATTCATTAAATGTATTCATTATTATAATTGTGTCTATGGTGTGTTTGTGTGTGTGTGTGTGTGTGTGAGCAGCTGCAGTATCTGTCAGTGTATCAGTGGAGTGTGACTGACAGAGGTTTTTGTACGACTCTATCACTGTGTGAACACACGACCACTGTGATAAGTCTGACAGTAATAATGTCCTGCATCTTCAGTCTGGACTCCACTGATGGTCAGAGTGAAATCAGTTCCACCTTTTTGTCCATTTCCACTGAATCGCTGAAAACTATCACCGTACCGATCATTTACGCCAGAAATGACGAGTTTTGGAGCTTCTCCAGGTTTCTGCTGATACCAAGCTAAACCCCAGCTATGTATTCCAGGATCAGTTTTACACTCTATAGTGACTTCTTGTCCTTCAGGTTTAGTGACAACTTCAGTCTGAGTTACAGTGACTCCTCTGGATTCTGATCAGGAGAAAATAACGTTTGATCAAAATCTTTAAATTGACTGTATATGAAAGTCTTAAAAAGAAGTAAATCAGTGAGAAGATTTCATTTGATGTTTACCTGGAATAAAAGCTCCCAGAATCCAAATAAAGATGAAGAAATTCATTTTTGTGTTTGTTGGTTTTGTATGTTGAAAAACAGCAGTGTGTTATAAAGTGTTTGACTCACAGTTATAAACACTCTCTGATCACTGAAGCGTGTGATGCCAATGCAAAGTGACTCTCTCTGGAAATACCCTCTTTGAGTAAAACAGACATCAATCAATAGAATTAATAGAGTTTATTTCTTCAGAGAGCTCTCACTAACATTATACAGTCTGGATTGTGTGAGAGTCATGTGACCCTTTATATACTCTAGTGACGATTGAGAGATTCCTCCCAAAATTACGTTTAGATCTTCAATTAGTCGTACAAATACCAGATATTTCACTATTCTTGATATTTCACTATTCTTGATATTTCACTATTATTTGTAAATGGTGACCAAAACTGTGATGCTCCAAAAATCACATAAATGCAGCAGAAAAGTAATCCACACGACTCCAGTGATTAAATCCATTTCTTCTGAAGTCATATGATAAGTGCACTATTGAATACTACTGATCCATCTCTGTGTAATTCAACAGGGATTTTCTGTTTTGGAGCAGCACTTTCTCTCTCTTTGTCTCCCTCTGCTGGTGTTGTTTCAGATGTACAAGCCACTAATGAGCTTCAATTTTTTTTTTTTTTATGAAACATTTACTTACACAATACTAGAGTGAAAGGCTATAAGCCACAAAAGAGAGCCAGAGGTTCAAGGATTGATAAATATTACATCACATTGGAATTCAAAGAGAGAAAGAAAAACAAATAAATAAATACAAACAAACAGAAAATAAAAATAAAAAATGAGGAAGTTTCATTTAAAAACAATTCTCCCCACAAAACATAAAATAATAATAAAATAAAGAGAAATAGAAAGATAAAAAAAATATACATATGTATATATATTTTTTTTTTTTTATACAAACACACCAAAAAATGAGCATACATTCAAAGTTTTAGTTGCCTTTTTGTTACAAGAGGTAGATAAGGATCTGATATAGATCTTAACATCTTCTTGAAAGTGAGAAAAATTGGGGGTAAATTTCATAGTTTTACATTTGTGGATAAAATATTTTACAAGCAAAATAATTAAGTTGCAAAGAAAAAAAATATTCTCATATTGCTTCTCAAAAATGAAAAACCCAAACAGAACATCCTTGAAGTAAAGCTCAAAGTCTTTATATATATAGTTTACAATGAATTGGCAAATGTCTTGCCAAAGTTTTCTTGTATGATCACAATGCCAAAAAAGATGTAAGGTAGTCTCTAGTTGTGAACCACAAAAAGTACAATTTATATCTATACTTAATTTAAATTTTGACACCATGAATGTTTTGACAGGATAATATTGATGAATAAGCTTAAAAGAAATCTCTTTGACCTTATTTACCAATAGGTACTTGTTAGGGAGAGTCCAAACCTTCTTCCATGAAATATTTTCCACTAACGTGTTCCATTTTGTAACAACATGAGGAGTGGAAACACAATCATTGAGAAAAAGAAGACGAATACCTCTATTATTTTTGAATGTAGATTTAAAACATATCTTGCCTACATACGTGTCAGCGGGGTCTGGGAGAGGTACTTCAGAACTTGTCAAAATACTATTATGGCCCTTAAATAGCATAATGACACCATTAGGGATGGCACCAAATACAGTGGCAAACTGTTTTGGAGTAACAGGAATATTATAGTGAGAAAGAAATTCTTGATAAGTATATAAGTAACCATCCTGATTAAATAATTGGCTAACCCGATTGATCCCATTATTAAACCAGTTTTCAAAAAATAAGGACTTATGTTTATAACAAATATTCTTATTATTCCAAATGAAGTAATTGGTTGGAGAAAACTTGTGTTTGAAAATCAAAGACCATGCTAATAGTGCTTGTTTGTGGAAATTAGAGAGAGCAACAGGGATCTTCTCAATGCTGAAGTTACACATCAACAGAAAATTCAAACCTCCCAACTGAGAAAAGACATACTCCGGTATAATATTCCAAATACTGAATGGTTTTCTCAAGTAATTCCTCATCCAGTTGATTTTAAAAGTATTATTTAACGTTGCAAAATCAACAAAATTAAGACCACCATTACTGAAGCTGTTGGAGAACACAGATTTTTTTTTACATAATGCGTCTTATTTTTCCATACAAAACTACATAGTAGTTGATCAATCTTTTTACACATTACTCTATCAAGGTCTAATGAAATGGCTGCGTATGTCAAATGTGAGATGCCTTCTGCCTTGGAGAGAAGACTCCTTCCTTTCAAAGATAAATCTCTCTGAAGCCATTGATTAAATCTTTTTTTAGCTTTCTCTATGATGGGCAAAAAGTTTAAATCACATCTGAGTTTGACGTTTTTGGAGATTACTATTCCAAGGTAGGTTATTGTCTCTTGTAATTGTTTGATTGGCATTAATTCACATTTGACCTCATTGAGATGGAGCCCAGATGCCTTGGAGAACGGTTTAATAGTATTAAGAGCCAAGGGAATTTGGTCTGAATTTTTTAGAAAAAGGGTAGTATCATCAGCCAATTGACTGATGATGATCTCCTTTCCCATGATATCAACTCCTTGTAAGGCACTGTTCTTAATGTGATTTGCTAATAATTGAGTAGTCAATATAAACAAATACGGCGAAATGGCGAAACCCTGACGTACTCCCTGCTGCAATTCAAATCTTAGAGAGGGATCGTGTTTAAGCTTAATGGAAGAATTCCCGTTGACATATAAAGTTTTAACTGCTCTACTGAACAGGTTCCCAAAACCCAATTTTTCTAAAGTTTTGAATATAAAACCATGTTCAATAGAATCGAAGGCTTTATAAAAGTCCAGAAAAAGCATATAGCTATCATCCCTCACTAACTCTGAATAGTCCAACAGGTCAAGAACCAGCTGAATATTGTTTGAAATATGTCTGTTTTTTAGAAAACCTGATTGCGTTTAATCTATTATGTCCTCTAAAAAAGTTTTAAATGTTTTGCAAAGACTGTAGCGATGATTTTATAATCAATATTTAAAAGACTAATCGGACGCCAATTATCAATTAATAGTACATTTTTTTTAGGCTTGGGGATAAGAGTTATTAAACTTTGTGTTAAGGTAGAGGGAAGAGATTCCATACTAATGCTTTCATAAATCACTTCTAATAAAAAAGGGGCCAAATCTTTTGCAAATCTTTGATAAAATTCTGAAGTGAGGCCATCTACACCTGGCGATTTATTAACCTTTTAGTTTTTGATAGCTTCGAGGACCTCAACCAATGTGATGGGGCGATCACAAAAATCCAAAAAAGATGGATACATTTCTTTACCTCTAATATAACTCTCATGTTTCAGTACAGAACGGTTAAGTTTCCAATATGAGTTATAAAATTTAGCAGAATTCGTTGGAAGTAGATCAATGTTGATTTGTATTGCTTTATGATCATTTAAAGGGGTAGATCAAATATCAGTACTGAAATTGTCTTTAAGCACGTGGGAAACTAACCATAAATCTATTCTCGATTGCTTAGACCTTGAATTATTACACCAGGTAAATGTTGTGTTATGAGGATGTTTAGTTCTCCAAGCGTCAATCAGATTGAATCTTTGCATTAACATTTTAAGCTTTGCATTTGTATTAGAACTTGGTGCTGGAGGCCATCTATCAATCACATTATCTAATGTGATATTAAAGTCACCACCCAAGAGTATATGTGCATTAGGAAATTTGGCTAACCAATGAACAATTCTCTCTTCTATCCTATCTAAAAGAACATCATTTTCTGCCTTTGAATTGTATCCATAAATGTTTATGACAATGAAATTAAAGTTATGAATTTGAATAACATGACACATATAATGTCCATAATTATCGAAGTCTGAATAAGGAATTTTTCCAGCAAATAAGTTCTTGAGTGTACAAACACCCGCCGAGCGTTGAGAAGCATGAGAACAAAAAATGTCATTTCCCCACTGGGATTTCCAAAAAGGCACATCCTCAGAGATGCTGTGAGTTTCTTGAAGAAAACAAAAATCTGTTTTGCGTTGTTTGGCGAATAAAAAAATGGCTTTCCGTTTTAAATTGTTCCTAAGTCCCCTGGCATTGAGTGAAATTAAAGATAAAGACATCAAAATAAGAAATTAGAATAAAATAACAAAAATAGAATTCAGTTGAACAATTTTTTTGTTTTGTTTTTTAGAACAGAAGCTCAGAGACAACTGCTAAACGTCATGAGAACAAAAAGCGCCACATCAACTGTAGTTTCGTAGGTATAACGGACACTCGAAAATATGAACATTATGAAAATATGGTCCTGGTCAAAAATGACCTTTTGCAAAAAGTACCAATATTAAATTGAACTTGAGGTAAAGGAAAAAACAAGTAGCAAGGAAAAAACAAGTGGCGAGGAAAAACTTATTTTTTCTTTTCTTTTTTAACCAAGCAGGCATGTAAACAGAACACCTTATCTCAAAGTTGAGAGAATTCAGCCTGGCGGAAAGATCTCTTTTTTCTCCACAAAGGCCCGACCAGCTACAAAGTAGGCAACCTTCCCTGCTTTCCGTGCCTCGTCGACTAACGGCCACAACTTCATTCTACTATCTCTGTCGGCCTTGCAAAGATCCTCTCTGAAACGCAGACCATTTTCCCGTCGAAAAGCTGAGTTTTTGGCTGCTGCCCACACTGCTGCTCTGTGTATACGCGAAGAGAACTGGATGATTACACCGCGGGCAGAATTCACTTTCTTCACACCAACACGATGCACAGTGTCGATCACATCTGGCAGATGGTCAGCGTGTTCTGGCAGTAATTTCTGACAAATGCCAACCACTTCTCTCCTTACATTTTTCTCATCTATATTTTCTGACAGACCGTGCAATTTCAAATTCCAACGTCTGGAATACCGCTCCAATTCAGTGATGCGCGACTCCAATGCGCCGATCCGATTGCTCTCTTTCAACAGTGATGACTCAACTTGGGAAACTTTGGTCTTCACCTCATTCACATCATCACACATGGAGTTAATCTTTTCTTTCAATCCGGCAATATGAGAAGTGTTTACCGCAACCATCGACTCCAGCTTATCAGACCGTGTGTTGATGAGCTCAGAAAGTTTAGTAATAATGTCGTCAGCGGATTCACTCCGGCCTTTCTTCGAGGGAGGCATCACAGGAGTATCAGGAAGCGAGGGGAAATCAACTTCTGACATCACTGAAAATTCAATTTTCTCACCAGGAGGACCATAGTGATCGTGACAACTGTCGACAAGGACGTTGTAAGCAGGAGCAGAGCTGGCTGACGACGCCTCCGTGTCAACAACCAGTTCTTTCTTCTTCGTCGCAGAATTCTTCCTTTTCTTATCAGTTGACATTTTTCTCACATATGAACGCCCGAGTAGCACTTAACATCCAAATAGGGTGCAGACTAAAATCATAAAGTCCATCTTATTGCTTAAAATAAACTTTGTTGGTGGGCGCTATGTCTCAAAACCTGTGCTCACGACGCCATCTTGCGCGCCCCTCCTGAGCTTCATTATGAGGGAGAATTAGTGGAGGCAGATGTTACAGGTTACTGAGAGACTTCAAAACCCCTCAGTTTGTGTCTTTCCATGGAGAGAGGAAGAAGTGTTTGACTGTGAAGTGAATTGTAGTTCTTTGATATTGAGTGAAATTGTGCTGTGTGGTTGAGTGGATTGAAGTAAAGTGTGTGATTGTGTGTTAAAAACAAATAAGAATAGAAAGAAAGAGGGAGGGAGAATCTTCCCTTTATTCTTTTGAATGTTTTCTCCATTTTCTTGTGAGAAATGAGGAGTGGAGTGTCTTGAAGAAGAGCTGTCTCTCTATTAGAGTTAGTTTTGATATCGGTGCTCTTGACTCTCCTCAAGTCTTGTCTTCAAGAAACTTCCATTTGAGCGACTCCTGAAAAATCACTTTATCAACACACACTCGATCAAACAAGAGACTCCAGCACTAGATGAATCTATTTTAATACCTGAACAACATGTATGTTACATCAGCTCTCCCTTTATATGAGCCTGTCCACTGTCTTTCAGTACTTCTGTGACCTCTTAGTGGTTATACTGTGTGAAGTGTTTAACATGTTTCATTCTGGAGCTGAATTCTTGAGTGGACGAGTAACTGATAACTCAAGAGTAACTGATGGAGAAACAGATGCACAATCAATCATCTTTTTGAAATGTAATATGAATTATTGGATTTCCTTTCTTGGTAAAATACGTTCTGTACAAATGACGGGGTTGTAACTCAGGGTGTCAGGTCATATTGTTATGAAATATTGAAGTGTGGCAGCTCTGGTTAAGTGGCATGCTAAATACGTACATAAATTCACATGCATAAACACAGGAATAGATGGATGGACATACAAGGAGCACATGGAGTCTCAATACAATGATAATGTCATATAAGCTGATCTAAATCACCGTGACTCAAGTGGAATGTTACCTTAATGTTCATATTTACATTTTAGTTAGTTGTGATGTTTATTTTGATATAAGATTTGTAAATCTGTATTAAGTTATGCTGGTTGACTAACATCATTTACAAAAAATTCATCAGCAAATGCTTCGAGAGGTTGATCAGAGATCACATCTGCTCTGTTCTGCCCACCTCTTTGGACCCATTGCAGTTTGCCTACCGTAACAACCGCTCCACTGATGATGCCATTGCATCTACAATACACACTGCTCTCTGCCACCTGGAAAAAAGGAACACATATGTGAGAATGCTGTTTGTAGACTACAGCTCAGCATTTAACACCATAGTGCCCTCCAAGCTTGATGAGAAACTCCGGGCTCTGGGCTTAAACAGCTCGCTGTGCAGCTGGATCCTGGATTTCCTGTCAGGCAGACGTCAGGTGGTTAGAATGGGCAGCAACATCTCCTCATCACTGACCCTCAACACTGGAGCCCCGCAGGGCTGTGTTCTCAGCCCACTCCTGTATTCCCTTTACACACATGACTGTGTGGCAACACATAGCTCCAATGCCATCATTAAGTTTGCTGACGATACGACGGTTGTAGGTCTGATCACTGACAATGATGAAACAGCCTACAGAGAGGAGGTCCACACTCTGACACGCTGGTGTCAGGAGCACAACCTCTTCCTCAACGTCAGTAAAACCAAGGAGCTTGTGGTGGACTTCAGGAAGAAAGACAGAGAACACAGCCCCATCACCATTAATGGAGCACCGGTGGAGAGAGTCAGCAGCTTCAAGTTCCTCGGTGTCCACATTACTGAGGAACTCACATGGTCCGTCCACACTGAGGCCGTTGTGAAGAAGGCTCACCAGCGCCTCTTCTTCCTGAGACGGCTGAGGAAGTTTGGAATGGACCACCGCATCCTCACACGGTTCTACACCAGCATTGTAGAGAGCATCCTGACTGGCTGCATCACCGCCTGGTACGGCAATAGCACCGCCCACAACCGCAAAGACCTGCAAAGGGTGGTGCGAACGGCCAGAAACATCATCGGAGGTGAGCTTCCCTCCCTCCAGGATATATATAACAGACGGTGTGTGAAGAAAGCTCGGAGGATCATCAGAGACTCCAGCCACCCGAGTCATGGGCTGCTCTCACTGCTTCCATCAGGCAGGCGGTATCGCAGCATCAGGACCCGCACCACCCGACTACATGACAGCTTCTTCCCACAAGCAATAAGACTTTTGAACACATGATCTCTCACGATCAACAATCAGCACTGCACTTTATTAATCATCACTCTGTCAATATATTCTCCCAATTCAATTAGTGTTTATATATTTATACCCGTATCTAGTGTGTGTATTCTACATTGTGTGTATTGTGTACATTTGTTATGTAAATTGTTGTGTAAGTTTGTTATGTAAATTGTGTTGTGTAATATGTTGTTATTGTAAAGTGGTTTATGTCTCGTCACTGTCATTACTGCAATGTTGCTCGGAACTGCACACAAGAATTTCACCTGCTGTTGCACTCGTGTACATGGTAGTGTGACAATAAAGTGATTTGATTTGATTTGATTTGATTTGAAAAGAGTGCGAGTGCGGTTGGATTGCACATTGGGTGTAAAATAAGAATAGATAATACATAACCTTCATACACACCATTTACAAACTAATAAGTGTATAATCATATTCATTATATAATCATAACTCGTATAAATGATTAAAAGGGACAGTTCACCCAAAAATGAACATTCTCTCATCATTTACTCGCCCTCTTGCCATCCCAGATGTGTGACTTTCTTTCTTCTGCAGAACACAAATGAAGATTTTTAGAAGAATATTTCAGCTTTGTTGGTCCATATAATGCAAGTGAATGGTGACCACAACTTTGAAGCTCCAAAAAGCATATTGAGGCAGCATAAAAGTAATACATAAGACTCCAGAGGTTTAATCCATGTCTTCAGAAGCAATACGATAGGTGTGGGTGAGAAACAGATCAATTTAAGTGCTTTAAAAAATGTTTTAACTATAAATTAGCCTCCATGGCATGGCCGTAACCAGCGACAAGGTCTGGACCTTGGAAAATATTTCATGTTAAAAGAATAAAGGTTTAGTCTATAACAACGGCACTGCATTTTTTAACTGCCTGATATCAGTTCATTTCTGACAAGTTCACAATACAGAGCAGCGCACTGAATCTCTATTCAATATTTATTCCAAAAGTTTTAATATTTTATTAATGGGTTTAAATGACTGTCAAGAGCTCCAGACCTCTGCTGAAGCAGCACATACATGGTGACATCACGTTGCACTCAGCACTGGTAGGATGGACCAATCACAGCCATTTATTATCATTGGAGAAATGTTTGTATAGATACTGCTGTGATGTTTTCATCCACAGGTATGAAATGGTAAGAGGTAGAAATGTAAAGGTAGTTTTTTTTAAATTCAGTAATTATTCAAAAAGTTTTAATATCATTAATCGGCTGTAAATTATTGTCCAGAGGTGAAACGTCCTGAATTTTGAATGCGGATCAATGGAGGGTCCGGTTTTGTAACCGTCAAGCGCCCCCTGGAGGATGGAAAGGAAAAGGACAGTTTTGCAATTTCGGTTCCTCACATACAGCTACTGTATGACTTCAGAAATCATTGAAAATAGCACATGAGTCACTGAAGAAAAAAAATTATATATAATTATATATAAGAAAACTCTACATGTTCATGAGGCACCAAGGAGTCTTAATATGGCCCTGACGATCATCTGACATTATCTGAAACATTCAAAGACTGTAGCACACTGCACACCATCTGTAGTACAGACTACAGTATGCACTATGTCAAATATGAGAACACTGGTCATGATAAAGGCCAGAGCTGTCCTTAGGGCACTGCAACCAGTGCGGACATCACACTGACGGGCAGTGGAGTCCGGACCTAATCTGACTGATCTGATCAGTGGAAAAACATGCAATGAACAATTCTGTAATGCTTTGTTTTGGAAGACATTTTCTCTCTCTAGGTCTCTGCAGAACAGTAATAGGTGTTTTCAAATCTTTGGGCGAGAGGGGTGTTTCTAAACTGTCCAATGAAGGGAATCTCAGTGTACGAATGAATGGCTGTTTCCAAACCAGGATGGGCATTTCTAAACTAACCAATGAAAGTAGGGAATCTCAATGGTTTGAAAACGCCCACTGATTGGGGAAAAGCCCATTTTTGTTTGGCAGAGATATAAGTCTCCTCTCTTTCTCCTGGTGGTTTTTGGTTTTTCACTTTTGTGTTAATTTGATGTGGGTTGGGCCACTTAGTGAGCACAGGTGTTGCAGGTTACAGCGAGGCTTTTAAATACTCTTAATTTGTGTCTTTTCAGAAAAGAAAATGTTGGAGAGTTTGAGTGTGGATGTGAGATCTTGAGAAAGTGGGGAAAAGGGGGTCAAAAGAACAAGAGAGATTTTGTTCTCTCAGTAAAGTTTGATTTTTATTCAAGAAAGGAATATCTTCATTTTGGTCTTTCGGAGGTGTTTCAGATTTCTCATTTTGATGAATCAGTGGACCAGGGCTTTAAGGAACGCTGTCTCATTAGAGCTGGCTTGATCGATCTGTGGTCCTGATCCTCAAGAGACTTCCACATCTCTTCCATCCTAGCAGAGGCACCACCAATACATTAACACAAATGTACAAACAATACAGGAGCCCATCCACCAGAGGGGGAGGTGGTAACAGTTTAAAAAATATTCAATTTCTGAAGTCCTCATTTTGCCATGTGTGCAGTACTGGAACGTTTTCAGAATTCTCATTTTTCGATGGAGGAGCCGTAAACATGGCTAGATCAATATTTTTTAAAATTGAAAAATTACAAAATTTGACTGTGTATTAATTGATCGGCTGTAAAGAATATTTGGAGTTTTAAAAATTCATTTTTCACTGCAGGACCATTTAAATAAACAAACTAGTGATGAGTTAAAGCCTCTCAACTTTGTGTTGGATTAAAAATCATCTCTAGAAAATCATTCTTGATTGTGTTTGTCACATTTTACTACTATATTGTTCAGTTCAGTATTTTAAGGAATGTTTATGTGAGACTCCTGGAGTTTTTCTTCTGTTCAAGACCACAAAAGTCCAGTTTTCTTCTGCTGAATCTGCCTCATAATTCTCAGACTTCACTTGAGTCTCGTCAGTCTTCACTAAGTATCAAAAGCCCTTTTCAAACCAGTCATGCAGATCTATTGTTGAACCTTTAGGAGTTTTTCATTAGCAGCATCTGGTACACTGTGTAACCAGGAATATGAACAAGTTCACCTTTGCACAAGTCTATTATCTTCAGCTTTAAAGTGTCTTAATGGAGATCCCTGTGGTGGACACCATGCTGAAGACAATGTTTGCAGCCTCATCTTTCATCAACTTCTCATCTAGTTCATCTCTGTGGTTCTTGAGTTATGCCTTTTTAAAGTTTTGAAAAGTTTGGTTCACTGTATGTCCAGAAATATTCAGAAGCTCAATTTTCCCAAGTCTATTATCATGCTGAATCAATGTTTTGCACTAGGATAGGACATGGTCCCTGTGTTTGTCTTTACGGATTCTTCTATTGGCTGGACGTCCGTACATGTCACACAGAAGAGATCCCAGATTTCATTAACAAGGTCACTTAATCTGCTGTTATTTACTTGAGCTCTAACGAGTCTGTTCTGACGGGAATTTTCCTAAATGAGACCAAACATGAACGCCTCAGACCATGTTGAACAGACTAATCCAAAATAATTCCTTGACACATAAACTTGTGTTATTCATTCACTTTCAGATTTGTGGCCTGTTTTGTCCCATGTACTGTATGACACGACTAATGCAGCCTAACTAGAAACGTGACCGTTTAAATCTAAAGAGACGTTCACTTAACAGAGTGTGGGAATGTTCATTAGTGCAGCTCCGTTAGACATTTAGGGTGCTGTATGTCTTTATATTTGTACGGGACAGAAATTCAGTTTTGTGAAGTTTTTGTGCTGGTGTGAGAGAGAGAGAGAGTGTGTGTGTGAGAGTGTGTGTGTGTGTGTGTGTGTGTGTGTGTGTGTGTGTGTGTGTGTGTGTGTGAGCAGCTGCAGTATCTGTCAGTGTATCAGTGGAGTGTGACTGAAAGAGGTTTTTGTACGACTCTTTATCACTGTGTGAACACATAGCTGCCACTGATGTAATGTTCACTCTGACAGTAATAATGTCCTGCATCTTCAGTCTGGACTCCACTGATGGTCAGAGTGAAATCACTTTTAGATCCACTGCCACTGAATCTAGATGGAGTTCCAGACTGCAGATTGTGGGCTCGATAAATGAGGAGTTTAGGAGCTTCTCCAGGTTTCTGTTGATACCAGGCAAGAGGCTGAACACCCCAACCCTGATAAACTTCAGGACTGGTTTTACAGCTGATAGTAAATGTGTCTCCAAGATGAACAGATTTCACTGCAGGTGTTTGAGTGACTGTCACTGCACATCTTGATTCTACATTAAGACAACAAAATAAAAACAGTAAATGTTCAGCTAAACTGTTTCATTCAGGACACACATGATCAGTCATATAGTGTAGAATGAGATATTTTCATTTGTTCTTACCTCTAAAACAGTAGCTAGTGAACATCCAGATAAAGATGGTGATGAAAGTCATGATTGCTGTGGATCTAGATTCTGGATGAAGAAGTTCTCCGTCTTCAGTTTCAAACTCACTGAACTATTAAAAACTCTCAGACAACTGAAGCATGTGCTGCCAATGCAAAGTGTGTTCATGTAAATGAGTGTGATGTCACGTCAGATAATGTAAAAACAAAAGTTACATGTTCCTTATGCATGAGTTTACATCTGAAAAATGTTACTTTTGTCCTATTTGTCTGATGCTAAATGTCTCTGATAATTGAATGCAGTATGAGAGAGAGCAGCATCAACATAAGAGACAGTCGAATTATCACCATGTTCAACATGATGAATGAGGTTAAAGGTCAGAAGTCATAGGTCATCTTTTTGTTTTAAATAATGTCACGTTCAAATTTGAATTGTGTAATATTCAATCTGTGTGTCACTATTTAAAGTGTCTTTCTACTTACAGAGAGAATTACATGCAGTATTTGATCAAGAAAGTACTTTGGTAAAGTTTGACATATTTTAAAATGTTTTGAGATGTTAATAGTTGAGAAAGTTGCATTTACTGTAAATGTCAATAAAATCTCTTGTGGTTTGAACATGTTCACTGGAGACAGAGCTGCTCTATTCTGAGAGAAACACAATCATTCAACTCTGACAATGCAAATGTGATTTTGTTCCTAATGTGAGGAACATTTCACATGTAAGAGTTGCCATCTTGGCCAACTCCTGGACACCCGATCAGTGACCGGAAAAGATATTTATGGCCATCATACAAAATATAAAACATTATTTATGATTGTTGAAATGGAAATTTAATTTATGTATCATTTCAATTTCATGACAAAATTCCAGAAATATTAAATGTGTAAGTTTAAATTAAATTAATGAATCTTCAAATATTCTTCACATCTTATCACGTGGCTTGCTGAGCTTGTTACCGTGGAGACCAGGGGGCTTCACGTTATTCTCCGCGGCATCCACACACAACTTACCACGCGCCCCACCGAGAGCGAGAACCACATTATAGCGACCACGAGGAGGTTACCCCATGTTACTCTACCCTCCCTAGCAACCGGGCCAGTTTAGTTGCTTAGGAGACATGGCTGGAGTCACTCAGCACGCCCTGGATAAGAAAAGCAGTGAAAAGCAGAAGAGAGCAGATAATGAGAGCGTGTGCTGTCATCTTTACTGTGAATGAGTGAGAACTGAAGGAACAGTGATGTTGGTTTGACAGTCCTGACTAACAGACAGTCTGATATTGTGCTTTAATCAGAGGGGCGGGACATTCAAAACTGTTTCCTCTCACCAGCAAATGTGACTGTTACAGGAGAACAGCAGCAATGACAAACAATTAATACATGAAAATACATTCATTATTTACATCTTTATTTCTGATTTATTAAATACATTTCAATCAGTGGAACTTCTCTGGATTTTTCCTCATTGTGGATATTTCACGAGCATTCAGGAGATCAAACCAAATCAAATGAGTTATAGAGTCAGTGGAGTGATAAAAACTGTTTATTACAATGTAATATATATTTTATAATGCAATGTTGAAGTTGTGAATCAGTTGTTAATGACAGTAAGAACTGAAAGTGTGTTTGTATGTGTGTTGTGTAAAGATGTGTTTGTGATCATGTGTTTAAAGTGCAGTTAGTGAAGCGCTCAGAGGTTTTTGTGCAGCTGTTCTATTAGTTTGTATCACTGTGGTGGACTTTCGGCAGCGGCACCAGACTGGATGTTGGCAGTAAGTAAATCATCAAATCATCCTTTTAATGTTTCATATGTTTTATAATAATGTTGAATGTGTGTTTTATAATAATGTTGAATGTGTGTTTTATAATAATGTTGAATGTGTGTTTATAATAATGTTGAATGTGTGTTTTATGTATGATTGTGACACTATGAGTTGAGGGATTTGTCTCACTTTTGTTTAAAATTGGGTTTCAGTAAAAAAAAAAAAAAAATGTGTTTCCAACTTGATCAAATAATAAGATAATGTTGCCTATTCTAATTTAGTGATTTTTGTATTTTACGTATTTTTGTACATTTATTTATTCATTTATTTTTCAATATCTGGGCATTCAGGCTGTTTTACAAGTAATTCATGTGAATTTTAAAGACATTTAATTTGCACTTCTTCAGCACATGTGAATTTGTTGCTCGTACAGAAGTGAGATGTGATTCAGTTTTTGTAGCTGTTCATGATTTAAATGACTCACATTATCAAGAGTTCATAAAAACGCTTCATTAAAATGAAATGTGTAGTTTTAATGTCATATGTAAGAGAAATATTACTGTAGGAAATCTTTCACTAAATTAACAGTTAAAAGTGAATAAATGTCTTTTCATAGTTCGTCCTGAATGTAGAAATTCAAATATATAAAAAAGACATTCTTCAACTTTTGTGCAAGTTTACTGCAAACACACAAAGATATGTGCACTTTATTGATCATTTCATCAAACGGTTCATCTGATATAATTTCAGTAACTGAGAGTCTTTAAAAAAGTTCTTTATAGGAGCGACAGAAAAAACCTTTAATGCAGTTTAATGTTGACAGTTTAAGTACTGTGTATATCTTAAAAACACAAAAGATTTTCTTTTCAAAATAGATGACGTTACTAAATAATACATTTGTAATATTTTCTCATTTGTCTTTTGTGTATTTGTCAGGCAACACTCGTCCTGCCGTGAGCGTCCTGCTGCCCTCCAGTGAAGAGATTTCCACAAAGAACACAGCAACACTGATGTGTGTGGCCAACAAGGGCTTCCCCTCAGACTGGAGCCTGAACTGGAAGCTGGACGGGAGCAGCAGGTCTGGGAAGAGCAGTGCTGGGGTCCTGGAGAAGGGCGGTCTGTACAGCTGGAGCAGCAGTCTGACTCTCTCTCAGGACGAGTGGATGAAGGTGGTCACAGTGAGCTGTGAGGCCACACAGAAAGACCAGCAGTCAGTCATTGGAGAAGTGAGGAGAGATCAGTGTTCTGAGTAGATCCTCTGATTCTCTTCTGCTCTTCTCACTCATGTCTCACATGGAGACTAACAGTGACTTCTATTCAGACAAGTATATGTGTGCTTTTGTTCTTCACTGCTGATTTCTCTTGTCACAATTCAATAAATGAAATAATATTCAGTAAAGTTTCCTGTCTTTTGTATTTGAAAAGTTGATTTATTGACATTATTTGGGTCATTTGCCAGTTCAGTTCACACATTTTATAAATAAACTTCACTCAATGAACCATGAAAACACCTGCAGAGACTTTATGAAACAAGATCATGTGGTCAAATGTAGAAACTCACACACACAGTGTTCTCAGTAAATGAAACAATTTATTAAGAGGTTTTGAAATATAAACATGCAGGACAGAAATACTGTGGGGGCCAAAAGTCTGAAACAAAGTGTAAAATTATTATTGATGTAATAAATTGAATATTTATTTTTCAGTTATTCCAATGCTTGCTGGTGTGTGTGTGCGTGTGCGTGTGTGTGTGTGTGTGTGTGTGTGTGTGTGTGTGTGTTTTGTTGTTAAATTTTTTAGGTTACAAACAAATTCATGTTCAAGTTTATTTATAAAACACTTTAAAACTACAATGTAGAACAAAGTGCTGTACATTAATATCATACAAATAACACAATATTATTAAAGCACTATAAAATAAAACAGTAAATGTATAAATAAATTAAAAATAAATACAAATGTCAAAAGGTTTCTATGAGGGTGAGTTTTAGGGGATAGAATATGAAGTTTTAGCATTATAAAAATCATTACATATAGAGAGTCCTCATTAGGATAGAAGCACCAACATGTGTGTGTGTGTGTGTGTGTTTGTGTGAGCAGCTGCAGTATCTGTCAGTGTATCAGTGGAGTGTGACTGACAGAGGTTTTTGTACGACTCTTTATCACTGTGTGAACAACCAGCCACTGATGTAATGAACACTCTGACAGTAATAATGTCCTGCATCTTCAGTCTGGACTCCACTGATGGTCAGAGTGAAATCAGATCCATAATCAGATCCGCTGCCACTGAATCGTGATGGAGTTCCAGACTGCAGGCTCTTGATCCCATAAATGAGGAGTTTAGGAGCTTCTCCAGGTTTCTGATGATACCAGGCGAGACAGTCACCACAACCCTGTGAACGATCTCCAATTCCTCTGCTGGTTTTACAGTTTATAGTGATGGATTCTCCTGGTTGAACAGTTGTTACTGTTGGTGTCTGAGTCACAGAAATTTGTCCTGTAATTTCTGTTAAAGAAAGTTCATCAGAAAAGAAAGATATGAAACTTTAAAATACAGTATATATTGATTTTCTACTAAACACAAGCATGTAAATAACATTGAGTTTTAATAATATTTAAACTGAACCTTGAACAGACAGAACGAGTGTCCAGATACAGACGCTGATGAAATTCATTCTTGTTGTTGTTTGTTCAGTTTTAATGAAGAAAAGTGTTAAACTCACAGCACTATAAACACTCTCAGATCACTGAAGCATGTGCTGAATATGCAAAGACATGCAAAGGATCTCCAACAGCTTATATTCTGTCAGTCTAATATACATTATGATCATGTGACATTAAACTCACTAAATGACCTCCAAAAACCAATCGTATTGCAGATCAGACAATACGTAACTGAGAATTTGTCATGCGTTATTCCTTAAAAATATCCCTCAATCTCTCAAAGTCAAATGAGTCTAGATTGAACAGTGTGCATCTGACATGTTGAAAATTGTTGATTCGTTTGTCTGAATCTTCAGTTTTTCTGTTAATGATGCTTGAGCTGTGTATGAATGACAGAAACATCATTATGACAAAAATGACTCCTGTATCCATGCAGGATTGGTGTTACACCCTGTAGGCATTTGTTACTGTGCATTTATTTCTTGTGTGTTTGTCCCATTCTTTACAGTTCTCTCCATCCCATTAATTCAATCAGACGCAGTTGCTCGAGCCAATCCAAATCTGATCGATCCCGGACGAACTCCCACATTTTTACCTTCCTCAGCATCCTCTAGATTTAAAGCAGCACTCAGTGTGTGTGTGTGTGTGTGTGTGTGTGTGTGTGTGTGTGTGTGTGTGTGTGTATGTGTGTGTGTGTTTGTGTGTGTGTGTGAGAAGCTGCAGTATCTGCCAGTGTATCAGGTTAGTCACTGGTTTTTGTACAACTCTTTATCTGTGTGTGAATAAACCTTTACTGTCAATCCAGTGATAACTTTGACAGTAATAATGTCCTGCATCTTCAGTCTGGACTCCACTGATGGTCAGAGTGAAATCAGTTCCATGATCTGCTCCATTGCCACTGAATCGTGATGGAGTTCCAGTGTGAAGGGTTTTGATGTTGTATATTAAACGATTTGGAGCTTCTCCAGGTTTCTGTAGATACCAGGAAACACAAGTCTTACAGTCACCATCTGACTGGCGTCCAATGAAACGGCTGGTTTTACAGCTCAGAGTGACTGTGTGTCCGATCTGAACATCATGTTTTATTTCTTTGTTTGCTGTTCCAGAACTTTAACCAAAGTGTCTTTTACGAACAGAGAAACGTTTGAATTATGGGACAGTTTCTGAAAAGGTGCGATTGCTGGTAAAACTAAACTAGTAAAATTGTGGTTTGAACATGTTCACTGGAAACAGAGCTGCTCTATTCTGAGAGAAACACAATCATTCAACTCTGACAATGCAAATGTGATTTTCACCTCACACTCTCAGATTCACTGTTTGATTGGTTCAATGATCTGAACTGGAACACACCAGTTTCACTTCTGCTCTATTGAGTCGTTACACAGTTATGAAGTTATTTAAGTGACATCTTCATAAAACATATGCAACTAATAAACTGCACCAGCTCATCTGTAACACCAGATGAAGACTTTTTTCTGTCCTGTAGGTCTACAAGGTTGGACAGATTTTTGAATGGTGGAGAGCACCTGTTGTGACATCTGATCATATTATGGTCTGTTCAAAGATCATTAGATGGTTTGTCTAATAGCAAACACACACTCAAAGTCTCTCATTATGTTGTTCGTGCTGTTGAAGGTTTAAAGGGATAGTTCACCCAAAAATGTTAATGCTGTCATAATTTACTCACCCTCATGATGTTCATGTTCATGGTTTCTGTAAGTATCAGCCTGAAAAATCACCATCATACACATCACTGCTGGTTTTACAGTTTATTTGAACTTCTTGTCCTGGTTGAGCTGCTGTTATTGAGGGACTCTGAGTGACTGTGACCTTCTAATTTTAAAAGTTGTATATGACAAACCTCGAGCAAATGATGTGAGAGTCCAGATGAAGAAGGTGATGAATATCATTGTTGTTGTGTTGATGATGATCGTGATTCAAGAAAGATAATGTGTACTGTTCAAATCAGCACATGTGGTTCAGTGCAGAATGTTAAGTTAATGCTGGATACGGGCTCAGCTGTATCAATCATTCCAATGTCAGTGTGCACACAGTATTTCCCTCCTGCTACTCTCTCAAAACCAAAGATAAATTTAGTGAGCTGGTGGTGATGCCATACCTGTAAAGGGATGCTTGGAAGCTGAGATTGCATACTGTAATCGATGTACTACAACAGAACTTTTTGTAGTAAATTCCGGCACCGCAGTGATAGGATGAGACATGTTTGCGGCCCTAGAGCTGCAGCTGTTAGATGCCTGTATTGCTACATCACCATGCTGCACAATAAATACAGCTGACACACGTATGGAACCTTTGAAATTGGGTTGTGCAAAAGGATTCACACACTTAGTTAAAGTCCGTGCTGATGTGAAACTGGTACAGCAGAAGTTACGTCATCTTACGTTTGCAGTGCGTGAAGCTGTATCACAAGAGCTAAAACATCTCATACAACAGGACATGATTGAACCGATTGAATCGTCTGAATGGGTCTCACCGATTGTTGTCACAAAGAAGAAAAACGGTAACATACGCCTTTATGTATATTTGCGAGAACCAAATAGAGTAGTTGTGGTAGACAGTTTTCCCCTTCCTCACATGAAAGAAATGTTCGAAGAACTGAGGGGGTCAACAATTTTTTCAACACTGGGCCTATCACCAAATTTTGCTTCATGATGATACCCGCAGGCCAACTTCATTCGTTACTCATGAAGGCTTATTCTGTTACAAAAGAGTTCCATATGGACTTATGGGCCAAGTTGCTTTAAGAGACTGATGTCGACCTCACTTAAAGGCCTTACAGGTGTTCAAGGACTTCGGATTGCTCGGTGGTCAGCTAGACTAATGACGTTTGACTACAACATCAAGTACAAACCTGGACGTGACAATGTTACAGCCGATTGTCTATCTCATTTAAAATTACAGTGTAGTGAGCCTGGGCTGGAGGATGATGTGGAAGGGGTTGTGCTTACTTGAACCCTCACTGCTGTATCAGCTGATGAATTCAAGCAAGCATGTGCTGCCTGCCCAATTCATCGTAAGTTACATGAGTTACTGACAACCAGATGGCCAAAATCTTCCAAGGGTCTATGCGCTGACCTACATTCGTACTACAGACTTCAACATGAGCTCTCTCTTCAGAATGATTGTGTGGTAAGAGGTACACGCAGACTGATAGTTCCAGAGACATTGAAATCGCAGTTCATTGCCTTGGCTCATGATACACACCAAGGTATAGTGAGAACCAAGCAGAGACACAGAGAACTATACTTTTGGCCAGGCATGGACGCCCAGATTAAGACTGCCATCAAGTCGTGCTTCACATGCCAATCACATGCCAAGTCAGCGGTCGTTCGCACACCGCCACTCCAGCCTGTACCCCTTCCAGATGGGGCTTGGGAGAAACTTGCTATCAATATAGTGGGGACTTTTGACAAAGCCCTGGCAGATTGCCGTTTTGCTGTGATTTTAGTGGATTAATTTAGTAAATGGCCTGAGATAGTTCCCAGGTAACCTCTAAAACAGTCACTCAATTTCTCGCAACTGTGTTCAGCCATGAGGGTAACCCGAAATAACTAATTTCTGATCATGGATTTCAGTTCATGTTATAAGAGTTTGAGATGTTTCTGCAAAACTGAGGTATCATCCATCAAACATCATCTGTGTACTACCCTCATGCAAATGGAGAAGTTGAACGATTTAAATGTACTCTTAAGCACACGTTGCTAACTGCTTCTCTGGAGTCCAAAAGTTGGAAAGAATTCACAAGGGAATTCCACAAGGGAGTTGCATCAAATTGCTGTACATTAAAACGTTGAGCATATAAAAAGAAAGCATTAAAGTAAAACATGCAGTGTACAATATAAACACAGAAAAGAAAATATAATCAGAAAACTTCGACATAAAACCCTTAAACTAATCTTAATCAAAAGCCAGAGAGAACAAATATGATTTAAGAATGGTTAGTGGAGGAGTAAACCTCACATTTTTGGGCAGACTGTTCCAAAATTTAGGTGCTGCAGCAGAGAAGGCCCGACCATCCTTAGTTTTACAGTAACAACGTGGGACAGTTAAGAGAAGCTGATTACTAGACCTAAGTTCTCTTTCGGTAGAGTAAGGAATCAGTCGCAAAAAATGGGAGAAATGTGATCCCTCTTTTTAGTTCCGGTAAGAAGTCTCGCTGCAGCATTTTGGATAATTTGCAGGTGAGAGATCGCAGTTTGAGGCAGGCCACAGTATAGGGAATTACAGTAGTCCAGGTTATGAGAGCATGTTATGAGAGCGTGGATTACAGTCTCCAAATCTTTCATTTAACTTCACAACAGATCTCAGATGAAAGAAACTTCCCATTACCATTACCATTACCATTATTGATTTGTTTCTCAAAATTTAGTGAAGAAACAAATGTAACTCCAAGATTTCTTACATGAGGTTGAAAACTGGAAGAAATTTTACCTAAATTAAAAGCAGATGGAGAGCTGGTGGGGCCTAAAATCAGAAGTTCGCTTTTGCTTATGTTTAATTGCCAAAAATGATTAGCCATCCAACATTTGATATCCACAAAACAGTCGTAAAGCACGTCAAAAGGATAACTACTGTCAGTTTTAGCTGGTTGTGTGTTGATGAAGATTGTGTTGTGTGTTGATGAAGATTGTGTTGTGTGTTGATGACGATTGTCAAGTCAAGTCAATTTTATTTGTAAAGCGCCTTTCACAACACACATTGTTTGAAAGCAGCTTTACAGAAGATCAGGCATTAACAGACAATACAATTATAATGTTTATAATGTCGATGAATCAACATTGTGTAATTAGATAATATACGATTGTTAGTCATGTTAAAAATAAGTAATTAAATAATAATTGTATTTATAACCCCAGTGAGCAAGTTGAAAGCGACTGTGGCAAGGAACACAAAACTCCATAAGATGTTGATTAATGGAGAAACATAACCTTGGGAGAAACCAGACTCACTGTGGGGGCCAGTTCCCCTCTGGCTAACATCAGGAATATAATGTAAATATTACTTATGTATAGTTAAATTCATGGTTTAAAATTATTAAACTAAGTAAGTGTTAAGGGACAGTGTTTAAACATCCATTTTGTTTGAACTGTAAGATTAATGACTAATGTCTTTGAAGTCCATCCTGGATTAACTGCAGAAGTTCACATAGATGCAATTGTCCTTGTTAATTGGCTGATGAAGGCTTTTGTTGGCAATTGTTAGTCTATGCATTCCATTTCAAGATCGTAGTCCATCAATAGACTGAGGCAGGCAGAGATCAGGGATGTGAAACGTAGTTCAACCTGGCCGGTAATTTCGGTGAGGTTCAGTGTGGTCCATCTTAAATCCAAGGTTCAGACAATGGCATATGAAGTATCCCATGTCTTATGGTTGGATTTGGCATCAGTTCATCCTCTGAAGTCCAACATAATACAATGAAGTGATGTTTGGCTGGAACCAGCTGCATTTAGTCATCATCATTTAGCGACACGTAGCAGTGGAGTCCAACACGAAGCAGGAATGGTGCCGGATCCAGCCGGTTCTCGTAAACCTCAGGATAGGTGGCTAAATAGATAAATCTTTAGTCTAGACTTGAGGGAATATGTCTAAATCTCGAACAGTATTAGGGAGACTATTCCATAGTTTATGAGCCAAATATGAAAAGGATCTACGTCCTTTTGTGGATTTTGATATTCTAGGAACTATTAATGTGCCAGAATTTTGCGATCGTAGTGAACGTGATGGAATATAGCGTGGTAGAAGGTCACTTAAGTACTGCGGAGCAAGACCTTTCAAAGCTTTGTACGTAGTTAACAGAATTTTTTAATTAATATGGAATTTAACAGGTAGCCAATGTAACAATGATAAAATAGGGCTAATATGATCATATTTCTTGGTTCTCATTAGCACTCTGGCTGCTGCATTTTGAACCAATTGAAGTTTATTTATTGAACTTACTGGACATCCTCACAGTAATGCATTACAATAATCTAGTCTTGAGGTCATGAACGCATTCATTAGTTTTTCGGCATCAGCAACAGAGAGCATGTGCCTTAATTTAGCAATATTTCTTAGGTGGAAGATTGACGTAACAGTACATCCATCGAGAGTCAAATTATATTGTAGTGGCTTATTTTTTAGAGTTTTTTGGTCCAATAATACCTCTAATTTGTCAGAATTGAGTAGAAGGAAATTTCTGTCGATCCAATCTTTTATTTCATTGACACACTCTGCTAATTTCAAGAATTGTGAAATCTCATCAGGTTTTGAAGAAATATAAAATTGTGTATCGTCAGCATAGCAGTGTAAACTTATTCTTATACATGGAGAAAAGCAGAGGCCCTAAAACTGATCCCTGTGGCACTCCATATTTTACTTTTGTTTGGTTTGACAATTCCTCATTTACATAGACAAAGTGGTAGCAGTCTGCTAGATATGACCTAAACCATGGTAATGCAACTCCACAAATGCCAACATAATTCTCCAGCCTATACAAGAGAATGTCGTGATCTATCATATCGAATGCAGCACTAAGATCTAAAAGCACTAGAAGAGAAATGCAGCCACGGTCAGATGATAAGAGCAAGTTATTTGTATCTCTGATAAGTGATAAGTGCAGTCTCTGTACAGTGATGAGGCCTAAATCCTGACTGAAATTCTTCATGTATACTATTTCTCTGTAGAAATGAACATATTTGGGAGGATGCTACCTTTTCTAGTATTTTTGACATAAATGGGAGATTTGAAATTGGTCTATAATTAGCCAGTTCTCCAGGATCAAGTTGTGGCTTCTTAATAAGCCGTTTGATAACTGCCATTTTAAAGTTTCTTGGGACATGTCCTAAGCATAGTGAGGAGTTAATAATATTAAGAAGAGGTTCTGATATTACAGGGAATACCTATTTTAAGAGCTTAGTTGGTATAGGATCTAACAAACATGTTGTGGCTTTTGACGTTTCGATAAGTTTTGTTAGCTCTTCATGACCTATGACAGAGAAGGACTGAAGTTGGAAAATTATTAGACACTGTTTTCTGAGGTGCTATGACAGATGATCGCATAATTCCAATTGTATTTCTGATTATTTAAATTTTATCTTTAAAGAAATTCATGAAGTCATTACTCTTGTGCTGCGACGTAATATCTGGTTCTGTTGAGGCTTTATTCTTAACCAGTTTAGCCACAGTTCTGAATAAACAACTGGAATTCTTGTGGTTATTTTCTATGAGTTTACTAAAATATGCTGACCTGACAGCTTTTAGTGCCTGTCAGTATCTACAGACACTATCCTTCCATGCACCACGAAATACCTCTAATTTTGTATTATTCCACATGCGCTCCATTTTCCGAGCTGCTCTCTTGAGAGCATGAGTGTGATCATTGTACCATGGTGCAGGGCTTATTTCTTTAATTTTCTTTAATCGAAGTGGGGCGACAATATCAAGAGTGCTAGAGAATAATGCATTTATATTTTTTGTTATTTCATCAAGTTCTTCTGGGCTTTGGGGTTTATTGAGTGTATGAGATTGATTTGGAAGATTATAAGTGAAGCTATCTTTAGTGGTCGAAAGAATAGTTCTTCCTGAATGATAGCGTTGTGTAGATTGAGTAACATTAGCTGATTACAGCATACAAGAGATGAGGTAATGATCTGAGATGTCATCACTCTGCTGCAGAATTTCTATATTATCAACATCAACTCCATATGACAGAATTAAATCTAGCGTATGATTATGGCGATGAGTTGGTCTTGTTACATTTTGTCTGACTCCAAGAGAGTTTAGAACATCGATAAATGCTAATCCCAATGTATTATTTTCATTATCTATGTGAATGTTGAAGTCAACAACAATTAAAGCTCTATCTACAGTAACTACAAGATCTGATAAAAAATTAGCAAATTCACCAAGGAAATCAGAATAAGGCCCAGGTGATCTATACATAGAGAAAAGACGACAGATATTTTTTATTTATATCTGACGGTGTCACATTAAGCATTATTAGTTCAAAAGACTTACATTTATATCCTGTCCTCTGAGTAACACCAAAAATTTCACTGTAAATTGTAGCAACACCTCCTCCTCGACCCTTAAGATGAGGCTCATGTTTATAACAATAACCTGGGGGAGTAGATTCATTTAAACTAATATATTCATCCGGTTTAAGCCAGTTTCAGTCAGACAGAGTGCATCCAATCTATGATCTGTAATCATTTAATTAACAATTAGTGCTTTGGTAGAAAGAGATCTAATGTTTAGTAGCCCTATTTTTATATGATACATATTTTTAATTTGTTTGTTTTGTTCAAGTTTGACCTTAATACAATTTTTTCTAAATGATTTAGTGAGGGTATTGTGTTTGGTAGTTCGGGGAACAGACACAGTCACTATGAGATATCTAGGTGATACAGTCTCTATGTGTTGTAGTTTATGTGAACTGTGTGATGTCTCAAGGCAGCTAGCAGACATTCGGATTAACCAGTTTGTCTGCTTCCTGACCTTGGCCCCAGTTAGTCAAATACTATCATTAGAGAGGAGAGCTGCACCTTCCCTGGAGGGATAGAGTCCGTCTCTATTTAGTGGGTCAGTTCTACCCCCAAAACTCTTCCAATCGTCTATAAATCCTATTTTATTATTCAGACATCACTCAGACATCCAGCCATTCAGTGACACTAATCTACTATAAACCTCGTCTCGATTGTATTGTGTGTTGATGAAGAATGTGTTGAGTTGATGAAGATTGTGTTGTGTGTTTATGAAGATTGTGTTGTGTGTTGATTAACATTGTGTTGTGTGTTGATGAAGATTGTGTTGTGTGTTGTTGAAGATTGTGTCATGCGTTGATGAAGATTGTGTTGTGTGTTGATAAAGGTTGTGTTGTGTGTTGATGAAGATCGTGTTGTGTGTTGATGAAGATTGTGTTGTGTTGTGTATTGATGAAGATCGTGTTGTGTGTTGATAAAGGTTGTGTTGTGTTGTGTGTTGATGAAGGTTGTGTTGTGTGTTGATGAAGGTTTTGTTGTGTGTTGATGAAGATTGTGTTGATGAAGATTGTGTTGATGAAGATCATGTTGTGTGTTGATGAAGATCATGTTGTGTGTTGATGAAGATTGTGTTATGTGTTGATGAAGATCGTGTTATGTGTTGATGAAGGTTGTGATGTGTTGTGTGTTGATGAAGATTGTGATGTGTTGTGTGTTGATGAAGATTGTGTTGTGTTGTGTTCTCAGTCATGAAGTGTTAAATTCACAGCACTATAAACACTCTCAGATCACTGAATCATCTGCTGAATATATAAAGTGTCTCATTGCACACAACACTCCACTGGTCCTTTTCTGGTCATTTCTAAATATTTATTAATGTCACAAGGTATTTCTGAGCATGAACAACATGAAATAGTTCAACATTTAAATTAGCAAACAGTTGAACATCTTTTCCACTGTAATTTATTGATAATAATATTATAGTATATACGCATGTATAAATGTTTAAATCCAGTTTTATAAGTAGAGTGTGACGTTTAAGTCATGTTGTATTCTCTGTACTGTTTCAATATTAGAACATCCATCAAATCTAAAAAAAAAAGTAAATGACACAATTTCAGTGTTCAAGCTGGGACATTCATCAGTTCCTTCATTCAGCCTTACAGAATGTTCTCTAATGGGTTATTTCAGGTTTTTATTAATCTTTTAAATTCAGATTCATTATTATTTCATTCTTTATTTTTCATGATTATATTTGATTATTGGGGCGGCACGGTGGTGCAGCGGTTAGCACTGTCGCCTCACAGCAAGAAGGTTGTGGGTTCAAATCCTGGTTGCCCCGGCCTTTCTGTGTGGAGTTTGCATGTTCTCCCCGTGTCTGCGTGGGTTCTCTCCAGGTGCTCCGGCTTCCTCCCACCATCCAAAGACATGCAGGCTAGGTTTATTGGTGTCTCCAAAAAATTGCCCTAGATGTGAGTGTGTGTCTGTATATGTGTGGCCCTGTGATGGACTGGCGACCTGTCCAGGATGTACCCCGCCTTTCGCCCAATGTTAGCTGGGATAGGCTCCAGCCCCCCGCGACCCTGTACAGGATAAGCGGTTGACGATGGATGGATGGATGGATGGATGGATGGATATTTGATTATTGTCCATAAAGGTTTCAGAGAGGTTACTGATGGACAGAAACTGACACTGGCGAGCATTGCACCTGCTGTGTCTCCCCCTTGTGGTCAGAAATGGCAATTTAATTTATTCCTCCCTCATGGTGTGTGTGTATGAGTCTGTCATGTAGGCCCATTTACTACTTGACAAATAACACATTAATGCACTCACAATATGCACTAAACACTCAGTCATGTAGTGAATTCATATTAAATGTGTAATATCAATCCAAAAAGAACAATTGATGTGTTTTACTACACAGAAGCATTCGCCTTTTAACAGCTGTTGTGTAAAACGTGCTTCCTGAACATTCTGCAACACTGGATTGCATTTGTTGTAGGTGATGATCACATCATCAGTGGAAGTTAATTCATGAAATAATTTATCTATGGGACTCTGAAGTTTCCGGTCCAGCTGAAGTTCATCTGGTGACACTCCAGTTGTTTCCTGCACTGCAGAGTTAATGGAGAACATCAGCTCGGGAAGGTGTGCATCCCATTTCTTGTGGTTTTCTTCAACATAAGACCAGATCATGTATTTTAAGGTATGGTTTACCCGTTTCATCATATTGGTCTGGGGATTGTAAACTGAAGTGACTTTTGGAGTTCCCATCCAAGTCTCACACAGATCTCTGAAAACAGAGACAAACTGGGAATCCTGATCCGACAGAATGAATGTGGGAATCTTGTGAATATCTCATTTCTGAGTATGGATGCTATCAAAGAGCATCTTGTGTTCTTCAATGAAACGATGAAATCTGATCTTTTGCACAAACCAGTTGACATGTTTATTTGAAGTGTTGATGGTATTACGATGGTGAACATCTGCTGATGGAGCGGCTCTATTCTGAGAGGAACAGAATCACTCCACCCTGATGATGCAAATATGAGTTTCACTGTTTGACTCTTTATTGTGTGAAATGAGACAGTTGAGTTTGACTAATGGAGAGATGAGCTTTGATCATATTCATCAGTTTACTCTGAGGCTGATCTCAGCAGTCATACTGACCTTATGAATGTTTCAATCAACTGTTCAAAACTCAATATCAATGATGCTGTTTGGGTCACACACATCTGCTCAGTGTTTGTGCTGTTTATCATCTCTGGAAACTTTCAGTTGATCACACTGAACTAAAGTCTTACAGTGTGCCGATATATCATATCAAATCATCAACATTATTAACTATCTGATTTATGTTCCTTTTTCCATCAATCATTTTTCTGTTTCACTCTTTTATTGTCAAACAAACAACAGTGTGACAAATACGGTTTACTTCACATTATTCTTTCAATTCAGTTTAGAGTCGAAGAGAATGAAAACTTACATTTGAACTTTTCTGATAAACTCATTAAATGTATTCATTATTATAATTGTGTGTGTGTGTGTGTGTGTGTGTGTGTGTGTGTATGTGTGTGAGCAGCTGCAGTATCTGTCAGTGTATCAGTGGAGTGTGACTGACAGAGGTTTTTGTACGACTCTTTATCACTGTGTGAACACACCACCACTGTGATAAGTCTGACAGTAATAATGTCCTGCATCTTCAGTCTGGACTCCACTGATGGTCAGAGTAAAATCAGTTCCATAATTAGATCCGCTGCCACTGAATCGCTGAAAACTATTACCATACCGACTTTTTACGTCATATATGATGAGTTTTGGAGCTTCTCCAGGTTTCTGCTGATACCAAGCTAAACCATCGCTATGTATTCCAGGATCAGTTTTACACTCTATAGTGACTTCTTGTCCTTCAGTTTTAGTGACAACTTCAGTCTGAGTTACAGTGACTCCTCTGGATTCTGATCAGGAGAAAATAACGTTTGATCAAAATCTTTAAATTGACTGTATATGAAAGTCTTAAAAAGAAGTAAATCAGTGAGAAGATTTCATTTGATGTTTACCTGGAATAAAAGCTCCCAGAATCCAAATAAAGATGAAGAAATTCATTTTTGTGTTTGTTGGTTTTGTATGTTGAAAAACAGCAGTGTGTTATAAAGTGTTTGACTCACAGTTATAAACACTCTCTGATCACTGAAGCGTGTGATGCCAATGCAAAGTGACTCTCTCTGGAAATACCCTCTTTGAGTAAAACAGACATCAATCAATAGAATTAATAGAGTTTATTTCTTCAGAGAGCTCTCACTGACATTATACAGTCTGGATTGCTGGGAGAAAAACATACAAATAAGCACATTGTGTCATTGAGTGACCCAGTATTATATATTCTCTTTCACATGTTGGAGTGTTTATATAATCTTGAGGTAAATGGTTAAACTGGTTTGGATCACTGTCCGCAATGGAGAACCCAGATTCCCCACAGACTACATGAAGAGATAATAAATGTTAATGGATAAAATGGAAATGAATGGAGACAATGACAATGTCAAACGAAGGTGCAGATGAGACGGGGTGATGGAGGGATGCCGGAAGAATTGACACTGGAGAAGTCATGTGACCCTTTATATACTCTAGTGACGATTGAGAGATTCCTCCCAAAATTACGTTTAGAGCTTCAATTAGTCGGAACCAATACCAGATATTTCACTGTTCTTGATATTTCACTATTCTTGATATTGCACCATTCTTGATATTTCACTATTCTTGATATTTCACATTTACATTCTACATTTATGCATTTGGCAGATGCTTTTATCCAAAGCAACTTACAGTGCACTTATTACAGGGACAATCCCCCCAGAGCAACCTGGAGTTAAGTGCCTTGCTCAAGGGCACAATGGTGGTGGCCATGGGGTTCGAACCAGCAACCTTCTGATTAGCAGCCTTGTGCTCTAGCCACTACACCACCACCACTCCAGTGAAATAGTGAAATAGTGAAATAGTGAAATATAATTTCACTATTCTCACCCTCATGCCATCCCAGATGTGTATGACATTCTTTTGCAAAACACAAATGAAGATTTCTAGAGGAATATTTCATCTCTGCTGGTCCATACAATGCTTGTGAATGATGAACAAAACTTTGATGCTCCCAAAATCACATAAATGCAGCAGAAAAGTAATCCCCACGACTCCAGTGATTAAATCCATTTCTTCTGAAGTCATATGATAAGTGTACTATTGAATACTACTGATCCATCTCTGTGTAATCCAACAGGGATTTTCTGTTTTGGAGCAGCACTTTCTCTCTCTTTGTCTCCCTCTGCTGGTGTTGTTTCAGATGTACAAGCCACTAATGAGCTTCATTTTGTAATTTTTTTTTAATTTTTTTTTTTATGAAACATTTACTTACACAATACTAGAGTGAAAGGCTATCAGCCACAAAAGAGAGCCAGAGGTTCAAGGATTGATAAATATTACATGACATTGGAATTCAAAGAGAGAAAGAAAAACAAATAAATAAATACAAACAAACAGAAAATTAAAATAAAAAATGAGGAAGTTTCATTTAAAAACAATTCTCCCCACAAAACATAAAATAATAATAAAAAATAAAAATAAAATAAAGATAAATTGAAAGATAAAAAAAAAATATACATATGTATATATATATATATATATATATATATATATATATATATATATATATATATATATATATATATTTTTTTTTTTTTTTTTTATACAAACACACCAAAAAATGAGCATACATTCAAAGTTTTAGTAGCCTTTTTGTTACAAGAGGTAGATAAGGATCTGATATAGATCTTAACATCTTCTTGAAAGTGAGAAAAATTAGGGGGTAAATTTCATAGTTTTACATTTGTGGATAAAATATTTTACAAGCAAAATAATTAAGTTGCAAAGAAAAAAAATATTCTCATATTGCTTCTCAAAAATGAAAAACCCAAACAGAACATCCTTGAAGTAAAGCTCAAAGTCTTCATATATATAGTTTACAATGAATTGGCAAATGTCTTGCCAAAGTTTTCTTGTATGATCACAATGCCAAAAAAGATGTAAGGTAGTCTCTAGTTGTGAACCACAAAAAGTACAATTTACATCTATACTTAATTTAAATTTTGACACCATGAATGTTTTGACAGGATAATATTGATGAATAAGCTTAAAAGAAACCTCTTTGACCTTATTTACCAATAGGTACTTGTTAGGGAGAGTCCAAACCTTCTTCCATGAAATATTTTCCACTAACGTGTTCCATTTTGTAACCACATGAGGAGTGGAAACACAATCATTGAGAAAAAGAAGACGAATACCTCTATTATTTTTGAATGTAGATTTAAAACATATCTTGCCTACATACGTGTCAGCCGGGTCTGGGAGAGGTACTTCAGAACTTGTCAAAACACTATTATGGCCCTTAAATAGCATAATGACACCATTAGGGATGGCACCAAATACAGTGGCAAACTGTTTTGGAGTAACAGGAATATTATTGTGAGAAAGAAATTCTTGATAAGTATATAAGTAACCATCCTGATTAAATAATTGGCTAACCCGATTGATCCCATTATTAAACCAGTTTTCAAAAAATAAGGACTAATATTTATAACAAATATTCTTATTATTCCAAATGAAGTAATTGGTTGGAGAAAAATTGTGTTTGAAAATCAAAGACCATGCTAATAGTGCTTGTTTGTGGAAATTAGAGAGAGCAACAGGGATCTTCTCAATGCTGAAGTTACACATCAACAGAAAATTCAAACCTCCCAACTGAGAAAAGACATACTCCGGTATAATATTCCATATACTGAATGGTTTTCTCAAGTAATTCCTCAACCAGTTGATTTTAAAAGTATTATTTAACGTTGCAAAATCAACAAAATTAAGACCACCATTACTGAAGCTGTTGGACAACACAGATTTTTTTTTATATAATGCGTCTTATTTTTCCATACAAAACTACATAGTAGTTGATCAATCTTTTTACACATTACTCTATCAAGGTCTAATGAAATGGCTGCGTATGTCAAACGTGAGATGCCTTCTGCCTTGGAGAGAAGAATCCTTCCTTTCAAAGGTAAATCTCTCTGAAGCCATTGATTAAATCTTTTTTTAGCTTTCTCTATGATGGGCAAAAAGTTTAAATCTCATCTGAGTTTGACGTTTTTGGAGATTACTATTCCACGGTAGGTTATTGTCTCTTTGACTTGGATATTACATATACTGGAAACAGAGAATTGTTTGATTGGCATTAATTCACATTTGACCTCATTGAGATGGAGCCCAGATGCCTTGGAGAACGGTTTAATAGTATTAAGAGCCAAGGGAATTTGGTCTGAATGTTTTAGAAAAAGGGTAGTATCATCAGCCAATTGACTGATGATGATCTCCTTTCCCATGATATCAACTCCTTGTAAGGCACTGTTCTTAATGTGATTTGCTAATAATTGAGTAGTCAATATAAACAAATACGGCCAAATGGGGCAACCCTGACGTATTCCCCGCTGCAATTCAAATCTTGGAGAGGGACCGTGTTTAAGCTTAATGGAAGAATTCCCGTTGACATATAAAGTTTTAACTGCTCTAATGAACAGGTTCCCAAAACCACATTTTTCTAAAGTTTTGAATATAAAACCATGTTCAATAGAATCGAAGGCTTTATAAAAGTCCAGAAAAAGCATATAGCTATCATCCCTCACTAACTCTGAATAGTCCAACAGGTCAAGAACCAGCCGAATATTGTTTGAAATATGTCTGTTTTTTTAGAAAACCTGATTGCATTTCATCTATTATGTCCTCTAAAATAGTTTTAAACATTTTGCAAAGACTGTAGCGATGATTTTATAATCACTATTTAAAAGACTAATCGGACGCCAATTATCAATTAATAGTACATTTTTTTTTAGGCTTGGGGATAAGAGTTATTAAACTTTGTGTTAAGGTAGAGGGAAGAGATTCCATACTAATGCTTTCATAAATCACTTCTAATAAAAAAGGGGCCAAATGTTTTGCAAATCTTTGATAAAATTCTGAAGTGAGGCCATCTACACCCGGCGATTTATTAACCTTTTAGTTTTTGATAGCTTCGAGGACCTCAACCAATGTGATGGGGCGATCAAAAAAATCCAAAAAAGATGGATACATTTCTTTACCTCTAATATAACTCTCATGTTTCAGTACAGAACTGTTAAGTTTCCAATATGAGTTATAAAATTTAGCAGAATTCGTTGGAAGTAGATCAATGTTGATTTGTATTGCTTTATGATCAGTTAAAGGGGTAGATAAAATATCAGTACTGAAATTGTCTTTAAGCACGCGGGAAACTAACCATAAATCTATTCTCGATATCTTAGACCATGAATTATTACACCAGGTAAATGTTGTGTTATGAGGATGTTTAGTTCTCCATGCATCAATCAGATTGAATCTTTGCATTAACATTTTAAGCTTTGCATTTGTATTAGAACTAGGTCCTGGAGGCCATCTATCAATCACATTATCTAATGTGATATTAAAGTCACCACCCAAGAGTATATGTGCATTAGGAAATTTGGCTAACCAATGAACAATTCTCTCTTCTATCCTATCTAAAAGAACATCATTTTCTGCCTTTGAATTGTATCCATAAATGTTTATGACAATGAAATTAAAGTTATGAATTTGAATAACATGACACACATAATGTCCATTATTATCGAAGTCTGAATAAGGAAGTTTTCCAGCAAATAAGTTCTTGAGTGTACAAACACCCGCCGAGCGTTGAGAAGCATGAGAACAAAAAATGTCATTTCCCCACTGGGATTTCCAAAAAGGCACATCCTCAGAGATGCTGTGAGTTTCTTGAAGAAAACAAAAATCTGTTTTGCGTTGTTTGGCGAATAAAAAAATGGCTTTCCGTTTTAAATTGTTCCTAAGTCCCCTGGCATTGAGTGAAATTAAAGATAAAGACATCAAAATAAGAAATTAGAATAAAATAACAAAAATAGAATTCAGTTGAACAATTTTTTTGTTTTGTTTTTTAGAACAGAAACTCAGAGACAACTGCTAAACGTGATGAGAACAAAAAGTGCCACATCAACTGTAGTTTCGTAGGTATAACGGACACTCGAAAATATGAACATTATGAAAATATGGTCCTGGTCAAAAATGACCTTTTGCAAAAAGTACCAATATTAAATTGAACTTGAGGAAAAGGAAAAAACAAGTAGCGAGGAAAAACTTTTTTTTTCTTTTCTTTTTTAACCAAGCAGGCATGTAAACAGAACACCTTATCTCAAAGTTGAGAGAATTCAGCCTGGCGGAAAGATCTCTTTTTTCTCCACAAAGGGCCCGACCAGCTACAAAGTAGGCAACCTTCCCTGCTTTCCGTGCCTTGTCGACTAACGGCCACAACTTCATTCTACTATCTCTGTCGGCATTGCAAATATCCTCTCTGAAACGCAGACCATTTTCCCGTAGAAAAGCTGAGTTTTTGGCTGCTGCCCACACTGCTGCTCTGTGTATACGCGAAGAGAACTGGATGATTACACCGTGGGCAGAATTCACTTTCTTCACACCAACACGATGCACAGTGTCGATCACATCTGGCAGACGGTCAGCGTGTTCTGGCAGTAATTTCTGACAAATGCCAACCACTTCTCTCCTTACATTTTTCTCATCTATATTTTCTGACAGACCGTGCAATTTCAAATTCCAACGTCTGGAATACCGCTCCAATTCAGTGATACGCGACTCCAATGCGCCGATCCGATTGCTCTCTTTCAACAGTGATGACTCAACTTGGGAAACTTTGGTCTTCACCTCATTCACATCATCACACACGGAGTTAATCTTTTCTTTCAATCCGGCAATATGAGAAGTGTTTACCGCAACCATCGACTCCAGCTTATCAGACCGTGTGTTGATGAGCTCAGAAAGTTTAGTAATAATGTCGTCAGCGGATTCACTCCGGCCTTTCTTCGAGGGAGGCATCACAGGAGTATCAGGAAGCGAGGGGAAATCAACTTCTGACATCACCGAAAATTCAATTTTCTCACCAGGAGGACCATAGTGATCGTGACAACTGTCGACAAGGACGTTGTAAGCAGGAGCAGAGCTGGCTGACGACGCCTCCGTGTCAACAACCAGTTCTTTCTTCTTCGTCGCAGAATTCTTCCTTTTCTTATCAGTTGACATTTTTCTCACATATGAAGTAGCACTTAACATCCAAATAGGGTGCAGACTGAAATCATAAAGTCCATCTTATTGCTTAAAATAAACTTTGTTGGTGGGCGCTATGTCTCAAAACCTGTGCTCACGACGCCATCTTGCGCGCCCCTCCTGAGCTTCATTATGAGGGAGAATTAGTGGAGGCAGATGTTACAGGTTACTGAGAGACTTCAAAACCCCTCAGTTTGTGTCTTTCCATGGAGAGAGGAAGAAGTGTTTGACTGTGAAGTGAATTGTAGTTCTTTGATATTGAGTGAAATTGTGCTGTGTGGTTGAGTGGATTGAAGTAAAGTGTGTGATTGTGTGTTAAAAACAAATAAGAATAGAAAGAAAGAGGGAGGGAGAATCTTCCCTTTATTCTTTTGAATGTTTTCTCCATTTTCTTGTGAGAAATGAGGAGTGGAGTGTCTTGAAGAAGAGCTGTCTCTCTATTAGAGTTAGTTTTGATATCGGTGCTCTTGACTCTCCTCAAGTCTTGTCTTCAAGAAACTTCCATTTGAGCGACTCCTGAAAAATCACTTTATCAACACACACTCGATCAAACAAGAGACTCCAGCACTAGATGAATCTATTTTAATACCTGAACAACATGTATGTTACATCAGCTCTCCCTTTATATGAGCCTGTCCACTGTCTTTCAGTACTTCTGTGACCTCTTAGTGGTTATACTGTGTGAAGTGTTTAACATGTTTCATTCTGGAGCTGAATTCTTGAGTGGACGAGTAACTGATAACTCAAGAGTAACTGATGGAGAAACAGATGCACAATCAATCATCTTTTTTAAATGTAATATGAATTATTGGATTTCCTTTTTTGGTAAAGTACGTTCTGTACAAATGATGGGTTGTAAATATGTCAGGTCATATTGTTATGAACTATTGAAGTGTGGCAGCTCTGGTTAAGTGGCATGCTAAATACGTACATAAATTCTCAGCAAGACGCTCGTAAATATCACACTCAGCACGCTACACACACATACATGTCTGCCGTGCATCCTGTGTGTGTGTGTGTGTGTGTGTGTGTGTGCGCGTGCGTGCATGTGACTAGCTGACTACAATGGTGACTAGCTTGCTATGCAACCAGCTCTGAAGCTCTCATCTGGTCAAAAGATCAACTTACCCATATACTGAGTGCCCCATAGTATATACATTGCTGCACTCAACTCTCCATCATTTCCCACGTGAATGTTGATACAGCAATGTTGCATCCTTATAAGGATATGGGAAAGAAACATGGAATAGTCTCCAACATATACACTGAACCATGGGAGACTTTTAGTCTGTTAAGCACACATGCATAAACACAGGAATAGATGGATGGACATACAAGGAGCACATGGAGTCTCAATACAATGATAATGTCATATAAGCTGGTCTAAATCACCGTGACTCGAGTGGAATGTTACCTTAATGTTCATATTTATATTTTAGTTAATAGTGATGTTTATTTTTATATAAGATTTGTAAATCTGTATTAAGTTATGCTGGTTGACTAACATCATTTACAAAAAGAGTGCAAGTGCGGTTGGATTGCACATTGGGTGTAAAATAAGAAAAGATAATACATAACCTTCATACACACCATTTACAAGCTAATAAGTGTATAATCATATTCATTATATAATCCTAACTCGTATAAATGATTAAAAGGGACAGTTCACCCAAAAATGAACATTCTCTCATCATTTACTCGCCCTCTTGCCATCCCAGATGTGTGACTTTCTTTCTTCTGCAGAACACAAATGAAGATTTTTAGAAGAATATTTCAGCTTTGTTGGTCCATACAATGCAAGTGAATGGAGACCAGAAATTTGAAACTCCAAAAAGCATATTGAGGCAGCATAAAAGTAATACATAAGACTCCAAGGCCCGTATTCATAAAGATTCTAAGAATCATCTCAGAAAACTCTTAATTTAGCTTAAAAACTTTTACGTAGGAGTCTTAGCTTAAGAGCGATTCGGGACCGATCTGAGAGCAACTCTGAGTAAGGAAAAGACAAAAACTTTCATCTTAGTGAGGAGGCGTTGCTATGTATGACACAATCTTTTGAAGACTGTGATTGGTTGGTTGTCCAAGAAGGGAAAAAAAGAGTGATTTTAAGTATAGGGTCTATTCTAAGCCTTCACTTTGAAATTACATGCGTAATTTTTCCTATTTGACCGTACACACACACACACACACACACACACACACACACACACTATATATGTGTATATAAATCCTTTTTTTTTTTATTTACCATGCTGTTAATGTCCAATAAGGTATTTGATTGGCTTAGAATGATAAACATTGTTCCACTCTTTCCAATTACACTGATTGCTGGCATGTCTATTTAAGTGGTGGTTTGAATGTTGGTTTTAATGTATCAAACATGGAATCAAAACCAAGAAGGGCGAGAAAGCCCAACTGGACAGAGGAACAGTGTTTACTGTTAGCCCAGTTAGTGGAGGAACACAAGGCCATTCTAAAAGGAAAATTCGGGCCGGGTGTCACAGCACGGGGCAAGAAGCAGACGTGGGAGCGTATAGCACAAACTATTAACGGTTCATTCCCCCTGCTTGTGCGCACCAGTGATGACTGCGAGAAACGTTGGTACGTGTTGCAATCAAAAGCCAGAGAGGAAATTGCAGCACACAAGCGGGAGTCATCACGCACAGGTGAGTGCTATAACACTTTTTTTTAAACCACTGGCAAACTTATCTCAAACAATTCTATGTATACTGTACATGTGGTCCATTGTATTGTTTTCTAGGTGGGGGACCACCTGCTAAACAGCTGTCCCAAGTAGCCCAAACCGTGTTCAACATCTTTGATCACTCAGAAACAAGTATTACCTGTTTGAAGGAGGGCACAGACAGCTCAATGATTCAGCTGGTGGAACTACAAAAATTGTAATTTTAATAAACCAACAGCCAAGTAACACAATATAAAGACACATTTTTATTTAACATAGCCAAGGCCATTTCTCATATTTATATCTGGCGTTCTTTGAACTGAAAAAAAACCGAATTGGCCTAAATTTATTTAAAATAACAGAGATTATATGTTTTCTGCTCTCAGTAGCACAGAGCCTTCAGCAGAGGAATGGGGACCGTCGACATCGCAGATGGGCGACCCTCAGCCCGAAGCGCCTCATTCCCTGCCTTCTGCTGCCACCGCAGCTGCTCCAACAACATCCCTAATAGAGAAAAAAGTGGAGATAGAGATGGATGTCCTAAAGCAGCAGAAAATAGTACTCCATCTACAGGAGGAGTACTACAAACTAAAAATTGAGCTACTCAAAAATAAAACTAATAACAAATAATATTTTTTTTGTGTCTTCATAATATCTTTCTAATGAAAATGTTGGCTAAGGTGCTGTTTAGTCACAATTTTTATATTACATTCACTGTTACTTACATGAAATGCAAATTAGTAAACTGGGCTCTGTAAGGATTCCCACTTTGGGACAGATCTCTCCCTTGTGGAGTGTATTCTTCATCATCCTCTTCATCAGCCCAATTGTCCGTGGGAGGGTTTGCAATTTGTCTAGCTTTACAGATGTTATGAAGCACTGCACAGGCTGTTATCACTTTGCAGACCTTTCCTGGTGCCAGTCGCACCTCTCCATGTAAAATGTGAAAGCGCCTCTTTAGTTGACCAATACCCCGCTCAACTACGGCTCGTGTTTTCTTGTGAGCTCTGTGAGTTAATGAAAATTAACAGAATTCAGTTGATATTTTCAAAACATAATGGTAGGTTATTTATGGGAAGTAGTGTAGCCAACAAATACTAAGCTACTGCAACACATTTGTTCTTCTTTAAATTTGAAGTCCAAACACATTAATTGTATGTTGTCACTGTTACCTGTTGTAATGTAGCTGTGACCCCTGGTCAGGACGGAGGTAAGGTGTGAGGAGCCATGGCTTACAAGGATAACCACTGTCCCCTAACAAGTGGCAATTTGCTGGAATACGACGTCCTTCAAACAGATGTCTCAGGCCACTCTCCGCCAGTATCCTGGCATCATGTGTTGCGCCGGGCCATTTTGCAACTATGTCTAAAATCATATAATCTGCACTGAAAACAACTTGAATGTTTATGCTGTGGTAGGCTACCTCTTTCTATTAACATAAACGTCCTCGTCTTCTGACGGTGCAATAATTCTGATGTGGGTTCCATCAATTACTCCGACAACACCAGGGAAGCCTGCTATATTCATAAATGCAGTTTTTTGAGCCTGCAAGGTGGGAATGTCCAGTGGAAACGAAATGAACTGCGACACAATTAGAGGTTCTGAAAGTGCTGTAATTGTTTGTGTGATCACTCTGCTTACAGAAGGTTGTGACAGACCCAAATCATCACTGCTGTATTGTTGCATTTTTCCCAGTTGCCAAATATCGTAATGTAGTGATTACTTTCATTTCTGGCGCTATGGCATTCCTGCGCTGTGTCGGAGATGTTAGCGCGTCTCTAATAAGATCAGTCACAAACATGATCCCTGCACGATCTAATCTATAGCGTCTTAACAACTCACTGTCAGCCATTGTCTGCAACACATTTCTTCTCTCTCTTCGTCTTTCTGCCATTTTCTCCTCTGCTAAAGAAACTCTTAAGCCTCTTAAAAGTCCTCGTCCGTGCTCCTAACAATTTTGACCTTAAGACCTCTTTTAAGGGTTAAGATGCTTTTTGAATTACTTTTTTCTTTACTACGATTTTTTCTTTAATTTTAGGAGTAAACGCCCACATTTCTAAGAATTTTCTTAGAATTTTGTCACTAAGAGCTACTTTTTGCATTAAGATTCTTTATGAATATGGGCCCAGTGGTTTAATCCATGTCTTCAGAAGCAATACGATAGGTGTGGGTGAGAAACAGATCAATTTAAGTCCTTTAAAAAATGTTTTAACTATAAATTAGCCTCCATGGCATGGCCGTAACCAGCGACAAGGTCTGGACCTTGGAAAATATTTCATGTTAAAAGAATAAAAGTTTAGTCTATAACAACGGCACTGCATTTTTAACTGCCTGATATCAGTTCATTTCTGACAAGTTCACAATACAGAGCAGCGCACTGAATCTCTATTCAATATTTATTCCAAAAGTTTTAATATTTTATTAATGGGTTTAAATGACTGTCCAGAGGTCCAGACCTCTGCTGAAGCAGCAGATACATGGTGCCATCACGTGGCACTCAGCACTGGTAGGATGGACCAATCACAGCCATTTATTATCATTGGATGAGAAATGTTTGTATAGATACTGCTGTGACATTTTCATCCACATGTATGAAACGGTAAGAGGTAGAAATGAAAAGGTAGTTTTTTTTTAAATTCAGTAATTATTCAAAAAGTTTTAATATCATTAATCGGCTGTAAATTATTGTCCAGAGGTCAAACGTCCTGAATTTTGAATGCGGATCAATGGAGGGTCTGGTTTTCTAACCGTCAAGCGCCCCCTGGAGGATGGAAATGAAAAGGACAGATTTGCAATTTCGGTTCCTCACATACAGCTACTGTATGACTTCAGAAAACATTGAAAATAGCACATGAGTCACTGAAGAAAAAAAATTATATATAATTATATATAAGAAAACTCTATATGTTCATGAGGCACCAAGGAGTCTTAATATGGCCCTGACGATCATCTGACATTATCTGAAACATTCAAAGACTGTAGCACACTGCACACCATCTGTAGTACAGACTACAGTATGCACTATGTCAAATATGAGAACACTGGTCATGATAAAGGCCAGAGCTGTCCTTAGGGCACTGCAACCAGTGTGGACATCACACTGACGGGCAGTGGAGTCCGGACCTAATCTGACTGATCTGATCAGTGGAAAAACATGCAATGAACAATTCTGTAATGCTTTGTTTTGGAAGACATTTTCTCTCTCTAGGTCTCTGCAGAACAGTAATAGATGTTTTCAAATCTTTGGGCGGGAGGGGTGTTTCTAAACTAACCAATGAAAGTAGGGAATCTCAATGGTTTGAAAACACCCACTGATTGAGGAAAAGCCCATTTTTGTTTGGCAGAGATATAAGTCTCCTCTCTTTCTCCTGGTGGTTTTTGGTTTTCCACTTTTGGGTTAATTTGATGTGGGTTGGGCCACTTAGTGAGCACAGGTGTTGCAGGTTACAGCGAGGCTTTTAAATACTCTTAATTTGTGTCTTTTCAGAAAAGCAAATGTTGGAGAGTTTGAGTGTGGATGTGAGATCTTGAGAAAGTGGGGAAAAGGGGGTCAAAAGAACAAGAGAGATTTTGTTCTCTCAGTAAAGTTTGATTTTTATTCAAGAAAGGAATATCTTCATTTTGGTCTTTTGGGGGTGTTTCAGATTTCTCATTTTGATGAATCAGTGGACCAGGGCTTTAAGGAACGCTGTCTCATTAGAGCTGGCTTGATCGATCTGTGCTCCTGATCCTCAAGAGACTTCCACATCTCTTCCATCCTACCAGAGGCACAAACCAATACATTAACACAAATACACAAACAATACAGGAGCCCATCCACCAGAGGGGGAGGTGGTAACAGTTTAAAAAATATTCAGTTTCTGAAGTCCTCATTTTGCCATGTGTGCAGTACTCGAACGTTTTCAGAAGTCTCATTTTTCGGTGGAGGAGCCGTAAACATGGCAAGATCAATATTTTTTAAAATTGAAAAATGTCAAAATTTGACTGTGTATTAATTGATCGGCTGTAAAGAATATTTGGTGTTTTAAAAATTAATTTGTCACTGCAGGACATTTAAATAAACAAACTATTGATGAGTTAAAGCCTCTCAACTTTGTGGTGGGTTAAAAATTATCTCCAGAAAAGCCTTTTTCAAACCAGTCATGCAGATCTATTGTTGAACCTTTAGGAGTTTTTCATTAGCAGCATCTGGTACACTGTGTAACCAGGAATATGAACAAGTTGACCTTTGCACAAGTCTGTTATCTTCAGCTTTAAAGTGTCTTAATGGAGATCCTGTGGTGGACACCATGCTGAAGACAATGTTTGCAGACTCATCTTTCATCAACTTCTCATCTAGTTCATCTCTGTGGTTCTTGAGTTATGCCTTTTTAAAGTTTTGCCATGGGCCACATTTCTACAGAATCATGATGTACTGATCTGGTTCCTCAAACCTCTCATACAGATGTTGGAGCTTTATAGGAGGTTTTTTCATTTGCAGCATCTGGTTCAATGTATGGCCAGAAATATTCAGAAGCTCCTCTTTTCCCAAGTCTATTATCATGCTGAATCAATGTTTTGCACTTGGATAGGACATGGTCCCTGTGTTTGTCTTTACGGATTCTTCTATTGGCTGGACGTCCGTACATGTCACACAGAAGAGATCCCAGATTTCTCCCTCTGTGTGTGTGTGTGTGTGTGTGTGTGTGTGTGTGTGTGTGTGTGTGTGTGTGAGCAGCTGCAGTATCTGTCAGTGTATCAGTGGAGTGTGACTGACAGAGGTTTTTGTACGACTCTTTATCACTGTGTGAACACACCACCACTGTGATAACTCTGACAGTAATAATGTCCTGCATCTTCAGTCTGGACTCCACTGATGGTCAGAGTGAAATCACTTTTAGATCCACTGCCACTGAATCTAGATGGTGTATTTGATTCTAACTCATTTGCTGCTTTTATCAGGAGTTTAGGAGCTTCTCCAGGTTTGTGTTGATACCAGGCAAGAGGCTGATAACCCCAACCCTGAGGAACTTCAGGACTGGTTTTACAGCTGATAGTAAATGTGTCTCCAAGATGAACAGATTTCACTGCAGGTGTTTGAGTGACTGTCACTGCACATCTTGATTCTACATTAAGACAACAAAATAAAAACAGTAAATGTTCAGCTAAACTGTTTCATTCAGGACACACATGATCAGTCATATAGTGTAGAATGAGATATTTTCATTTGTTCTTACCTCTAAAACAGTAGCTAGTGAACATCCAGATAAAGATGGTGATGAAAGTCATGATTGCTGTGGATCTAGATTCTGGATGAAGAAGTTCTCCGTCTTCAGTTTCAAACTCACTGAACTATTAAAAACTCTCAGACAACTGAAGCATGTGCTGCCAATGCAAAGTGTGTTCATGTAAATGAGTGTGATGTCACGTCAGATAATGCAAAAACAAAAGTTACATGTTCCTTATGCATGAGTTTACATCTGAAAAATGTTACTGTTTGTCCTATTTGTCTGATGCTAAATGTCTCTGATAATTGAATGCAGTATGAGAGAGAGCAGCATCAACATAAGAGACAGTCGAATTATCACCATGTTCAACATGATGAATGAGGTTAAAGGTCAGAAGTCATAGGTCAACTCTTTGGTTTAAATGTGTAATATTCAATCTGTGTGTCACTATTTAAAGTGTCTTTCTACTTACAGAGAGAATTACATGCAGTATTTGATCAAGAAAGTACTTTGGTAAAGTTTGACATATTTTAAAATGTTTTGAGATGTTAATAGTTGAGAAAGTTGCATTTACTGTAAATGTCAATAAAATCTCTTGTGGTTTGAACATGTTCACTGGAGACAGAGCTGCTCTATTCTGAGAGAAACACAATCATTCAACTCTGACAATGCAAATGTGATTTTCACCTCACACTCTCAGATTCACTGTTTGATTGGTTCAATGATCTGAACTGGAACACACCAGTTTCACTTCTGCTCTATTGAGTCGTTTGACATTTTTAAAAGAGTTCAGGAAGTACGTGGGAACGTTACAATTAAATTACACACATAAACATCTTTAGTGGTTATAAAAGTTTAAGGGGTCAAAAGGTGATGAATCACAGACACTTGAGTTCAAATCTTGAGTGTGTAACATGTGAGGAAGGGCAGCCGCTGGACTTTTGGTGTCCTCCTATTGTAAGATGCAGAGGTGGGTAGTAACAGACTACATTTAATCTGTTACATTTACTTGAGTAACTTTTATGGTCATTTTTAGGGTGATTCTGTAACTTTGGGCTCTTATGATCTCAGTTTATTAGTGAATATTTCACATCAGAGCTGCAATATATCAGTTCTGACTGTATAAATCCAACACAAGGATCGACGTGAAACCGTTCATCTGGTCGAGGTTGATTATGGGTTTTAGAAAGTAATTAGTAATGTGTAATGCAATTACTTTTCAGACAGAGTAATTAGTAGAGTAATCTTATTTACACTAAATACATCACAATAATAAACGAGTGTTCATTATTAATATAACAAAATTCTCCATATTAAAACAGATCAATAAAGACTAACAGCATCTTTTCCTGATTTCATGATGTACAACAACAAACATAAAAGTTAATTGAAATAACTAATTTGGCTTTCAAAATGTCCCAGAACGATCCGTCTGCTGCGTAACGGTTCTGATTGATGCTTCTTGATAAGAACTGAAATCTCCAAATCAAGTGTGATCCTTCAATTCAACATAATGTCTCAATTTGGCATTTCAGTGACCTGCTGATGGACATAGATACACAAGTTTAATTGTGTGTGTGTGTGTGTGTGTGTGTGTGTGTGTGTGTGTGTGTGTGTGTGTGTGTGTGTGTGTGAGCAGCTGCAGTATCTGTCAGTGTATCAGTGGAGTGTGACTGACAGAGGTTTTTGTACGACTCTTTATCACTGTGTGAACACAGCACTGTCACTGATGATGTGAACACTCTGACAGTAATAATGTCCTGCATCTTCAGTCTGGACTCCACTGATGGTCAGAGTGAAATCACTATTTGATCCACTGCCACTGAATCTAGATGGAGTTCCAGACTCCAGGCTGTCGGCTTGATAAATGAGGAGTTTAGGAGCTTCTCCAGGTTTCTGTAAGTACCAGGATAAACTAACACCAGCAAGCACATCACTGCTGGTTTTACAGTTTATTTGAACTTTTTGTCCTGGTTGAGCTGCTGTTATTGAGGGACTCTGAGTGACCGTGATCTGTCCATCACACTCTGAAACACATGACACAATAAACACAGAAGTTTTTACTCTCTCAAAAATAGTTATTTGACACCTGAAGATTCAAATATTCTCAAGTACAATTCATGTTAGTTTGAATGTGTAAAATATAGTGACTATTAGCACTGAAATCGATTCTCACCAGCAGTGAAAAGCAGAAGAGAGCAGATAATGAGAGCGTGTGCTGTCATCTTTACTGTGAATGAGTGAGAACTGAAGGAACAGTGATGTTGGTTTGACAGTCCTGACTAACAGACAGTCTGATATTGTGCTTTAATCAGAGGGGCGGGACATTCAAAACTGTTTCCTCTCACCAGCAAATGTGACTGTTACAGGAGAACAGCAGCAATGACAAACAATTAATACATGAAAATACATTCATTATTTACATCTTTATTTCTGATTTATTAAATACATTTCAATCAGTGGAACTTCTCTGGATTTTTCCTCATTGTGGATATTTCACGAGCATTCAGGAGATCAAACGAAATCAAATGAGTTATAGAGTCAGTGGAGTGATAAAAACTGTTTATTACAATGTAATATATATTTTATAATGCAATGTTGAAGTTGTGAATCAGTTGTTAATGACAGTAAGAACTGAAAGTGTGTTTGTATGTGTGTTGTGTAAAGATGTGTTTGTGATCATGTGTTTAAAGTGCAGTTAGTGAAGCGCTCAGAGGTTTTTGTGCAGCTGTTCTATTAGTTTGTATCACTGTGGTGGACTTTCGGCAGCGGCACCAGACTGGATGTTGGCAGTAAGTAAATCATCAAATCATCCTTTTAATGTTTCATATGTTTTATAATAATGTTGAATGTGTGTTTTATAATAATGTTGAATGTGTGTTTTATAATAATGTTGAATGTGTGTTTATAATAATGTTGAATGTGTGTTTTATAATAATGTTGAATGTGTGTTTATAATAATGTTGAATGTGTGTTTATAATAATGTTGAATGTGTGTTTTATAATAATGTTGAATGTGTGTTTTATAATAATGTTGAATGTGTGTTTATAATAATGTTGAATGTGTGTTTTATAATAATGTTGAATGTGTGTTTATAATAATGTTGAATGTGTGTTTTATAATAATGTTGAATGTGTGTTTATAATAATGTTGAATGTGTGTTTTATAATAATGTTGAATGTGTGTTTTATAATAATGTTGAATGTGTGTTTATAATAATGTTGAATGTGTGTTTTATAATAATGTTGAATGTGTGTTTTATAATAATGTTGAATGTGTGTTTTATAATAATGTTGAATGTGTGTTTTATAATAATGTTGAATGTGTGTTTATAATAATGTTGAATGTGTGTTTTATAATAATGTTGAATGTGTGTTTTATAATAATGTTGAATGTGTGTTTTATAATAATGTTGAATGTGTGTTTTATAATAATGTTGAATGTGTGTTTATAATAATGTTGAATGTGTGTTTTATAATAATGTTGAATGTGTGTTTTATAATAATGTTGAATGTGTGTTTATAATAATGTTGAATGTGTGTTTTATAATAATGTTGAATGTGTGTTTATAATAATGTTGAATGTGTGTTTATAATAATGTTGAATATGTGTTTTATGTATGATTGTGACACTATGAGTTGAGGGATTTGTCTCACTTTTGTTTAAAATTGGGTTTCAGTAAAAAAAAAAAAAAAAATGTGTTTCCAACTTGACCAAATAATAAGATAATGTTGCCTATTCTAATTTAGTGATTTTTGTATTTGATGTATTTTTGTACATTTATTTATTCATTTATTTTTCAATATCTGGGCATTCCGGCTGTTTTACAAGTAATTCATGTGAATTTTAAAGACATTTAATTTGCACTTCTTCAGCACATGTGAATTTGTTGCTCGTACAGAAGTGAGATGTGATTCAGTTTTTGTAGCTGTTCATGATTTAAATGACTCACATTATCAAGAGTTCATAAAAACGCTTCATTAAAATGAAATGTGTAGTTTTAATGTAATATGGAAGAGAAATATTACTGTAGGAAATCTTTCACTAAATTAACAGTTAAAAGTGAATAAATGTCTTTTCATAGTTCGTCCTGAATGTAGAAATTCAAATATATAAAAAAGACATTCTTCAACTTTTGTGCAAGTTTACTGCAAACACACAAAGATATGTGCACTTTATTGATCATTTCATCAAACGGTTCATCTGATATAATTTCAGTAACTGAGAGTCTTTAAAAAAGTTCTTTATAGGAGCGACAGAAAAAACCTTTAATGCAGTTTAATGTTGACAGTTTAAGTACTGTGTATATCTTAAAAACAGAAAAGATTTTCTTTTCAAAATAGATGACGTTACTAAATAATATATTTGTAATATTTTCTCATTTGTCTTTTGTGTATTTGTCAGGCAACACTCGTCCTGCCGTGAGCGTCCTGCTGCCCTCCAGTGAAGAGATTTCCACAAAGAACACAGCAACACTGATGTGTGTGGCCAACAAGGGCTTCCCCTCAGACTGGAGCCTGAACTGGAAGGTGGACGGGAGCAGCAGGTCTGGGAAGAGCAGTGCTGGGGTCCTGGAGAAGGGCGGTCTGTACAGCTGGAGCAGCAGTCTGACTCTCTCTCAGGACGAGTGGATGAAGGCGGTCACAGTGAGCTGTGAGGCCACACAGAAAGACCAGCAGTCAGTCACTGGAGAAGTGAGGAGAGATCAGTGTTCTGAGTAGATCCTCTGATTCTCTTCTGCTCTTCTCACTCATGTCTCACATGGAGACTAACAGTGACTTCTATTCAGACAAGTATATGTGTGCTTTTGTTCTTCACTGCTGATTTCTCTTGTCACAATTCAATAAATGAAATAATATTCAGTAAAGTTTCCTATCTTTTGTATTTGAAAAGTTGATTTATTGACATTATTTGGGTCATTTGCCAGTTCAGTTCACACATTTTATAAATAAACTTCCCTCAATGAACCATGAAAACACCTGCAGAGACTTTATGAAACAAACTAGTAATTATGAGGTTATTATGCTATAAATATGGTTTATGAGGACACCCCTAGTGTCCCTGTCAATAAAACAGCTTAAAAACATACTAAACAATATTCAAGTTCAAGTTTATTTATAAAGCACTTTAAAAACTACAATGTTGACCAAAGTGCTGTACATTAATATCATACAAATAACACAATATTATTAAAACACTTCAGTCACCATTTAGGAACTTTAACCAAAGTGTCTTTTACAAACAGAGAAACGTTTGAATTATGGGACAGTTTCTGAAAAGGTGCGATTGCTGGTAAAACTAAACTAGTAAAATTGTGGTTTGAACATGTTCACTGGAGACAGAGCTGCTCTATTCTGAGAGAAACACAATCATTCAACTCTGACAATGCAAATGTGATTTTCACCTCACACTCTCAGATTCACTGTTTGATTGGTTCAATGATCTGAACTGGAACACACCAGTTTCACTTCTGCTCTATTGAGTCGTTACACAGTTATGAAGTTATTTAAGTGACATCTTCATAAAACATATGCAACTAATAAACTGCACCAGCTCATCTGTAACACGAGATGAAGACTTTTTTCTGTCCTGTAGGTCCACAAGGTTGGACAGATTTTTGAATGGTGGAGAGCACCTGTTGTGACATCTGATCATATTATGGTCTGTTCAAAGATTATTAGATGGTTTGTCTAATAGCAAGCACACACTCAAAGTCTCTCATTATGTTGTTCGTGCTGTGGAAGGTTTAAAGGGATAGTTCACCCAAAAATATTAATTCTGTCATAATTTACTCACCCTCATGATGTTCATGTTCATGGTTTCTGTAAGTATCAGCCTGAAAAATCACCATCATACACATCACTGCTGGTTTTACAGTTTATTTGATCTTCTTGTCCTGGTTGAGCTGCTGTTATTGAGGGACTCTGAGTGACTGTGACCTTCTAATTTTAAAAGTTGTAAATGACAAACCTCGAGCAAATGATGTGAGAGTCCAGATGAAGAAGGTGATGAATATCATTGTTGTTGTGTTAATGAAGATCATGATTCAAGAAAGATAATGTGTACTGTTCAAATCAGCACATGTGGTTCAGTGCAGAATGTTAAGTTAATGCTGGATACAGGATCAGCTGTATCAATCATTCCAATGTCAGTGTGCACACAGTATTTCCCTACTGCTACTGTCTCAAAACCAAAGATAAATTAACCTGAAGCCCTAAACGGTTGAGGTGCCTGAGCACCTGGTCCCTGTGGGCGCATAGTAACTCTCAGGAGTGGGCCAGGATGAGCCAGTCATCGAGGTAGTTGAGTATGCGAATGCCGGCTTCTTGGAGCGGGGTAAGGGCTGCCTCTGCGACCAACATAAAGACGCGAGGGGACAGGAACATGACGAAGGGGAGGACCATGTACTGATACGCCTGGCCGCCGAACACGAACAGTAGAAAGGGTCGATGTCGAGCTAGTATTGAGACGTGGAAGTACACGTCCTTCAGGTCTACCACTGCAAACCAATCTAGATGCTGGACACAAGTTAAAATATGTTTCTGCGTGAGCATTTTGAACGGGAGTTTGTGCAAGGCCCGGTTGAAAACTCGCAAGTCCAAGATCGTTCGTAAGTCGCAGCCTTTCTTGGTTAAATGTTGTAGAGACCCTTCTTTATCTCGGTTGGAAGGACAGGCTCTATCGCGTCTTTGAGTAAGAGGATCGCCATTTCCACGCGCAGGGACTTGGCATGTTCGCCGTGTACTGCGGAAAAGCGGATGCCTGCGAATGGAGGCGGGGGCCTGGCAAACTGAATTGCATAATCTAGTCGGATGGTCCTGGCCAGCCAGCGAGAAGGGTTGGGAAGTGAAAGCCCTGCATCCAAGCTCAGCACTAGGGCCACTAATGTTACGATTATTTTTTACGTACCCGGCGGGGCGGAGCAGGTAATACGGCGTCGGGAGGCAAAAGTGCATCCCGAGACTCTGGTGCTGAGAAAATACTCAAAGCACTTACTTTGCTCCGTACACCCGGCAGGGGGCGGGTTTGTGACTGAGGAGGAGGTCCAGCGGAGGCGTCCTCTAGACTATTCAGAACCGGCCGGCCGGGGAACAGTCATGGGGCTGAAGGTGGAGGGTTTGCGTCCAGCACGTCGGGACTGTTGAGGTGTGTCAGCAGAATGCCGTGAGAACGGAAATTGCCTTCCAGGTGACCCAGAGACAAAGGAAATAGCTCTGTTATTGAGAATGTGAAATAAATTTAACAAAGAATTCTCCTCCAGGCCCTTCACCAGGGAACAGAGTGGTCTTACCCACTTTGGAGCGAACATCTTGGCCTCTGGGTCGGGCATCTCAGGACCGCTTGGGAGCCTTCCGGGTCCTTCGAGGGGGTTCGTGAGTTGGGGGACGTGCGCTTCCTGCAGGGCACTCAACACCAGAGCTGAGAGCTGGGCCCGGGTTGAGGCGGAGCTGCACGTTGTTTAGCCACAGGGGGATGCCCTCAGTGAGCTGACGGGGCATGGCCCATAGCGGCAGGTTTGCGGCGGGGCAGGATGTGTGCGAAGTCCTAACAGTGTCGCCGAAGAGGACGAACTGGGAGACAGGGGCATTGAGGAAGCGTGTCTTGACCATCTTGCGCATCTCGACCAAGTTCAGCCACAGATGATGTTCCCAGGCCATCGCCTGCCCGAGTGACTGTGCTGTGGCCTTCGTGGCCCTGAGGGCGAGGTCAGTTCCTGCAGCACGTCAGGATCAGGACTACCCTCGTGCAGATCTTTGAGTGCCTTGGCCTGGTGGACTTGCAGGACCCAAAATGGACTGTTGGGGCACACCGCATAATAGGAGAACTGACAAAGAAGATAACTTCCCAATGCTCACTGAGAAGTTTCTATCTTTGAGGAAAGAGGCCACCACTGCAGGTTAACTCCTTGAATACCCACAACCTTTTCCAACCGATGTAACAGAATGCGCACTAAACTTAATATCTCAGGGCTCCAGACTTAGCAGCGTCTTTAGTTATTAGGCACGCAGGAGGATGCAGATCATGTGGTACATACACAAAGGAAATCCAAAATGTACACAGATTACAAACGTGGAGCGAAGGAAGTATTGTTTCAACAAAGATCTTTTGTTCGAGTGAAACAACCAGGTATTCTTCCTAAATTACAATCTGCATTTTCAAAACTACTGAAAGTACTGGAAAAGGACATACTTGGAACACTTCTCACCTCGCTCCTGTCTCATATTGGAAGGGGGAGAGTGGGGTAAAGGAACTGTTTAACTTGATTATGACTATACGAACATTACCAGTGACTCCGCATGAAAGACAGGTTAGAGCTAGACGAGCACCAGTATGGTCTCAGGACTATAAGATGAACTAAAGACTGTTCATTGGTTCACCGTAAAAAGGGAACTTCACATAAAGTTAACAAATATCAAACATCCTAGAGTGATGTAATTTAATGCATTTGGCGGTTGCTGTAATGCAGTGGAGAGTGTTACAAGTTGATGTTAAGATGTTGATGCTTAAAATATTGTCATGCAGTATAATGATGCTCATTAGTTAAAGGAACTTTTAGAAGTTGTGTAGACGAAAGGTGAAGAGAGCGAGATGTGGTGTCACCGCCAGCCCTGTAGGTGGCACTAGAGTAGGAAGTAAAGAAGTGAAATGAGAGAAGTAAAGAAAGATCATGTAAGAACTTGTGTTGCTTTATTCTCTGCCTAAATACACAACAAGATTGTGTGTTGATGAAGATTGTGTTGTGTTGTGTGTTGATGAAGATTGTGTTGTGTGTTGATGAAGATTGTGTTGTGTTGTGTGTTGATGAAGGTTGTGTTGTGTGTTGATGAAGATTGTGTTGTGTTGTGTGTTGATGAAGATTGTGTTGTGTTGTGTGTTGATGAAGATTGTGTTGTGTGTTGATGAAGATTGTGTTGTGTTGTGTGTTGATGAAGGTTGTGTTGTGTGTTGATGAAGATTGTGTTGTGTTGTGTGTTGATGAAGATTGTGTTGTGTTGTGTGTTGATGAAGATTGTGTTGTGTGTTGATGAAGATTGTGTTGTGTTGTGTGTTGATGAAGATTGTGTTGTGTTGTGTGTTGATGAAGGTTGTGTTGTGTGTTGATGAAGATTGTGTTGTGTTGTGTGTTGATGAAGATTGTGTTGTGTGTTGATGAAGGTTGTGTTGTGTGTTGATGAAGGTTGTGTTGTGTATTGATGAAGATTGTGTTGTGTGTTGATGAAGATTGTGTTGTGTGTTGATGAAGGTTGTGTTGTGTGTTGATGAAGGTTGTGTTGTGTGTTGATGAAGATTGTGTTGTGTGTTGATGAAGATTGTGTTGTGTGTTGATGAAGGTTGTGTTGTGTGTTGATGAAGGTTGTGTTGTGTGTTGATGAAGGTTGTGTTGTGTTGTGTGTTGATGAAGGTTGTGTTGTGTTGTGTGTTGATGAAGATTGTGTTGTGTGTTGATGAAGGTTGTGTTGTGTGTTGATGAAGGTTGTGTTGTGTGTTGATGAAGGTTGTGTTGTGTATTGATGAAGATTGTGTTGTGTGTTGATGAAGATTGTGTTGTGTGTTGATGAAGGTTGTGTTGTGTGTTGATGAAGGTTGTGTTGTGTGTTGATGAAGATTGTGTTGTGTGTTGATGAAGATTGTGTTGTGTGTTGATGAAGGTTGTGTTGTGTGTTGATGAAGGTTGTGTTGTGTGTTGATGAAGGTTGTGTTGTGTTGTGTGTTGATGAAGGTTGTGTTGTGTTGTGTGTTGATGAAGATTGTGTTGTGTGTTGATGAAGGTTGTGTTGTGTGTTGATGAAGGTTGTGTTGTGTTGTGTGTTGATGATGATTGTGTTGTGTGTTGATGACGATTGTGTTGTGTGTTGATGAAGATTGTGTTGTGTGTTGATGAAGATTGTGTTGTGTGTTGATGAAGATTGTGTTGTGTGTTGATGAAGGTTGTGTTGTGTGTTGATGAAGGTTGTGTTGTGTTGTGTGTTGATGAAGGTTGTGTTGTGTTGTGTGTTGATGAAGATTGTGTTGTGTTGTGTGTTGATGAAGATTGTGTTGTGTGTTGATGAAGATTGTGTTGTGTTGTGTGTTGATGAAGATTGTGTTGTGTGTTGATGAAGATTGTGTTGTGTGTTGATGAAGATTGTGTTGTGTGTTGATGAAGATTGTGTGTTGATGAAGATTGTGTTGTGTGTTGATGAAGATTGTGTTGTGTGTTGATGAAGATTGTGTTGTGTTGTGTGTTGATGAAGATTGTGTTGTGTGTTGATGAAGATTGTGTTGTGTGTTGATGAAGATTGTGTTGTGTGTTGATGAAGGTTGTGTGTTGATGAAGATTGTGTTGTGTGTTGATGAAGATTGTGTTGTGTGTTGATGAAGTTTGTGTGTTGATGAAGATTGTGTTGTGTGTTGATGAAGGTTGTGTTGTGTGTTGATGAAGATTGTGTTGTTACATTTTATATGTAAAGGGTTCAAAACAGTGTTACAATGAATGCAAAGTTTAATAAAGTGAAAAAGACACTCTATTAGCACAGCATAAATATATATAAATAAATACATATTTCCCAAATTCTTTTGAATGTCCATGTACTAAAATAAAATATTTGATGCCATTAGTGTACCTTCATTTACTATTACTATTATTTTGAATGGTCATGGAAAATGAAGCAATGTGAAAAAGTAGTCCGTTAATTTACCTGATGAACTTTCACCTTTTGTTGACCCTTTATGCTTGGCAGAGCTAATGTGTGCTTCTAAATCACTTGCACCTTTATTAGCAACTGACACACAAGTGCAGCTTTACATGTCATACATTCTGCTTCCTACGGATCTCGACCTAGACGAAAGAATGGGAATTTTTGGTGCAAATCTGCTGTAAATTTGCACTTTTCTTTGAGCATTGTTTCCACTCATCTGTCATTTGCTGCTACTGACAAGCAACTGTTTAATGCCGAACCAGTGTTGCCAGATTAGAAATGTCGAAGTATCGTACCAAAACCTCAAAATTATCGTTTTTTAAAAAAAATTATCGTACACAAACCAAACGCATAAAATATAGTTATTTTCCAACAATTTTATTTTCCAAATAATTTTACAGCTAATTTGAACAAGCTGTATAATACGCTCACATTAACTGGAGGAAGTCTGAATAACTTTTTTTTTCCAAAGTGCAAAAGATATGCCGAAAAAAGTGCACAAAAAAGAAAAAAGTGCACAATTAACACAAAAAAAGATTCAAATTCGATCTCTAAGTCGCTGTCATCATCGGATGCCACATCCACTTGTGCTGTGTGTGTGTGTGTGTGTGTGTGTTTGTGTGTGTGTTAGGGTGACCACCTCCAGTCAGACAAAATGTGGGACAAGTAGCATGGTAAAGAGGGACAATGTGGGACAGACGTAATAACTTTAAACTTAAGATATATTGTCTATCTAATTTACCCAGAAACATTTTTTAAACCCACCAACTAAAAGATTAAGACACTACCTGACCCAAAATATCACCCAAAGTTTCTACAGCTTAAGGCATAGGCCTATAAAAGACAAAACACTCATTTTTCCACTGAGACCGGAGCGAGGACATCTGTTACAATAGATGTTGCTTTGGTGCGGCCACACGACATTTTCTTAGCTATTTCAGAATCTGGAAAAATTACTGGGGCTAACTTGTTACTACAGTCAGTAGAGCGATATGAATGTGTGTGATGTACGGCATGATAAATGCTCGTCACTTCTGCTGCCGAAACTTTGTCAGCCTGTGGGTCATTTGGTTTATTGAAAAACGATTGCACTGATTTGCATGTTTCTTGATGATGTGCTTTTTTTCTGTGGTACTCACATGCAACATGTCCCACAGAAAAACTGCTTTTGCATAAATACAAAAAGCTCTCTCTGCTTCGCCATCTACAGGTCTTAACCAAGAGTATCTTGCGGTCCATTCGCTATTAAAAGTGCATCTTCTCTTTTTCGTGGCCGCACTGGCCATGGCTGCTTAACCGACCGAACAGCGCGCCCTCCAATTTGAGATTGTTGACAATGTTGAGGAGGCGTTCGTGCACCAGTCAACAGTTTGATTGACGTACGACGACTCAGCCTATCGACTACCGCATTTATTGCTCTCCTCTGGACTATTGGACATAAGTTAACAGTACGCCTATGGACGCATCCGTGTATTTAGGCAGGGTCCAATGAAAAAGCGGGACAGATGCTCAGTTTGCGTGAGGCGGGACAAAGGGTAAAATTGCTGTACAGTACAACGTAAAGCGGGACAGGTGGTCACCCTAGTGTGTGTGTGTGTGTGTGTGTGTGTGTGTGTGTGTGTGTGTGTGTGTGTGTGTGTGTGTGTATACGTGCTTGCCTGCGAATGATTCGGGGTCCGAGAGAGAAGCGGTAGGATGTGTGTTTGGACGAACGACTGAAAACTCTGAAATTATCGTACATTATGGGATTTTTTTCATTATTGATCGTTCATCGTACAGAGGTCAAAATTATCGTACAAATACGATAATTATCGTACATCTGGCAACACTGTGCCGAACACAACAGCGCTTCATGCGTTCGCGGAGAGATTGACAGGCAGGAATTTGGCCAATAGTTGCTGCAATTCTCTTATAATCGACCAATTGTTGTGCGAGAAGGCGGGACTTACAAAGAGGGGTTAAAGCAATGCAGACATGCGCACACTCACCAGATACACATCATAATGCAACTACAGCCGAATCCCGGACAATTTCGCAAATGTAGATATCCCGGCCGGACGCATTTTTAAGGTCCGAAAAAGAGGACGTATGGTCACCCTAGATGAAGGTTGTTTTGTATGTTGATGAAAATTTTATTTACAGCAACATGAATTAATTGAACAATTAAATTAGCAAACAGTTGAGCATCTTTTCCACTGTAATTATTGATAATAATATTAGAGTATATACTGTACACATGTATAAATGTTTAAATCCAGTTTTATAAGTAGAGTGTGACGTTTAAGTCATTTTCTATTCTCTGTACTGTTTTAATATTAGAACATCCAACAAATCTTAAAAAAAAAAGTAAATGACACAATTTCATTGTTCAAGGTGGGACATTCATCAGTTCCTTCATTCAGCCTTACAGAATGTTCTCTAATGGGTTATTTCAGGTTTTTATTAATCTTTTAAATTCAGATTCATTATTATTTCATTCTTTATTTTTCATGATTATATTTTATTATTGTCCATAAAGGTTTCAGAGAGGTTACTGATGGACAGAAACTGACACTGGCGAACATTGCACCTGCTGTGTCTCCCCCTTGTGGTCAGAAATGGCAATTTAATTTATTCCTCCCTCCTGGGGTGTGTGTATGAGTCTGTCATGTAGGCCCATTTACTACTTGACGAATAACACATTAATGCACTCACAATATGCACTAAACACTCAGTCATGTAGTGAATTCATATTAAATGTGTAATATCAATCCAAAAAGAACAATTGATGTGTTTTACTACACAGAAGCATTCGCCTTTTAACAGCTGTTGTGTAAAACGTGCTTCCTGAACATTCTGCAACACTGGATTGCATTTGTTGTAGGTGATGATCACATCATCAGTGGAAGTTAATTCATGAAATAATTTATCTATGGGACTCTGAAGTTTCCGGTCCAGCTGAAGTTCATCTGGTGACACTCCAGTTGTTTCCTGCACTGCAGAGTTAATGGAGAACATCAGCTCGGGAAGGTGTGCATCCCATTTCTTGTGGTTTTCTTCAACATAAGACCAGATCATGTATTTTAAGGTATGGTTTACCCGTTTCATCATATTGGTCTGGGGATTGTAAACTGAAGTGACTTTTGGAGTTCCCATCCAAGTCTCACACAGATCTCTGAAAACAGAGACAAACTGGGAATCCTGATCCGACAGAATGAATGTGGGAATCTTGTGAATATCTCATTTCTGAGTATGGATGCAATAGTGGAAGCTAAACAATAAATGTAGTGAAGTTGAATCATTTTGAATCAGCTTAAGTAAAAGTACTAATGATTTATTTAAACTCATGAATGTCGAGAAATGTGAAAAATGTTCTCAAGTATTACATTCATCTCTGGAAACTTTCAGTTGATCACACTGAACTAAAGTCTTACAGTGTGCGATATATCATATCAAATCATCAACATTATTAACTATCTGATTTATGTTCCTTTTTCCATCAATCATTTTTCTGTTTCACTCTTTTATTTTCAAACAAACAACAGTGTGACAAATACGGTTTACTTCACATTATTCTTTCAATTCAGTTTAGAGTCGAAGAGAATGAAAACTTACATTTGAACTTTTCTGAAAAACTCAATTCATTAAATGTATTCATTATTATAATTGTGTCTAGTGTGTGTGTGTGTGTGTGTGTGTGTGTGTGTGTGTGTGTGAGCAGCTGCAGTATCTGTCAGTGTATCAGTGGAGTGTGACTGACAGAGGTTTTTGTACGACTCTTTATCACTGTGTGAACACTCGAGTGCTACCAGGCCAATGAAAACTCTGACAGTAATAATGTCCTGCATCTTCAGTCTGGACTCCACTGATGGTCAGAGTGAAATCAGTTCCACCACTTTGTCCATTTCCACTGAATCGCTGAAAACTATCACCATACCGATCATTTACGCCAGAAATGACGAGTTTTGGAGCTTCTCCAGGTTTCTGCTGATACCAAGCTAAACCCCAGCCATCTATTCCAGGATCAGTTTTACACTCTATAATGACTTTTTCTCCTTCAGGTTTAGTGACAACTTCAGTCTGAGTTACAGTGACTCCTCTGGATTCTGATCAGGAGAAAATAACGTTTGATCAAAATCTTTAAATTGACTGTATATGAAAGTCTTAAAAAGAAGTAAATCAGTGAGAAGATTTCATTTGATGTTTACCTGGAATAAAAGCTCCCAGAATCCAAATAAAGATGAAGAAATTCATTTTTGTGTTTGTTGGTTTTGTATGTTGAAAAACAGCAGTGTGTTATAAAGTGTTTGACTCACAGTTATAAACACTCTCTGATCACTGAAGCGTGTGATGCCAATGCAAAGTGACTCTCTCTGGAAATACCCTCTTTGAGTAAAACAGACATCAATCAATAGAATTAATAGAGTTTATTTCTTCAGAGAGCTCTCACTGACATTATACAGTCTGGATTGCTGTGAGAAAAACATACAAATATGGAGAGAGTCATGTGACCCTTTATATACTCTAGTGACGATTGAGAGATTCCTCCCAAAATTACATTTAGAGCTTCAATTAGTCGTACAAATACCAGATATTTCACCATTCTTGATATTTCACCATTCTTGATATTTCACAATTCTCACCCACATTCTATCCCAGATGTGTTTGACATTCTTCTGCAGAACACAAATGAAGATTTCTAGAGGAATATTTCATCTCTGCTGGTCCATACAATGCTTGTGAATGGTGACCAAAACTTTGATGCTCCCAAAATCACATAAAGGCAGCAGAAAAGTAATCCACACGACTCCAGTGATTAAATCCATTTCTTCTGAAGTCATATGATAAGTGTACTATTGAATACTACTGATCCATCTCTGTATAATTCAACAGGGATTTTCTGTTTTGGAGCAGCACTTTCTCTCTCTTTGTCTCCCTCTGCTGGTGTTGTTTCAGATGTACAAGCCACTAATGAGCTTCATTATGAGGGAGAATTAGTGGAGGCAGATGTTACAGGTTACTGAGAGACTTCAAAACCCCTCAGTTTGTGTCTTTCCATGGAGAGAGGAAGAAGTGTTTGACTGTGAAGTGAATTGTAGTTCTTTGATATTGAGTGAAATTGTGCTGTGCGGTTGAGTGGATTGAAGTAAAGTGTGTGATTGTGTGTTAAAAACAAATAAGAATAGAAAGAAAGAGGGAGGGAGAATCTTCCCTTTATTCTTTTGAATGTTTTCTCCATTTTCTTGTGAGAAATGAGGAGAGGAGTGTCTTGAAGAAGAGCTGTCTCTCTATTAGAGTTAGTTTTGATATCGGTGCTCTTGACTCTCCTCAAGTCTTGTCTTCAAGAAACTTCCATTTGAGCGACTCCTGAAAAATCACTTTATCAACAGACACTCGATCAAACAAGAGACTCCAGCACTAGATGAATCTATTTTAATACCTGAACAACATGTATGTTACATCAGCTCTCCCTTTATATGAGCCTGTCCACTGTCTTTCAGTACTTCTGTGACCTCTTAGTGGTTATACTGTGTGAAGTGTTTAACATGTTTCATTCTGGAGCTGAATTCTTGAGTGGACGAGTAACTGATAACTCAAGAGTAACTGATGGAGAAACAGATGCACAATCAATCAATCAATCAATCAATCAATCAATCAATCAATCAATCAAAGATGGTGATGAAAGTCATGATTGCTGTGGATCTAGATTCTGGATGAAGAAGTTCTCAGTCTTCAGTTTCAAACTCACTGAACTATTAAAAACTCTCAGACAACTGAAGCATGTGCTGCCAATGCAAAGTGTGTTCATATAAATGAGTGTGATGTCACACAGTTGTTCTGGTGATTGAAATGACAGAGTTGCAATGAGAGAGAACCGCTGCACTATGAGAAACAACAGAAATAAATTCACTCTCATCTTTGAACTCTAGATGTTGATATTGTGTTTGAGTGTTTCAGTTTACACCATTATTAGAGAGTCGATGGATTTGTTCAGGAAAATATGCTTCTGTTAACTGATACACAAATATCATGAATATTGAATGGTCTGTTTACAGATTGTTTGTTTGTTTGTTTTTTAGGTTAAAATAACTACGTTTCCATCCAAGGATTTTTGCAATTAAAGTTTTAGCGCATCAAAATTCAGCTGATGGAAACGAAAATTATCGCTAAAATGTCCCAAATGTTGACATAATATTTTCTGTTTAACTCAACCGCATAAACTCTATGTCGATACATCAAATGTCACGAAAAAATGGTTTGGAAACACTTTTTTGTCGATTAAATTACCATTTTTGCAAAAATGTAGTGTCACATGACAGAGTTAGCCTGTGTGAATCATGACGACAGTATTGAAAGTCAATTTATTGGACGGGATTACGGATTGATCTTTACAGTATATAGATCCGATCTGCAAACGGGACACTTCCAGGAGTGCAACACAAATATCTTGTGCACATTGATCAAATAAATGTCCACTGTTTGTGAAAAATAAATACACAATACTAGGTGAAAAGATTTGTTTATTTTTGGAACACTTACAGCCCAAATCTATTAAATTATTGTTTAGTTTCACTTTTGAAAAAATGCCAGCAAAATCACCTGTATTAAATAAAATAAATTACCAAATGAAAAAAACATTAAATAATTTTTTTTAGACCTATATATGCCTTTTCTTTACTCAAACTTAAATGAGCTTTACCCTGTTCTGTAGATGAATAAAGTCGGCTGAATGACGTTCTCAGAATGTTCTAGACTTTTCTCAAGACTTTAAACTATTTGTCCAATCATGAGTTCACTTTCAGAAAACGAGCTTTTGAACATTTTTAAACGTTTAAATATTTTAAATCGAACCATCTTTCCTCAGATCGCATTTATTGCTTCTACAGAAAATATACATTTGCATATTGAAGCTAAAATACATTTTAGATGATAATCAAGTTCATTTGGTCGTTAAAAGTTGCTGGAGAAATATGCGGGACATAATGCAGTTGTGATGGCGATGCTTTGGATTAAATATTGAATATCAGGAATGTATCATATACTGCATCAATGTTTCTTTAATATCTGTGCACACCGCACACACACATCGATTGATAATTGTTAGATAATTTTGTCATCCAATGTATTTAATTTATTTTCTTGATCTGCAATCCCCGTCTCGATACGGCTCAGCTGAGGGAAGAAAGACATGACACAGACACCCAATGCTATCAGATCCTTCTTCAACGTTTATTGTTCAGCACTTTGTTATATGGTCCAGAAAACCACATTCCACTGGACCCCCACCAATGAAATGGCTCATTACCTTATTTGGGGTTAACATACATTTGAGAGAGATAAGAGACACATTCCTATAGAACATCCTTCGAACAGGGAACAGCTGCAGCAACACCAACAAAATAAGTTTAAAAGTGGCCTTCATTATTCCACAATGCCCACTTTGATCCTGGAAGGATCACATAACCTTCTCAACCAACTTCAGTATCAGGTATACTTAAATAATGGAACATGGTGATATTATGCCTGTTTATCATCACATTCATCTTCTGCATCAGTTATTGTAACAAACATGGGACAAATAATAACATAAGTACAATGCATCCAGCAATCGATATAATGGAGGACATCCAGGGTGCGAACCACTCAAACATATTGAAAAATTGTCCCCATTTTCCTTGATGTTATCAGCTAATTCTTTATTCAACTTATCCATTTCCTTTCATACCTTCATAAATTCACCATCATCATCAGTGTGACCCGGGATGTACGTACAGCATTTGTCTCCAAATATTTTACATACTCCTCCTCCATCTTTAGCCAAAAGGTAATCCAAACATTTAATACCGCTTGGCTGTCCAACACTATCTAGATATACTTCACGGTCACTTGAGGCATCACCTTCTAGGTACCTTCGTTTCCGGGTGTTTACCCGTACCTTCATAACAGAAACATCTTCCTGTAACATTTCATAAAACATAAACCATCATACATTATTTCTAGGAATTGGAATGACACATGTGGCTCCTTGCTGTTTTGTTGATACTGAACGGGCATAGGCAAGCACGACCACCTGCCATAAGCAGAGTGTCAGCAGGAATGTCTTCATGTTGACTGTTCCGGGTCCCTCCTCAGGTCCTCCTAATTCGCAGATTCCCGGTTGGGCACTGGCGCTGCGTGTTCAGCTCCTCCAGTGCTTTCACCGTTCACCCTGAATCAGTAAGGCCCTCCTCTGGAGCAAGCTTCACGCGGCTTGCGTGGATCCACTGTGGTTGAAGATCAGTCTGCACCCCCATTCTGGTCACTGGCAGTACAGTAGTTGGGCCCACTTTGGTTCTCCTAACTTCGTTGGTTTCAAACACTTTACCAGAACCTGCTGATTTGGAACAAATGGATGAGTAGTGCTTTCTGCAGGCAGAGGGAGAGAGAGAGATATCACCATTTATGTCATTTAATATTTTAATGAGGGAATCCACATATTCTGCAATCACCACCTCCTTGTCACCTGTGGAGAGAAAGCCAGCGCGGCCTTTGACCCGAGGGTCGGGAAAGGCCTACCCATTAGTATTTCAAATGGAGAGATTAACAACAGAGGATGGTGACATTCTGAGCTCATTCAGCCGAATCTCTGTATTATTTATTTAGCCAAATTTTCACCATTTTATAATTTTACCTCACACACGAGAAAGCTTCTGTCTGTTTAGAACAGCAGTTCCGATTGTGGTATTGAGTCGTGCTTCGTAGGCTTGTGTCTGTTGTTCTGTGCGCACGTTAGTCGTGAGTCCAGGATTAATATTACTGCATTTTGTACCCCATTTATGCAATAAGATTGATTTCACTTAATTTGAGACCCAATGTTGTCAGATTCAGATGGATTTGCCTATAACAATTTAATGTCATTGTCTTTTATCAGTGTTGCATGGAAAAAGTCTCTTCAGCTTGATTTAGGTCTGGACTTACCATAACTTCCCTTGCAGCCCACTTTGCTACTTCATCAGCATACTTCGAGTCTGTGTATATATTGATTGATTTACCTTTAGCCAAATGGCATGCTCTGATCAACGCAAACAACTCAGCAGCTTGTACTGATTTATATGGGAGCGAATAAGCTTCAATAATTCGATTCTGAATTTCCGTTACAGCATAACCAAACCAGTATACGCAATTGGCTTGGAACTGGACCCATCAAGTCAATGTTCATTGTAACAATGGTCCCCCTCCTCCAGGGCGGATGATGAAACATCCGGCCTGCATAAAGTACATGGTTTTAGCCAATTGATGCAATCATGTGAATCGTTGGAAAATTCATCTCGAGTCAGCAATTTGTGTAATGATAATGTCGGGACGTGTACAATGGAAGTTGGTTTATTTGTCTGATTAGCAGTAGCCAATAAAATAACTTCTTACCCTGATCAACGTTGTACTGTCATGTGGTAATGTTGTGCATGATTGTTCCTACCTGGTGAGAGGTGTTCACATCTAATGGATGTGAGAGTACAATACGTTCTGCATGTTGTACCATCAATGCTGCAGCAGTCACTGCTCGTAAACATGCAGGAAGGCCTTTGGCGACTGCCTCTAAAATATTTGACAAGTAGCCACTGGTCTATATGTTCCGCAATGGGACTGAGTGAGGATCGCTGCTGCTGTGCCTGCCGCCTCATGCACATACAAATGAAAGGGTTCATCATGATTTGGTAGCAATGTCCATTTCAGCAGTCCTCTTGATAGGTTCCTCAGCCCTTGAGAGTGTTGCTTCTCTCAGGATTTTGTCATGTAACGAGCAGTTTGGCACCCATGCTCGACAATAGTTCACTAAACCCAAGAAGCTTTGCATTTGAGCCTTTTTTTTTTTAGGGTGTTGGAAGGTAATAATTGTCTTCACTCTGTCCTTGGAGAGACGTACTGTTCCTTCTTGTAGTTCATCACCCAGATTGATAGTTCAGTTTCACCCATTACATCTTTTCTTTTGATGTCTTGAAGCCAGCCTTTGCACACAATAGTTGAAGCGGCTGTGCATGACTTGATGTCCGGTCCAGAAACCAGGATGTCGTCAGCATATTGCAATAGACAGGTGTCAGCTTGGTGTCCTTCAAAGTAGCGTGCACTACAGCAGAGAACACAGCAGGCGAGTCTCTAAATTCCTGGGAATTCTGTTACTGTTGGCCTCCATATGTGAATGCGAACAGCGGCTGCGTAACAGGCATGACTGACACTGAAGAATGCAGAACACAAATTAATAATAGTAAAATCAGTGTGATCTACTGGAATTTAGTTAGTGCACACATCCGGCACCACTGGTGACATTTGCATTAATTTTCAACTCTTACTTTAATCGCCATGTATTATTAGCTTTCTTCATAGGATTAATAGATGATTTATATGTGTGAATGGGTTCATAAATACCTTATTTCAGACACTGTATTAATACCTTTTAATACCTTTGTTTTTGACAGTTTGCATTATACTGTTGATACTTTTTGTAGTATACTGGCAAGTTAGAGCGGAGTTTTGCAACATATGGTCTTACGTCAATAAGGCCCGCCTCATCTTGTGGGCGGCCCGTAGCGCTGGGTCGACGTTAAGCATTTCCTGTTTCGCAGCACAAGTGCTGACAGACGTTGAGCTGTAAACTTCTCCGCAATGACCTGTATACACAGACTGACAATATACTGAGGGAAACAGCAATTGTAATGAGTTAGAATCAAAAGTCATTTTTTTTCTCCAATTTTATGCATCGTATCACAGACCAGTGGGCAGAACGGAGAGTCGGGCAAAATCATGAAATCGTGCATTTTAAACAAGTTTGTGTTATCTAGAGATGTTACGAGTAATTTTGGTGTCATATGACACTTCTCAGGAATGCCATTAATTCCCACAGAGTTTAGAGTGCGTCCCGTAATAGAGCCCTCATAGCAATGCGCTGTTAATGAACCTTTAGATGCGCAAATATCGATGATAAAAGTATGCGGTTTATATATGGTAATTCTTTTCATATAGCCAGCGTCTCTGACAATGTTTCTTAAACGATTTTATATCTGTTTGGGCACTAGATAAAAGTAAATGCTGCTGTTGTATCTTCACTCGTATCTTTCTTTGAATCTGAATCAGATCCATCCGCGGCTGTAGCGAATGAGTTGCCTTTAAATTGTGTTAAATCGGGATACAACAGTGCGCACGGTGTCTTTGGGAGGTTAGGGGTTAAAGCTTTGTTCACAACGATATCATATTTAGGCGGCTTGTTTTGAAACAGAGAGCGCTGTGTGCATTCGATTAGTCTCTTTTCATTCAGGACCTTTGTTCCAGAATGATTTTATTTTCTTCAACACATCGTATGACTCTTTTAAATCAAATCAAATCAAATCACTTTATTGTCACACTACTGTGTACTCGAGTGCAACAGCAGGTGAGATTCTTGACAGCAGGTGAAATTCTTTTATGTATTTATAATCCCACTGAGGGTGCTTTCACCCTTTTATCCATAGATTTGATTTACTCATGAATTGATCTAATTACGTTTATCTTTTTTTATTCTTCTTTTTTTTCTTTCTCCTTTCTCTGAACACCCAGCCAAATTGCTTATGTATGGCTCAGTATTATAATCTTTTTTATTGCAAAACATCCATTGTTTTGGAGTTTCGTTCCATAGAGGACGGCTTTTTTCCTGTCCCATAATGTCACCTTTTTAGTAATAATAATACAAACAATTTCCCGATTGACACGGTTCATGCAGAACAATAATGCAGATCAAATTCTCTCCGTCTTTTCCATAGGACAATTCCCGTCCTCTTCCTATTCATACCAGAATAAGGATATCCTTAAAACTACTGCTGCGGTTGTGGGGTTTTTCTATATTATAATAGAACAAAACCCTCCTTCCTATTTTATAATAGGGCAAAATCATCTCTTCGACAGAGGCCCCCGAGCAGAGTTATTAACGGAGTTAATATCGAGCCAAATTAAACTACGTTAAACTACGTTTTGTTCAATCTCTCATCAGACAGGAAAACATGATACTTAAATCAGTCTTACCTTGTCTGGAGAAATCCCGACGAGCCCCCAAATTGTTAGGTAATTTTGTCATCCAATGTATTTAATTTATTTTCTTGATCTGCAATCCCCGTCTCGATACGGCTCAGCTGAGGGAAGAAAGACATGACACAGACACCCAATGCTATCAGATCCTTCTTCAACGTTTATTGTTCAGCACTTTGTTATATGGTCCAGAAAACCACATTCCACTGGACCCCCACCAATGAAATGGCTCATTACCTTATCTGGGGTTAACATACATTTGAACTACGTGTGAAACGTGAGAGTAGAGATAAGAGACACATTCCTATAGAACATCCTTTGAACAGGGAACAGCTGCAGCAACACCAACAGAAAACGTTTAAAAGATGCCTCCATTATTCCACAAGTATTTTAAGGAATGTTTTTATGAGACTCCTGGAGTTTTTCTTCTGTTTGAGTCCACAAAAGTCCAGTTTTCTTCTGCTGAATCTGCCTCATAATTCTCAGACTTCACTTGAGTCTCGTCAGTCTTCACTAAGTATCAAAAGCCCTTTTCAAACCAGTCATGCAGATCTATTGTTGAACGTTTAGGAGTTTTTCATTAGCAGCATCTGGTACACTGTGTAACAAGGAATATGAACAAGTTCACCTTTGCACAAGTCTATTATCTTCAGCTTTAAAGTGTCTTAATGGAGACCCCTGTGGTGGACACCATGCTGAAGACAATGTTTGCAGCCTCATCTTTCATCATCTTCTCATCTAGTTCATCTCTGTGGTTCTTGAGTTATGCCTTTTTAATGTTTTGCCATGGGCCACATTTCTACAGAATCATGATGTACTGATCTGGTTCCTCAAACCTCTCATACAGATGTTGGAGCTTTATAGGAGGTTTTTTCATTTGCAGCATCTGGTTCACTGTATGGCCAGAAATATTCAGAAGCTCAATTTTCCCAAGTCTATTATCATGCTGAATCAATGTTTTGCACTTGGATAGGACATGGTCCCTGTGTTTGTCTTTACGGATTCTTCTATTGGCTGGACGTCCGTACATGTCACACAGAAGAGATCCCAGATTTCATTAACAAGGTCACTTAATCTGCTGTTATTTACTTGAGCTCTAACGAGTCTGTTCTGACGGGAATTTTCCTAAATGAGACCAAACATGAACGCCTCAGACCATGTTGAACAGACTAATCCAAAATAATTCCTTGACACATAAACTTGTGTTATTCATTCACTTTCAGATTTGTGGCCTGTTTTGTCCCATGTACTGTATGACACGACTAATGCAGCCTAACTAGAAACGTGACCGTTTAAATCTAAAGAGACGTTCACTTAACAGAGTGTGGGAATGTTCATTAGTGCAGCTCCGTTAGACATTTAGGGTGCTGTATGTCTTTATATTTGTACGGGACAGAAATTCAGTTTGCTGAAGTTTTTATGCTGCAGTGAGAGAGAGAGAGAGAGAGAGAGTGTGTGTGTGTGTGTGTGTGTGTGTGTGTGTGTGTGTGTGTGTGTGAGCAGCTGCAGTATCTGTCAGTGTATCAGTGGAGTGTGACTGACAGAGGTTTTTGTACGAGTCTTTATCACTGTGTGAACACATTACCACTGATGCTGTGAAAACTCTGACAGTAATAATGTCCTGCATCTTCAGTCTGGACTCCACTGATGGTCAGAGTGAAATCACTTTTAGATCCACTGCCACTGAATCTAGATGGTGTATTTGATTCTAACTCATTTGCTGCTTTTATCAGGAGTTTAGGAGCTTCTCCAGGTTTGTGTTGATACCAGGCAAGAGGCTGATAACTCCAACCCTGATAAACTTCAGGACTGGTTTTACAGCTGATAGTAAATGTGTCTCCAAGATGAACAGATTTCACTGCAGGTGTTTGAGTGACTGTCACTGCACATCTTGATTCTACATTAAGACAACAAAATAAAAACAGTAAATGTTCAGCTAAACTGTTTCATTCAGGACACACATGATCAGTCATATAGTGTAGAATGAGATATTTTCATTTGTTCTTACCTCTAAAACAGTAGCTAGTGAACATCCAGATAAAGATGGTGATGAAAGTCATGATTGCTGTGGATCTAGATTCTGGATGAAGAAGTTCTCCGTCTTCAGTTTCAAACTCACTGAACTATTAAAAACTCTCAGACAACTGAAGCATGTGCTGCCAATGCAAAGTGTGTTCATGTAAATGAGTGTGATGTCACGTCAGATAATGCAAAAACAAAAGTTACATGTTCCTTATGCATGAGTTTACATCTGAAAAATTTTACTTTTTGTGTGTCACTATTTAAAGTGTCTTTCTACTTACAGAGAGAATTACATGCAGTATTTGATCAAGAAAGTACTTTGGTAAAGTTTGACATATTTTAAAAGGTTTTGAGATGTTAATAGTTGAGAAAGTTGCATTTACTGTAAATGTCAATAAAATCTCTTGTGGTTTGAACATGTTCACTGGAGACAGAGCTGCTCTATTCTGAGAGAAACACAATCATTCAACTCTGACAATGCAAATGTGATTTTCACCTCACACTCTCAGATTCACTGTTTGATTGGTTCAATGATCTGAACTGGAACACACCAGTTTCACTTCTGCTCTATTGAGTCGTTACACAGTTATGAAGTTATTTAAGTGACATCTTCATAAAACATATGCAACTAATAAACTGCACCAGCTCATCTGTAACACCAGATGAAGACTTTTTTCTGTCCTGTAGGTCCACAAGGTTGGACAGATTTTTGAATGGTGGAGAGCACCTGTTGTGACATCTGATCATATTATGGTCTGTTCAAAGATCATTAGATGGTTTGTCTAATAGCAAGCACACACTCAAAGTCTCTCATTATGTTATTCGTGCTGTGGAAGGTTTAAAGGGATTTTTCACCCAAAAATATTAATTCTGTCATAATTTACTCACCCTCATGCTTTTCATGTTCATGGTTTCTGTAAGTATCAGTCTGAATAATCACCATCATACACATCACTGCTGGTTTTACAGTTTATTTGAACTTCTTGTCCTGGTTGAGCTGCTGTTATTGAGGGACTCTGAGTGACTGTGACCTTCTAATTTTAAAAGTTGTAAATGACAAACCTCGAGCAAATGATGTGAGAGTCCAGATGAAGAAGGTGATGAATATCATTGTTGTTGTGTTGATGAAGATCATGGTTCAAGAAAGATAATGTGTACTGTTCAAATCAGCACATGTGGTTCAATGCAGAATGTTAAGTTAATGCTGGATACAGGATCAGCTGTATCAATCATTCCAATGTCAGTGTGCACACAGTATTTCCCTACTGCTACTCTCTCAAAACCAAAGATGCATTTAGTGAGCTGGTGGTGATGCCATACCTGTAAAGGGATGCTTGGAAGCTGAGATTGAATACTGTAATCGATGTACTACAACAGAACTGTTTGTAGTAAATTCCGGCACCGCAGTGATAGGATGAGACATGTTTGCCGCCCTAGAACTGCAGCTGTTAGATGGCTGTATTGCTACATCGCCGTGCTGCACAATAAATACATCTGACACACGTATGGAACCTGCGAAATTGGGTTGTGCAAAAGGATTCACACACTTAGTTAAAGTCCGTGCTGATGTGAAACTGGTACAGCAGAAGTTACGTCATCTTCCAATTGCAGTGCGTGAAGCTGCATCACAAGAGCTAAAACATCTCATACAACAGGACATGATTGAACCGATTGAATCGTTGGAATGGGTCTCACCGATTGTTGTCACTAAGAAGAAAAACGGTAACATATGACTTTGTGTGGATTTGTGAGAACCAAATAGAGCAGTAGTTGTGGACAGTTTTCCCCTTCCTCACATGGAAGAAATGTTCGAAGAACTGAGGGGGTCAACTGTTTTTTCAACACTGGACCTTCAAAGCGCGTATCACCAAATTTTGCTTCATGAAGATAGCCGCAGGCTAACTTCATTCATTACTCATGAAGGCTTATTCCGTTACAAAAGAGTGCCATATGGACTGGCGTCAGGGCCAAGTTGCTTTTAGAGACTGATGTCGACCATACTTAAAGGCCTTACAGATGTTCAAGGACTTCGGATTGCTCTACAGAGCAGAAACTACAGAGAGCATGTGCCTTAATGTAGCAATATTTCTTAGGTGGAAGAATGCTGTTCTACAAACATTAGCAATTTGATTTTCAAAGGACAGATTGGTATCAAATATAACACCTAAGTTCTTCGCTGTTGAAGATGACATCTATCGAGAGGTAAATTATATTGTAGTGGCTTATTTTTAGAGTTTTTTGGTCCAATAATTAGTACCTCTGTTTTGGCCATCCAATCTTTTATTTCATTGATACACTCTGCTAATTTCGAGAATTGTGAAATCTCATCAGGTTTTGAAGAAATATAAAGTTGTGTATCTTCGGCATAGCAGTGGAAACTTATTCCATGATTCCTGATAATATATCCCAGGGCATTGTTATCCACACCTGTATGTCATTCCATCGTTTGGTTCCTAGGCTATATATATCATTTAGTTCTGTCAGTCCTTGTTGTGTTTATAGAGATGTTTGGTTTGTTTTGTTTGAATAGGTAAGTTTGATACTACTCCAGCGTGTGTTCCTACTCCAGCGTGTTAATGATTAAAGGATTTATTGTTCCTACTCCTATGTCTCCAATCCTCCTTGATTACAGCACACCCAAACGTTACAGAAGGACTGACCAAAATTATGTATTTGCCAGCCGTACAAATCCTCCTCCTCAAAAAAGGAGAACGTCCAGTCGAGGATCACGTGCGTGAGTTGCTCCATCTTGCTAATTTGGTGCACTATGAAGACATCTCTTTGGTATATTTCTTCAGAGCAGGTCTGAATAGTGTGCTGCGGGAGCGGATGCCTCCGGCGGGTCCTCATTGGATATTGTGCAATTTTGTGGAGATGGCATTGAAGCTAAGCGGCTCTCCTTTCACTGTGGGTGTTGAGGATGAGGCCTTAGAATCTCCTCCCACAGTGGACATCCCAAGCCTTCCACGGCCCCTGTCTCCAAGCCTTCCATGGCCCATTTCTCCAAGCCTTCCACGGCCCCTGTCTCCAAGCCTTCCACGGCCTCTGTCTCCAAGTCAACTCCACTCCATGCAGCTCCCCTAAATATTTTTTTTTGGGGGGCTAAGCCTATCCTGTTTCCAGTGGTCATTTCACCGCTGCAGTCAGCAGTAGCGGCCACAGTCAGTGAGCCAGAGCCCATGCCTCCCACGTTCAGTGAGCCAGAGCCCATGCCTGCCACAGTCAGCGAGCCAGCGCCTGTAGCCTCGACCGTCCCCGTAACCACTCTCCCTGTTGGCAAAAGGAAAAAGAGAAGGAAGCGGGCACCTTCTCCCCAGATTCTGCCAGAGCCTTCCGTGGCTCTGCCTTCCACGGCTCCGTCTTCCGCGGCTCCACCCACAATGTCCTCCTTGGCTCCGCCTTCTGAGGCCCCACCCACAGAGTCCTCCTTGGCTCCACCTTCCGCAGCTCCACCCCCAGAGTCTTCCTTGGCACCGCCTTCCACAGCTCCGCCCACAGAGACATTTCCTCCCTGGCCTCCTGACCCAGTCCCTGTCCTGTGGCCTCCTCCCAGGCCTCCTGACCCGATCCCTGTCCTCTGGCCTCCTCCCTGGCCTCCTGAACCAGTTCCTATCCTGCGGCCACCTCCCAGGCCTCCTGATTCATTCCCTGCCCTGAAGCCGCCTCCCAAGCCCCGATCATCCTCCTGGGATTTTTCTTCTCTGTTTCCCTCCCATCATCTGTTTAGGGGCACCAGGAATCACCCATTTAAGAGGGCGGGGGGGGGGGGGGGGTAATGTCACAGTCTGTCTGTACCTGTTTCACTCTTATTTTGAAGTTCACTTCCTCATTACATTTCCCACAAGTCACTGCCATAATCACTCCATTGTTATCCACACCTGTATGTCATTCCCTCATTTGGTTCCTAGGCTATATATATCCTTTTGTTCTGTCAGTCTGGGTCAGTCCTTGTTGTTCTATAGAGATGTTTGGTTTGTTGTGTTTGAATAGTTAAGTTTGATAGTACTCCAGCGTGTGTTCCTACTCCAGCGTGTGTTCCTACTACAGCGTGTGTACTAATCCAGTGTTTTAATGATTAAAGAATTTATTGTTCCTACTCCTACGTCTCCAATCCTCCTTGATTCCCAGCACACCCAAACGTTACAAGCATAAACATGGAGAAAAGCAGAGGCCCTAAAACTGATCCCTGTGGTACTCCATATTTTACTTTAGTTTGGTTTGACAATTCCTCATTTACATAGACAAAATGGTAGTGGTCTGCTAAATATGACCTAAACCATGGTAATGCAACTCCACAAATGCCAACATAATTCTCCAGCCTATTCAAGAGAATGTCGTGATCTGTCGTGTCGAATGCAGCACTAAGATCTAAATGCACTAGAAGAGAAATATAGGATCAAGTTGTGGCTTCTTAATAAGTGGTTTGATAACTGCCATTTTAAAGTTTCTTGGGACATGTCCTAAGAATAGTGAGGAGTTAATAATATTAAGAAGAGGTTCTGATATTACAGGGACTACCTCTTTTAAGAGCTTAGTTGGTATATGAACTAACAAACATGTTGTGGCTTTTGATGTTTCGCTAAGTTTTGTTAGCTCTTCATGACCTATGACAGAGAAGGATTGAAGTTGGAAAATTATTAGACACTGTTTTCTGAGGTGCTATGACAGATGATTGCATAATTCCTGTCATTTCTGATTATTTCAATTTTATATTTAAAAGAAATTCTTTAAGAAATTACTCTTGTGCTGCGACGTAATCTTAAAATCACACTAAGGCCGTTGTGAAGAAGGCTCCCCAGCGCCTCTTCTTCCTGAGACAGCTGAGGAAGTTTGGAATGAACCAACACATCCTCACACGGTTCTACACCAGCACTGTATAGAGCATCCTGACTGGCTGCATCACCGCCTGGTATGGCAATAGCACCGCCCACAACCGCAAAGACCTGCAAAGGGTGGTGCGAATGGCCAGAAACATCATCGGAGGTGAGCTTCCCTCCCTCCAGGATATATATAACAGACGGTGTGTGAATAAAGCTCGGAGGATTATCAGAGACTCCAGCCACCCGAGTCATGGGCTGCTCTCACTGCTTCCATCAGGCAGGCGGTATCGCAGCATCAGGACCCGCACCACCCGACTACATGACAGCTTCTTCCCACAAGCAATAAGACTTTTGAACACATGATCTCTCACGATCAACAATCACTGTACTTTATTAATCCTCATTCTGTCAATATATTCTCGCTCCCAATTCAGTTAGTGTATATATATATATTTATACCCTTATCTAGTGTATGTGTATTCTACATTGTGTGTATTGTGTACATTTGATATGTAAATTGTTGTGTAGGTATGTGTACATTTGTTATGTAAATCGTGTTGTGTAAATATGTTGTTATTGTAAAGTGGTTTATGTCTCGTCATTGTCATTACTGCAATGTTGCAGTAATGCACACAACAATTTCACCTACTGTTGCACTCGTGTACACAGTAGTGTGACAATAAAGTGATTTGATTTGATTTGAATATCTGGTTCTGTTGAGGCTTTATTCCTAACCAGTTTAGCCACAGTTCTGAATAAACATCTAGGATTCTTGTGGTTATTTTCTATGAGTTTACTAATATAAGCTGACCTGTCAGCTTTAGTGCCTGTCTGTATCTACAGACATTATCTTTCCATGCACCACGAAATACTTCCAATTTTGTATTTTTCCACATGTGCTGCATTTTCCGAGCTGCTCTCTTGAGAGCATGAGTGTGATCATTGTACCATGGTGCAGGGCTTATTTCTTTAATTTTCTTTAATCGAAGTGGGGCGACAATATCACGAGTGCTAGAGAAGACTGCATTTATATTTTTTGTTATTTCATCAAGTTCTTCTGGGATTTGGGGTTTATTGAGTGTATGAGATAGATCTGGAAGATTATTAGTGAAGCTATCTTTAGTGGTCGAAAGAATAGTTCTATCTGAACGATAGAGTGGCGTAGATTGAGTAACATTAACTGATTGCAGCGTACAAGAGACGAGGTAATGATCCGAGATGTCATCGCTCTACTGCAGAATTACTATATTATCAACATCAACTCCACATGACAGAATTAAATCTAGCATATGATTATGGCGATGAGTTGGTCCTGTTACATTTTGTCTGACTCCAAGAGAGTTTAGAATATCAATAAATGCTAATCCCAATGCATCAATTTCATTATCTATGTGAATGTTGAAGTCACCAACAATTAAAGCTCTATCTACAGTAAATACAAGATCTGATAAAAAAATTAGCAAATTCACCAAGGAAATCAGAATACTGCCCAGGTGATCTATACATTGTAGCAAGGACAAAAGACAACAGAGATTTTTTTATTTATATCTGACGGTGTCACATTAAGCATTATTAATTCAAAGATTTACATTTTATATCTTGTCCACTGAGTAACACCAAAAACTTCACTGTAAATTGTAGCAACACCTCCTCCTCAACCCTTCAGATGTGGCTCATGTTTATAACAATAACCTGGGGGAGTAGATTCATTTAAACTAATATATTCATCCGGTTTAATCTACTTTCAGTCAGACAGAGCGCATCCAATCTATGATCTGTAATCATTTAATTAACAAATAGTGCTTTGGTGGAAAGAGATCTAATTTTTATTTTTATATGACGTGTATTTTTAATTTGTTTGTTTGTTCAAGTCTGACCTTAATCATATTTTTTCTAAATGATTTAGTGAGGATATTGTGTTTGGTAGTTCGGGGAACAGACACAGTCTCTATGAGATATCTAGGTGATACAGTCTTTATGTGTTGTAGTTTATGTGAACTGTGTGATGTCTCAAGGCAGCTAGCAGACATTCGGATTTGTCTGCTTCCTGACCTGGGCCCCAGTTAGTCAAATACTATCATTAAGACTCTTAGCCAAATTACTAGAGAGGAGAGCGGCACCTTCCCTGGAGGGATGGAGTCCGTCTCTGTTTAGCAGGTCAGTTCTACCCCCAAAACTCTTCCAATCGTCTCTAAATCATATTTTGTTCTTCAGACACCACTCAGACTTCCAGCCATTCAGTGACACTAATCTACTATAAACCTCATCTCGATTGTGTTGTGTGTTGATGAAGATTGTGTTGTGTTGTGTGTTGATGAAGATTGTGTTGTGTGTTGATGAATGTTGTGTTGTGTGTTGTGTTGTGTGTTGATGAAGGTTGTGTTGTGTGTTGATGAATGTTGTGTTGTGTTGTGTGTTGTTGAAGATTGTGTTGTGTGTTGATGAATATTGTGTTGTGTGTTGATGAAGGTTGTGTTGTGTGTTGATGAAGATCGTGTTGTGTTGTGTGTTGATGAAGATTGTGTTGTGTGTTGATGAAGATTGTGTTGTGTTGATGAAGATTGTGTTGTGTTGTGTATTGATGAAGATTGTGTTGTGTTGTGTGTTGATGAAGATTGTGTTGTGTTGATGAAGATTGTGTTCTGTTGTGTGTCGATGAAGGTTGTGTTGTGTGTTGATGAAGGTTGTGTTGTGTGTTGATGAAGATTGTGTTGTGTTGTGTGTTGATGAAGATTGTGTTGTGTGTTGATGAAGATTGTGTTGTGTTGATGAAGATTGTGTTGTGTTGTGTATTGATGAAGATCGTGTTGTGTGTTGATGAAGATTGTGTTGTGTTGATGAAGATTGTGTTGTGTTGTGTATTGATGAAGATCGTGTTGTGTGTTGATGAAGATTGTGTTGTGTGTTGATGAAGATTGTGTTGATGAAGATCATGTTGTGTGTTGATGAAGATCGTGTTATGTGTTGATGAAGATCGTGTTGTGTGTTGATGAAGATTGTGTTGATGAAGATCATGTTGTGTGTTGATGAAGATCGTGTTATGTGTTGATGAAGATCGTGTTGTGTGTTGATGATGATTGTGTTGTGTTCCGTGTTGATGATGATTGTGTTGTGTGTTGATGATGATTGTGTTGTGTTCCGTGTTGATGATGATTGTGTTGTGTGTTGATGATGATTGTGTTGTGTGTTGATGAAGTTTGTGTTGTGTTCTCAGTGATGAAGTGTTAAATTCACAGCACTATAAACACTCTCAGATCACTGAATCATCTGCTGAATATATAAAGTGTCTCATTGCACACAACACTCCACTGCTCCTTTTCTGGTCATTTCTAAATATTTATTAATGTCACAAGGTATTTCTGAGCATGAACAACATGAAATAGTTCAACAATTAAATGAGAAAACAGTTGAACATCTTTTCCACCATAATTTATTGATAATAATATTATAGTATATACACATGTATAAATGTTTAAATCCAGTTTTATAAGCAGAGTGTGACATTTAAGTAATTTTATATTCTCTGTACTGTTTCAATATTAGAACATCCAACAAATCTTTAAAAAAGTAAATGATACAATTTCAGTGTTCAAGGTGGGACATTCATCAGTTCCTTCATTCAGCCGTACAGAATGTTCTCTAATGGGTTATTTCAGGTTTTTATTAATCTTTTAAATTCAGATTCATTATTATTTCATTCTTTATTTTTCATGATTATATTTGATTATTGTCCTTAAAGGTTTCAGAGAGGTTACTGATGGACAGAAACTGACACTGGCGAGCATTGCACCTGCTGTGTCTCCCCCTTGTGGTCAGAAATGGCAATTTAAATTATTCCTTCCTCCTGGTGTGTGTGTATGAGTCTGTCATGTAGGCCCATTTACTACTTGACGAATAATACATTAATGAGCTCACAACATGCACTAAATACTCAGTCATGTAGTGAATTAATATTACAACTGTAATATCAACCCAAAAAGAACAATTGTTTTTTTTTATTACACAGAAGCATTCGCCTTTTAACAGCTGTTTCCATTTAGTTTCAGTGACAGCATGCACTCGAGCTGGTATAGACTCCAAACGTTTGTTCAAAACCTGATGATCATGTTATCCAGCATGATTTGAGAATGTATCAAAGAGCATCTTGTGTTCTTCAATGAAACGATGAAATCTGATCTTTTGCACAAACCAGTTGACATGTTTATTTGAAGTGTTGATGGTATTACGATGGTGAACATCTGCTGATGGAGCGGCTCTATTCTGAGAGGAACAGAATCACTCCACCCTGATGATGCAAATATGAGTTTCACTGTTTGACTCTTTATTGTGTGAAATGAGACAGTTGAGTTTGACTAATGGAGAGATGAGCTTTGATCATATTCATCAGTTTACTCTGAGGCTGATCTCAGCAGTCATACTGACCTTATGAATGTTTCAATCAACTGTTCAAAACTCAATATCAATGATGCTGTTTGTGTCACACACATCTGCTCAGTGTTTGTGCTGTTTATCATCTCTGGAAACTTTCAGTTGATCACACTGAACTAAAGTCTTACAGTGTGCCGATATATCATATCAAATCATCAACATTATGAACTATCTGATTTATGTTCCTTTTTCCATCAATCATTTTTCTGTTTCACTCTTTTATTTTCAAACAAACAACAGTGTGACAAATACGGTTTACTTCACATTATTCTTTCAATTCAGTTTAGAGTCGAAGAGAATGAAAACTTACATTTGAACTTTTCTGAAAAACTCAAATAATTAAATGTATTCATTATTCTAAATATGTGTAGTGTGTGTGTGTGTGTGTGTGTGTGTGTGTGTGTGTGTGTGAGTGTGTGAGCAGCTGCAGTATCTGTCAGTATCAGTGGAGTGTGACTGACAGAGGTTTTTGTACGACTCTTTATCACTGTGTGAACACACCACCACTGTGATAACTCTGACAGTAATAATGTCCTGCATCTTCAGTCTGGACTCCACTGATGGTCAGAGTGAAATCAGTTCCATGTTGAGATCCACCGCCACTGAATCGCTGAAAACTATCACCGTACCGATTATTTACGTCATAAATTATGGGTTTTGGAGCTTCACCAGGTTTCTGCTGATACCAATTTAAACCCCAGCTATGTATTCCAGGATCAGTTTTACACTCTATAGTGACTTTTTCTCCTTCAGGTTTAGTGACAACTTCAGTCTGAGTTACAGTGACTCCTCTGGATTCTGATCAGGAGAAAATAACGTTTGATCAAATTCTTTAAATTGACTGTATATGAAAGTCTTAAAAAGAAGTAAATCAGTGAGAAGATTTCATTTGATGTTTACCTGGAATAAAAGCTCCCAGAATCCAAATAAAGATGAAGAAATTCATTTTTGTGTTTGTTGGTTTTGTATGTTGAAAAACAGCAGTGTGTTATAAAGTGTTTGACTCACAGTTATAAACACTCTCTGATCACTGAAGCGTGTGATGCCAATGCAAAGTGACTCTCTCTGGAAATACCCTCTTTGAGTAAAACAGACATCAATCAATAGAATTAATAGAGTTTATTTCTTCAGAGAGCTCTCACTGACATTATACAGTCTGGATTGCTGTGAGAAAAACATACAAATATGGAGAGAGTCATGTGACGCTTTATATACTCTAGTGACGATTGAGAGATTCCTCCCAAAATTACGTTTAGAGCTTCAATTAGTCGTACAAATACCAGATATTTCACCATTCTAGGATATTTCACTATTCTCACCCTCATTCCATCCCAGATGTGTATGACATTCTTCTGCAGACACAAATGAAGATTTCTAGAAGAATATTTCATCTCTGCTGGTCCATACAATGCTTGTGAATGGTGACCAAAACTTTGATGCTCCCAAAATTACATAAAGCCAGCAGAAAAGTAATCCACACGACTCCAGTGATTAAATCCATTTCTTCTGAAGTCATATGATAAGTGTAATATTGAATACTACTGATCCATCTCTGTGTAATTCAACAGGGATTTTCTGTTTTGGAGCAGCACTTTCTCTCTCTTTGTCTCCCTCTGCTGGTGTTGTTTCAGATGTACAAGCCACTAATGAGCTTCATTATGAGGGAGAATTAGTGGAGGCAGATGTTACAGGTTACTGAGAGACTTCAAAACCCCTCAGTTTGTGTCTTTCCATGGAGAGAGGAAGAAGTGTTTGACTGTGAAGTGAATTGTAGTTCTTTGATATTGAGTGAAATTGTGCTGTGTGGTTGAGTGTATTGAAGTAAAGTGTGTGATTGTGTGTTAAAAACAAATAAGAATAGAAAGAAAGAGGGAGGGAGAATCTTCCCTTTATTCTTTTGAATGTTTTCTCCATTTTCTTGTGAGAAATGAGGAGTGGAGTGTCTTGAAGAAGAGCTGTCTCTCTATTGGAGTTAGTTTTGATATCGATGCTCTTGACTCTCCTCAAGTCTTGTCTTCAAGAAACTTCCATTTGAGCGACTCCTGAAAAATCACTTTATCAACACACACTCGATCAAACAAGAGACTCCAGCACTAGAGTGACTTCTTAGTGGTTATACTGTGTGAAGTGTTTAACATGTTTCATTCTGGAGCTCATATATATCCTCTGGGGTCTGAGGGTGTTTTGGGCCCTGGGGAAGTTTTGACATGCCTTGACTTTTGTGCTTTTTTCAGTTGCTTAAAAACATTAATGGCTAAAGTCTGTTAACACTATTCAGTACAAACTGGGCTACAATAATATCTGAGCAACATGTGTTTACATGTTTGTATTTTTGAGAAAATAACGTTTATGCGTGGTTTTTGAAAAAACAAAAAATTTAAGTAATTGAAATAAGGCCATATAACGTGCACTAAACATTTGTCCACAAGACTTTTGAGAACTGGATCTTGTATAGGCTACAAAAGAGTTTTTGCTACAAAATGATGTGAAAACCATCCTGATCACTCATTCAACCAAATAATATAGTAATTGAACTTTTGTAAGACAATTTTAGTGTTGAAAAGGCTATATGCGAGGAGGCGTGAATGATCATGAATATTGATGTGATTCACACGTGAGGACACAAAAGACGCCTCCCCTGGGCCTATCAATGAGGGATGTGACAGAGAGAGAATGAATGTGAGGAGACTTAATGATCCAAATCATGTTTTAAGTTAAAAGAAATAATCTGACTGTACATTTTCTTTAAATAAAGACTTAATTTTAGACCTACACTACCGGTTAAAAGAAGTATCTTCTGCTCACCAGGACTGCATTTATTTTATCGAAAATACAGTAAAAACAGTGATATTTTTACAATTTAAAAGAACAGTTTCTATTTGATTATATTGTAAAATGCAATTTGTGATCAAAGCTGAATTTTCAGCATAATTATTGCAGTCTTCAGTGTCACATGATTCTTCAGATATCATAATAATATGGTGATTTTCTAATATGGGCATATTTAATGTGCATTTTACTCATTTACACCTGAACACATATTTGCAAGCACAAGCTTTGTTGATGATAATGAAGCAGCATAAACAGTAGTTAAAATATAATCTAAACATTCATATTATTTTTATATAATATTTATATCATACAGCATACAAGTGATTGAATTTTTTTTAAAGTTGTTTCTGATGTAATGACGAAAAAATCCATCAGGACGCGCCGGCGCGTCCGTCGACCCCAGAGGGTTAAGATGTTTCATTCTGGAGCTGAATTCTTGTGTGGAGGAGTAACTGATAACTCAAGAGTAACTGATGGACAAACAGATGCACAATCAATCAATCAATCAATCAATCAAAGATGGTGATGAAAGTCATGATTGCTGTGGATCTAGATTCTGGATGAAGAAGTTCTCAGTCTTCAGTTTCAAACTCACTGAACTATTAAAAACTCCCAGACAACTGAAGCATGTGCTGCCAATGCAAAGTGTGTTCATATAAATGAGTGTGATGTCACACAGTTGTTCTGGTGATTGAAATGACAGAGTTGCAATGAGAGAGAACCGCTGCACTATGAGAAACAACAGAAATAAATTCACTCTCATCTTTGAACTCTAGATGTTGATATTGTGTTTGAGTGTTTCAGTTTACACCATTATTAGAGAGTTGATGGATTTGTTCAGGAAAATATGCTTCTGTTAACTGATACACAAATATCATGAATATTGAATGGTCTGTTTACAGATTGTTTGTTTTTTAGGTTAAAATGACTACGTTTCCATCCAAGGATTTTTGCAATTAAAGTTTTAGCGCATCAAAATTCAGCTGATGGAAACGCACATTATCGCTAAAATGTCCCAAATGTTGACATAATATTTTTCTGTTTAACTCAAGCGCATAAACTCTATGTCGATACATCAAATGTCGCGAAAAAATGGTTTGGAAACACTTTTTTTCTTTATGATTTATTTATAAATTTTAAGAGACATTACAGAAACAACACACACACACACACACACACACACACACAAAGAAAAAACAATGCAATAATAACAACAATGAACAAATACACTAAATTTAAATGGAAAAAAAAATATTAATAAATAAATACATAAATAAAAAAATAAAAAATAAATTAAAAAAAGGCTATCCTACAATATGTTGACCAAGCAATATAGGATTAGTATGCATGTATAGGCCGCCGGCTGAGGAGAACTGGGGGCGGGGGGGGGGGGGGGGGATGGGCGAATCAAACACAAAGAGCAGGGTCAAGTTGTAGAGTTTGGACATGTGCAAGAACGGGCTGCCAGAGCTTGACAAATATAGTGCTAGGTCGGCAAAGAGCGTATCTTATTTTCTCTAATTTCATAAAATAGAGAACATCTCTTACCCAGATGGTGTGAGATGGGGGGGGGGGGGGGGTTGGGGGACGACACTTCTAATTCAATAGAATTAGATATCTTGCCAAAAGAGTTGAAAAAGCTACAAAATCTGAGAAGTGAGAAGGCAAAGGCTGGTCAGGTGGGAGAACCCCAAACAAACCTGTAATTGGACAGGGTGGGATATCCTCCGAGGTAATGGCTGACAATGAGACAAAAGTTAGCTTCCAAAAGGTAGACAGGGCCGGGCAGGTCCAAAACATATAATCCAAGAGTAGCTGAACCAGAATGACACCTGTCACACTCAGGATCAATAGAAGGGTTTATACGAGCTAACCTGCTCTTAGACCAGTGTGCTCTATGAACCACCTTGCACTGTATGAGCCTGTGACAGGTACAGAGGGAGGAGGAATACACCCTGTCCAAAATTACTTTCCATGTCTCCTCATTAATGTCAATACCAATGTCTTGGGACCAAACGATGCGTAGGTTGTCAGAAGATGAAAACTGCAAATTAACAATTATATTCACTAATTTAGAGATTGACCCTTTAACACAAGGATCAACACACAGAATGGAGTCCAAATCTGAAGGGAGAGGCACATTTGGAAAGTTGGTCATTTTTTTACGCACAAAGTCTCGAATTTGTAGATATCTGAAAAAATGGCTCCTAGGAATATTAAACCTAGAGGACATCTGATCAAAAGAGGCAAAAACACTATCAATATAAAGGTCAGCAATGGAAACCAAACCTAGATCCCTCCAAGAGGCATAAGCACTGTCCAAAATGGAAGGGTGGAATAGAGGGTTAGAGTGTAAGGGTGATAACAAAGGGGTGATATGAAGACCAAAATGCCGTAAAAATTGGGTCCAGATTTTAAGATTATTTTTTACAGTTATGTTATTTGAATATTTTATCAGAGACCATGTATGTGGAAGACATAAAAGGGAAGCAAGTGAGGAGGACTTACACAAAATGTTCTCAATGTGCAACCAGGATGGGGGATCAACTAAGTTGCTTGAATGAAACCAATATAAAGTAAAGCGTAATACATTGAAAAAAATATAAAAATTTGGGGAGCACACTCATCTTAATACAGTTAACCCTACCAACACGGGACAGAGGGAGGAGAGACCAACGACTAAAATCCTGTGCAAGATGACCGAGCAATGGTATAAAGTTGTGGTCAAATAAGTCTGGAAAACTATTTGTCACATTTATGCCTAGATACCTAAGACTCTGAAAGGCAGAGATGCTAATGGGTACTCCAAGGCTGCTTTATTGATGGGCATTAATTTGCTTTTACTCAAATTTAACTTGTAGCCTGAAATTATACCAAACTCTGCCAGGAGGTCCAGCACCAAGGGGATGGAGGTGCCAGGGTCCGACACATATAAAAAAAGATTGTCTGCGTATAAAGATAATTTATGCTCCCGCCCTCCCCTTTGTATGCCAGCTATCGCGCTAGATCTGAGAGCAACCGCCAATGGCTCAATGGCTAATGCAAATAACAGTGGGGAGAGTGGGCAGCCCTGTCTAGTCCCACGGCCAAGGGGGAAATACTTCGAAAAGTTATTATTTGTTCGTACGCAGGCCATTGGGGACGTGTATAAAAGCCTAATCCAAGCTATAAACTGGTCTGGAAAACCAAATCTCCTTAGTGTGAAGAACAAATACCCCCACTCGACTCTATCAAAAGCCTTCTCAGCATCCATGGAAATAACTACTTCTGGGACTTCATTCGAAGAAGCAGCATAGAGGATATTCAAGAGGTGTCTAATATTGTGACAAGAGGGTCTATTTTTTATAAACCCTGAGTGGTCTGGTGAAATTATGGTTGTGTAGCAGGGTGACTGAATACACTTAGGAGGATATCGTTCACCTGTGCGTAGTTTATCAACCTCCCCTTTCTTGTGTGATATATAAGGGATGTGCGGTGGCCGCTTGGTATGCGTTGTGGTATCGCCCTTGTGACGTCATCCGTGGTTGCCGCAGGTATGTGATTTGTTTGGGGTAAACTCGTGCTTTCTCGTTTTGTGCAGGCGGTTGATAGGAATTTCTCTCGCTGTCAGGCTCAGACGGTAAGCTGTTTTTCCTGACTGCTGTGTGTTTGCTGCCCACTTCTCACAGGTATGTGTAGCCTTTTGTTTAATGAAGAAATTGGTTGCGGCTGGCAACTTATGATTTGTTATGTCTTCAGTGGCATTGATAGCATGCCATCTATCTGTTCCTGATTATGGTGCGTGACTACGAAGCAGTTTGTGTGCAGTGATCATCCCGTGGTATGTAAGATTATAGTTTTGGGTGTTAATAACTTGCTGCTGTGTCTAACATTTATCTTCCTGCTCGGCAGGCCCCCCCTGCATAACTGAGTCTCTTGGGCTAGTTGGGAGAATAAAGTGTCAACGCTGAATTGTGATCGCGTATAATTAGTGCGTCGCTGTTTTGCCTCGACATTCATGATGATGGAAACCTTTTGTTATGATTTTGTTGCAAGCCGCTTGTGAAGCTTGTGCATTCATTTCCTCCGTGTTTTATAAGTATCTTCTCCAGCTTGGTGTGAGCTGGCCGTCTCTTTTGGCCGCCGCTATGAATTCCATACTCATAAGCATGTATGTATGATTTATTTGTTATTTCTTTTGTTTTTGGGTGTATTTTGTGTCTTATTTCCTGTGATCACTATAACCCAGAGTGAACTTAGTTTTTTTGTTTATGTTAATTTGTTTTGATGTGGTATTGTGAGGACCACTAAGTCAAGTGGTTTAAATCCTTGAACTATCTGACTGACATTGAATCATCTTGGCTTGTGTATGTGTTGTTTGTGTTGTTGCAGGAGCTGGGTGAGGTTTCTGGAGGTTGAAGGCAAAGCTGCCATTAGTGTGGTGTGTTCACACCTAGTGTTGTGTGTCTTTGGCATCTAACCCTCACGCGTGCAGTTGGGTATTTGAAGTGGACTATTGGGGGGTTTGTTTTCCAATTTGGCAGCTGCCCGTACCTCCAGACACCTCCACTCTTGGTTAGTTTGTTTAAGTGTGTGTGTGTGTGTGTGTGTGTGTGTGTGTGTGTGTGGATGCGAGTGATGGTGTTCCTCAATATTATAATGCCAGTGTGAGAGTTTTAAACTTTGAATTTCTAAGTATTTATTCTGTATTAATGAACAAAATAAAAACTTCTTTACTTATACAACTCTTGTCTTTCCACCCATCCGATCAAAGCGAACCTGTGTGCCCTTAGGGCTATTTCCCTGGTTTTCCCGGGGTGGTGTAGTCGATCCTATCTTGCCATCACTGTTAAAGGTGTGGTAAAGCATCTTAGTTCTTTCTACACTCTCTCTGCTTCGCTACAAATTGGTGTAGTCGGCAGGACCCTGGTTTTGGTCCCTTTCTTTGTGTGCGTTGGGTGGAGACGTGGGTATGTATATTTAAAAATAAAAAAAAGATAGATATATATATAGATAGGTCTATATATTTTTGCACAATTCTGTATCTGGTGCTTGTTTGTATTTTGTTTTTTGTTGAGGCAAAACAGCGGCGTGGCTGGTGTGGACCGGACCCCCATACTCCGTCGGCTTCCCTCTACGATTGGTGAGTGCATTGATTATGGAGGAAGAGTTGCAACAGTTAAGAGAGTTGGTGGCGCAGCTTAAAGCTGATAATGAAAAACTGCATCAAGAACGTACTGTTGAATTGCCAGGCCCAAGTGTAGCATTTAGTGCTCCGGTAATGCCTGTAGGGGCACCCGTACCCTTGGGTACGGGTGCCACTCAGTCGGAAAGATTCGTTTTCGTACCTCGAGATCGAAAGTGCCCAAAGTTTAACGGCCATTTTGGCATTAGCATTGAGGAGTGGATTGAGGAAGTACAAGCATGTATGCAGTTGCGTCACCTCTCTGTGACTGATAGGGCATTTTTTTTGTTTGACCATTTGGAGGGGGAGGCACGGGAAGAGATCCGGCATCGTCCTGCGGTTGAAAAAAGTGACCCAGATAAACTTATTTCTGCATTGCGGGAGGTATTTGGTTGCTCTCAGTCATATGTGGCCTTACAGGAGGCCTTTTTCTCGCGAAAGCAGCGGGATGGGGAGACTTTGTTGGAGTTTTCCCTCGCTCTAATGAGCCTCCTTGAGGGCGTTAAGCAACAGTCCCCATATGTAATGTCAAATTCTGAGAACCTCTTACGCGATCAATTTGTTGAACATGTAGTGGATAGTTCTCTGCGTCGTGAACTTATACAGCTAGTTCGCCGCCAACCTACTTCCAGTTTGCTAGAGGTTCGTGGAGAAGGAATGCCGGGTGGGGTACGTGGGCGAAGTCAGTCTGTTCCATTAGCCCCTTTGATCCAATATGGGGTGCAGGGGGGACCGTTGTCGAATACTCCTAGCTTAATGCCCAACTCTGAATTAAGTGAGTTGAGGGAAATGTTAAAGTCTCAACAGGCACAGCTGGATCAGCTCACTAAGGGTTTGGCATTATTACAGGGTCCTGCTCCTGCTGCTCGGAGTCAATCTCCTCACTCATTTGGTTATCCCTCGTATCCACGGAATAAATTTACTCATACTAATCCGATAATATGTAGAAGATGTCAGCAGCCAGGTCATGTTGCTAGGGAGTGTGATGGGGAAAGTATCCCCTCTGGTTCTAAATCTCCCTTTACAGCTGCTCGTGTAGGGGGAAGTGGGAAGCCTCCGTTTCAGCGGCCATCAGAAAACTAGTTCCCGCCGGGCTGCAGAGCCACAGCTCGGTTGGGGAAAAGAATGGCTTAGACATTTGTCAAAATGCTAGTCCGGTGCCTCGGTTGATGTCGTCATGCCCGCATTTGGTTGTTCTTATTGGTGGGGTTCAGGTGCCTTGTCTGTTAGACACTGGCTCTATGGTGTCCACCATTACTGAGAGTTGCTTTGTACAGCATTTTGAGCCATGGGGTCAAGATCGCCTTCGTTCGTGCCAGTGGTTGCAGTTGCGGGCTGCCAACGGCCTGGACATCCCTTATATTGGATATGTAGAACTGGATGTAGAGCTCTGTGGCAGGTTAGTGTCAGACTGTGGGGTGCTTGTTGTCAGGGATCCCCCTGGCGGCTTGTGTTCTAAAGTACCAGGTATTGTGGGAATGAATATTCTCAGTCGTTGTTACCGTGAGCTCTTTGGGCAGCATGTTCCTGCCCTTTTTGAACTACCATCCTTACTGCAGGCCCCCAGTTTTGTAACTCAGGCATTTCAGCACTGTCATAAGGTGGGTACCCGTTTGGATGCCGATCAAGTAGGTCAGGTAAGAACGCGAGGCCGTCGAGCATGGCGTATTTCAGGCGGTACGTTAAAATTAGTAATGGCAACATGTTCCGAGAAATTCTCGAAGGAGACCGTGTTATTTGAGCCGGCAGAGTCGGGCCTACCAGCTGGATTGTTAGCGTCATCATCGTTGGTGCGGGTGAGCAGAGGAACTGTCTCCATACCAGTGGTAAACGTAGGGACTACGGACGTAATGCTGTATCCTCGGACCCTCTTGGGCTCTCTCACAAGTGTTTATGTAGTAAGTTTGCCCAAGGGGGTTACTGAGGTTAATTCTGTCCTTGCTGGTATTGGCTCCCATAGCGCTTTGGTTGCTTCCACGGTGGAGGATCAGATTAGGTCTACTGACCTGTCTGTTTTGTCGTCACAAGATCAGGATCATGTTAGGACTTTATTACTGGAGTATCGGGGTGTGTTCTCTGCTCATGAGGGAGATTTGGGGTGTACTAGTTTATTGTCCCATGACATCCCTTTGTTGGATGACACCCCTGTCCGGCAGCGTCACCGCCGGATACCACCCTCAGAGTATGAAGTAGTGAAGGCCCACATTGATGCACTGTTAGAGTCACAGGTTATACGGGAAAGTTGTAGTCCTTATGCTTCCCCGATAGTCTTGGTTAAAAAGAAGGACGGTAGTCTACGCATGTGTGTGGACTACCGCCAACTGAATGCCAAGACTAGGAAGGATGCGTTCCCCCTTCCGAGAATTGAGGAGTCCTTGGACGCTCTGACAGGTGCCCGCTGGTTTTCCATTATGGATTTAGCCAGCGGGTACAATCAGGTTCCTGTTAGTGAAGGGGATAAATCTAAGACAGCTTTTTGTACACCATTCGGGCTGTTTGAGTGGAACCGGATGCCGTTTGGGCTTTGTAATGCCCCCGGTACATTCCAACGCCTAATGCAACGGTTGTTCGGTGACCAACAGTGCCAGTCACTATTACTGTACCTAGATGACATTGTAATTTTTTCATCTTCAGTGACACAGCATCTGGAGCGCCTGGAAGTTGTCCTGAGTAGGCTGAAGGGTGAAGGCCTTAAAGCGAGGTTAGAGAAGTGTCCGGGGCGGCTGTGGCTCAGGTGGTAGAGCGGGTCGGCCACTAATCGCAGGGTTGGTGGTTCGAATCCCGGCCCATACGACTCCATGTGCCGAAGTGTCCTTGGGCAAGACACTGAACCTCAAGTTGCTCCTGATGGCAGGCTAGCGCCTTGCATGGCAGCTCTGCCGCCATTGGTGTATGAGTGTATGGGTGATTGGGACACAGTGTAAACGCTTTGGTAACCTCTGAGGTTAGAAAAATGCGCTATATAAGTGCAGACCATTTACCATTTTTACCATTTTACCTTTTTTCGCCCAGAGGTAGTATACCTTGGTCATGTAATCTCAGCTGACGGCGTTTCAACTGACCCAAGAAAGATTGAGGCGGTTGCTCAGTGGCCAAGGCCCAACAATGTTTCTGAGCTCCGTTCTTTTTTGGGTTTCGCCAGTTATTACCGCCGTTTTGTGGAGGGGTTTGCCAAGTTGGCAGCCCCTCTGCATAGGTTGGTAGCGGAGTATGGAGGTGTTAGGCCCAGGAAGCGAGCGGAGCAGGGTTTTGCTGATGCTTGGACGGTGCAGTGCCAAAATAGCTTCGATGAGCTAAAGGCAATGTTTCTTAAGGCTCCAGTGCTTGCCTATGCAGATTTCTCCCTACCGTTCATTTTGGATATAGACGCCAGCCTGAGTGGGTTGGGAGCAGTCCTTTCACAGGAACAAGATGGGAAGATGAGGCCTGTTGCGTATGCGAGTCGCGGTCTTAGGCCCCCCAAGCGTAATATGTTAAATTATAGTTCAATGAAACTTGAATTTTTAGCGCTCAAGTGGGCCATGACCGAAAAATTCAGGGAGTATTTATTGGGCAATAAATGTGTAGTTTTCACAGATAATAACCCTCTCAGCCACCTCATGACAGCAAAGCTTGGTGCCACTGAGCAACGATGGGCGGCACAGCTGGCATGCTTTGATTTTGAGGTCAAGTATCGACCAGGCAGGGTCAACAAAATGCTGACGCCTTATCAAGATGCCAGCCTCCAGTTGTAGGGGTGTTGGACAGCATGCTGCCGGGAGCGGTAGTCCCGGCATTTGTACAGCATGCTGAGAAATCAAGGTTTGTTCCGTTGGTTAGCCAAGCCGCTGTGGTTGTTTTGCCGGGGCATTCCTCCACTGACTTGAGCTCGCTACAAGAGGCAGACCCAGTGATTAGGGAGGTCTTATTCTTTTTCAGAGAGGGTAAGTTCCCTGGGCCTTATGAGTGCCGGGCAGCTCTCTAGGGATGCTTTGACTTTTCTTCGTCAGTGGGATCGGTTGATGGAGTCACAGGGGGTATTATACCGTCGTATTCTTCGCTCTGATGGTGGCGAAGAGATCTTTCAATTGGTGCTGCCTTCTGCCTTGCAGGTGGAGGTCTTAACTGGGTTACACCAGGAGCATGGGCACCAGGGTATCGAACGCACCACAGAGCTGGTACGCCAGCGCTGTTATTGGCCAGGTATGTCATCCATGGTGGCGAAATGGTGTCAGCAGTGCGAGCGGTGCCAGGCTGCTAAGGATCTACAGCCAGGTGCTCGTAGTTTTATGGGTCATTTGCTGGCTTCCCGACCAAATGAAATTTTGGCCATCGATTTCACCCAGCTTGAGGTATCCTGTTCAGGGTTGGAAAACATTCTGGTAATGACGGATGTTTTTACAAAATATACCATTGCGGTCCCTACCCGAGATCAACGGGCTGAGACAGTGGCTCAGGTATTGGTCACTGAGTGGTTTTACAGATTGGGGGTGCCTGGGAGAATTCATTCTGACCAGGGCCGGAGCTTTGAATCATTTTTGATCCAGCAACTTTGTAAATTGTACGGGGTCGAGAAGTCTTGTAGTACTCCTTACCACCCTTCTGGTAATGGGCAGTGCGAGCGGTTCAATAGAACATTGCACAACCTGCTGCGGACCTTACCAGTTTCACGTAAGCAGGACTGGGCGTCCAGTCTCCCTCAGGTGCTCTTCTCCTATAACACCACCCCGCATCAAGCTACTGGGGAGTCTCCTTACTTTTTAATGTTTGGCCAGGAGCCACGACTCCCCATTGATTTCTTGCTCGGTAGAATTCAAGAGCCGGTGGCTGGTGACGTGCACGAATGGGTGGTGGAACATCAGACAAGGTTGAAAGTGGCGTTCGAGGGAGCACGAGAACGGCTGAGACGGACTGCTGATCGACGCAAAACGCATTTTGATCGACATGTTCGAGATACGCCACTGGAAGAGGGCCAGTTGGTTTACCTCCGTGATTATGGCATTAGAGGGCGCCATAAAATCCAGGACCTGTGGAGTCCAGTGGTGTATAAGGTGGTAGAGGCTCCTAGATCTGGGGGCGCGGTGTATAGCATTGTGCCAATACATGAGGAGGGTAAAGTGAAAAGAGTTCATCGGTCGTTGCTAAAGGCTAGGATCCAAAGGAGTCTTGCTCCTGTGGTGCCTGATGGGCCAGTGGTAGAGCTCGAACAGGAACCGGAGGAGGAGGGGGATGAGGCGGACTTGTGGTTAGTCATACCTGAAGGCCCCCAATTCGTATCGGACCCGGTCGAGTCCGCTCCTCCAGTACCAGAACCGAGAGTGTTAGGGGAGCAAAGCGAACTCGGTGGCCCAGAGGTTGACCCACTGTTATCATCCGGTACTTCAGCTATGGAACCGCCTCCTGTTGCTGAGGGTGGCCCAGGGAGATCAAGGAGGGCCACAGCTGGCCAGCATACTAATATTCATCGTTTGCCTAGGGGCGTGGGGGAAAGGGCAACTGTTGCTGCAACCCCGGGGCTGATGTCTAATGCAATACTTGCCTTTTTTAGACCTTGGGACTAATGGGGGGGGGGGGGGGGGGGGGCAAGTGAGTTATCGTCGGGGCGACGATCTGTAATTGGGGGGGTAGATTGTAGCAGGGTGACTGAATACACTTAGGAGGATATCGTTCACCTGTGCGTAGTTTATCAACCTCCCCTTTCTTGTGTGATATATAAGGGATTTGCGGTGGCCGCTTGGTATGCGTTGTGGTATCGCCCTTGTGACGTCATCCGTGGTTGCCGCAGGTATGTGATTTGTTTGGGGTAAACTCGTGCTTTCTCGTTTTGTGCAGGCGGTTGATAGGAATTTCTCTCGCTGTCAGGCTCAGACGGTAAGCTGTTTTTCCTGCCTGCTGTGTGTTTGCTGCCCACTTCTCACAGGTATGTGTAGCCTTTTGTTTAATGAAGAAATTGGTTGCGGCTGGCAACTTATGATTTGTTATGTCTTCAGTGGCATTGATAGCATGCCATCTATCTGTTCCTGATTATGGTGCGTGACTACGAAGCAGTTTGTGTGCAGTGATCATCCCGTGGTATGTAAGATTATAGTTTTGGGTGTTAATAACTTGCTGCTGTGTCTAACATTTATCTTCCTGCTCGGAAGGCTCCCCCTGCATAACTGAGTCTCTTGGGCTAGTTGGGAGAATAAAGTGTCAACGCTGAATTGTGATCGCGTATAATTAGTGCGTCGCTGTTTTGCCTCGACATCCATGATGATGGAAACCTTTTGTTATGATTTTGTTGCACGCCGCTTGTGAAGCTTGTGCATTCATTTCCTCCGTGTTTTATAAGTATCTTCTCCAGCTTGGTGTGAGCTGGCCGTCTCTTTTGGCCGCCGTTATGAATTCCATACTCATAAGCATGTATGTATGATTTATTTGTTATTTCTTTTGTTTTTGGGTGTATTTTGTGTCTTATTTCCTGTGATCACTAAAACCCAGAGTGAACTTAGTTTTTTTGTTTATGTTAATTTGTTTTGATGTGGTATTGTGAGGACCACTAAGTCAAGTGGTTTAAATCCTTGAACTATCTGACTGACATTGAATCATCTTGGCTTGTGTATGTGTTGTTTGTGTTGTTGCAGGAGCTGGATGAGGTTTCTGGAGGTTGAAGGCAAAGCTGCCATTAGTGTGGTGTGTTCACACCTAGTGTTGTGTGTCTTTGGCATCTAACCCTCACGCGTGCAGTTGGGTATTTGAAGTGGACTATTGGGGGGTTTGTTTTCCAATTTGGCAGCTGCCCGTACCTCCAGACACCTCCACTCTTGGTTAGTTTGTTTAAGTGTGTGTGTGTGTGTGTGTGTGTGTGGATGCGAGTGATGGTGTTCCTCAATATTATAATGCCAGTGTAAGAGTTTTAAACTTTGAATTTCTAAGTATTTATTCTGTATTAATGAACAAAATAAAAACTTCTTTACTTATACAACTATTGTCTTTCCACCCATCCGCTCAAAGCGAAGCTGTTTGCCCTTAGGGCTATTTCCCTGGTTTTCCCGGGGTGGCGTAGTCGATCCTATCTTGCCATCACTGTTAAAGGTGTGGTAAAGCATCTTAGTTCTTTCTACACTCTCTCTGCTTCGCTACAGTTGGAAGAACCGACTCCAAACGTCTCGCCAGAGTCTTAGCCAATAATTTCACATCTGTACAGAGTAAGGAGATGGGGCGATAATTGCTGCATTGAGAAGGATCTTTATCTTTCTTGAGAATAAGGGAAATAGTAGCCTGGCGCAGAGATTGAGGAAGGATACCTGAACTGTAAGACTCATTAAACATGTTTAGCAAAAGAGGTGATAATTTATCAGAAAACGTCTTAAAAAAATTCTACCGGAAAGCCATCCGGCCCTGGAGATTTACCATTCTGCATCAGACTAAGAGCAGCCTTAATTTCATCCAGCGTGAGAGGAGCTATCAAATTAGAGGAAATATCAGAATCTATGCAAGGCACATTAAGAGGGCTGAAAAAATTGTCAAATTGAGCCTCTTCAGTAATGCTCTCAGAGGTGTATAAAGAGATGTAAAAGTCTCTGAATTGGTCATTAATAGACAGAGGATTAACTGAAGACCCAGTGGCAGTGGAGATTTGAGTAATAAGATGTGAGGCAGCAGACTGCCGCAACTGGTGAGCAAGTAATTTACTCCATTTATCGCTGAATTCATAATAATTACAACGGGTCTTATGCAGCATTTCACTTGCTTCGTTCGTAGCTAACAGATCAAACTCTGCTTTTGTCGTGAGAAACTTAGTGAAATAGTCTGCTTGTGTCGAGCTAGCACAGATGAACTGAAGGTCTGCCAAAGCACTAGATAAATTAGCCCTCCTTTCATTCACCAGTTTTCTCTTGTAAGCCGCATATGAAATAATTTCTCCTCTTAAATAAGCCTTACAAGTCTCCCAAATTGTCCATCTGAAACATCTGAGGTAGCATTTGTGGAGATAAAAAGATCAATACGATCATTAATAACCTTTATAAATTCAGGATCATTGAGTAATAAAGAATTAAAACGCCAAGGAGACCGAGAAGTCGAGATGCCTGGTATAGCAAAGTCAAATGTAACTGCTGCATGATCTGAAATTACAATAGTGTTATAAATGCATGAACTGACCAATGAAAGCAGTTTATTATCAACCAGAAAGTAGTCAATATGAGAGAAAGAGCGATGAACAGGGGAAAAGAAAGAATTCTTTTGTGTTAGGATTGAAAAAATGCCAAACATCTGAAACGGCATATTGCTCCATAAAAAGCTGAATAATCCTACCAGATTTAGACTGTGCACAAGGCCTAGAGGAGGAATGGTCTAGAAGAGGGTCTAGACAGCAGTTAAAATCCCCACCCAGGATTAGTTGGCTGGAATGCAGATCTGGGATGGAATACAACATTTTTTTAAAAAAAAACCTCATCATCCCAATTAGGGCCATATATGTTTGCCAAAATCAAGTGAACCCCATTGATCTGTCCTCTAAGAATAATAAAATGTCCATTTGGGTCTGAGATGACCTCAGAAACTGAAAAATAAACTGATTTATGGATGAGAATAGCTACACCTCGAGACTTACTAGGGAAGCCAGAATGGTAAAGCTGGCCAACCCAGCCCTTTCTAATTTTTAGATGGTCTGCAGGCCTGAGGTGAGTTTCCTGAATAAAGGAAATGCTAGTATTCAAAAGTTTCAAATAATTAAGAACTTTATTTCGCTTCACTAGAGAATTAAGCCCTTTAACGTTCCAACTGGTGAATTTCAGTGTACCACAGGGAGCAAATCCTGTTACTCATCATAAACAAAAGCAAGAAATTCTGTGGACATGATCAATCCAAATGATCCTACTATAGGTTCAGACTCCAGGTAAAGTCATTGGCTTCTGAAACAGAAGTCAGCCATTTCTTCTCACTGTTTGGAAGTGTGATTCACAGTCTAGCAGGGTATAGAAGCGCAGGTTTGAGTCCATGTTTGTAAAGCACTGACATCACCTCTTTGTTCTCGGTGCGAAATTTCAAAACTTCAGGGCAGTAATCCTCAAAGATACGAATCCTGTGGCCTTCGTAGAGCAACTCGCTTTTTTTGCGAGCTTCGCGAATGACAAAGTCCTTTATTTGAAAGCGGTGGAATCGCAGGATGACAGGACGCGGTCTCTGCCCTGCTGCGGGTTTGGGCGCAAGGCTGCGGTGGGCTCTGTCCAGCTCGGGCGGCGAGGTTAACACCTGAGATCCGAGGACATCGACCAGAAGCTGAGAAAAAAAGGTCGTCGGACGTGGTCCCTCGATCGACTCAGGAAAGCCTAAAATTTGAATATTCTGGCGCCGGCTGCGGCTCTCGAGGTCTGGGACTTTAGCCTTCAGCCACTCATTGTCCTTCTGGAGCCTCAAACATGTAGCCTCGAACTGTTCAAGTTGTTGACTTATCCCAGTAGTGCCGGACTCGAGATTGCCGATACGAACATCATGATCAGCCACCGTGGATTGAATATTATCTAGCTTGGTTGACAAGCTATCAAAAGATGCTTTGAAATCCGAGGCAATAGAGGCTCTAAGATCGGTATGTAAAGCACTGATCTCGGCTATTGTAATGCTAGCACCAGGCGTAGAGGTGCCATCTCGGTCTTTATCACCCTGTTTACCCTTTCCTTTTGACATTTCAAAAACGGTTAAGGTCACGAAACAATTAACAAACAAATGCTGTCTAATGTAAACAAAAAATGCTGAGGTTTATTGGAGGTAAATGAAAAGTATTTGGGAGCGAGCCGAGCACACGTTTACTCCTCAGGCGCCATAACCGGAAACCCGGAAACACTTTTTTGCTGATAAAATTGCCATTAAACGCAAAAATGTAGTGTCACATGACAGAGTTTGCCTGTGTTAATCATGACGACAGTATTGAAAGTCAATTTATTGGACAGGATTACGGATTGATCTTTACAGTATATAGATCCGATCTGCAAACGGGACACTTCCAGGAGTGCAACACAAATATCTCGTGCACATTGATCAAATAAATGTCCACTGTTTGTGAAAAATAAATACACAATACTAGGTGAAAAGATTTGTTTATTTTTGGAACACTTACAGCCCAATTCTATTAAATTATTGTTTAGTTTTACTTTAGAAAAAATGCCAGCAAAATCACCTGTATTAAATTAAATAAATTACCAAATGAAAAAACATTAAATATTTTTTTTAGACCTATATATGCCTTTCCTTTACTGAAACTTAAATGAGCTTTACCCTGTTCTGTAGATGAATAAAGTCGGCTGAATGACGTTCTCAGAATGTTCTAGACTTTTCTCAAGACTTTAAACTATTTGTCCAATCATGAGTTCACTTTCAGAAAACGAGCTTTTTAACATTTTTAAACATTTAAATATTATAAATCGAACCATCTTTCTTCAGATCACATTTACTGCTTCTACAGAAAATATACATTTGCATATTGAAGCTAAAATAAATTAATCAAGTTAATTTGGTCGTTAAAAGTTGCTGGAGAATTATGCGGGACACAATGCAGTTGTGATGGCGATGCTTTGGATGAAATATTGAATATCAGGAATGTATCATATACTGCATCAATGTTTCTTTAATATCTGTGCACACTGCACACACACATCGATTGATGATCCTGATACTGAGACAGAAAGTTTACGTCAATACTTTTGCCAACAGGTTGCCAGCTTGAACAGGGTCATGACGATTCACTTTCGGGTCAGAACCGGTGCCAACCTGTGATAGGTGCAACATCAGGACCAATATTACAGTCCTATCAGAAGTGCAACAGATCCCTTTTGATTGCAATTCCTCCTCTTCTGATTGCTTTTATGTGTTCATTAAAATGACAGTAAGGTGACTATTTTCAATCAATTGTCTCAATAATCTCCCCATTTTACCAAAACTTCAGAGGGAAAAAATTAGGGACATCTGGGAGACGAATTAGTGATAAACACACATTTCTGAATGGAAACGGCTTCAGGGCAAATTTATTGTTCGCTAAACCAAAACATATGCGACAAAGTGTTTTTTTAGGCATGACGTCATCACGCACACCCTTTATATCGATAAAAGGACTTTTGAATAGAAACGGGCAGAAGGAGGCAAATCTTGCAATTTAATTTTTTGCATTTTCACTTTGTCGATAACAAAATAGCACGAAAGGTGGATGAAACTAGGCTGTTGAGTCATGTATTACAGTAGGTTAATCTTTATTTCTGTTAGATCTGATTGCAGCCAAATTAACTGTGAAACATGAATAATTCAGTTGCATAGCAACACTCTCAAAATCTCATACACTGTTTATTGTTTACATGTTGTTTGTAATGTCTACAAGAGTATATATGTATTGTTTAAAGTGTGTGTGTGTGTGTGTGTGTGTGTATGTGTGCGCGTGTGCGTGTGTGTGTGTGTGTGTCAAGTCAAGTCAAGTCAATTTTATTTGTATAGCGCCTTTCACAACACACATCGTTTCAAAGCAGCTTTACAGAAGTTCAGCATTAACAGACGATAAAAATGTAATGTCTATAAAGTCGATAAATCATCATCCTTGTGCAGGGCTCCAAACTGCGACTAAAAATGGTCGCATTTGTGACCAAATAAATTTATTTGTGAGTGTAATTTCTGTCAAGGTCGCCATTGGCGACAGTAAAAGTTTACTCCCTTTGATTTTAAAATTTGCATTACATTTCCCGAGATACATTACAAAAGTTTATATCAAAGAAATAGCGGGGAAAACGGAGTTCATTGCAGGAACTAACCATTTCAAAAAAGAGACTGTTAGAAAACACGGTCACAGTAACAAGCATAAAAAATGCACATGATCACATAATTGCGAAGAATGCTCCACAGACTACACTGTTAGCGAGCTGCGGGACGAAAAGGAATGGAAGGAGTTAAAAATGAAAAATATTTGGTGCCTGTTTTTCCCCCTATAGGAGCCAATGGCTCCTTAATTGATTTTTTTGTTTGGAGCCCTGTTGTGTAATTAGATAAGATATGATTCTTTATCGTGTTTAAAAATAATTAAATAATAATTGTATTAATAACCCCAGTGAGCAAGCCGAAGGCGACTGTGGCAAGGAACACAAAACTCCAAAAGATGTTGATTAATGGAGAAACATAACCTTGGGAGAAACCAGACTCACTGTGGGGGGCCAGTTCCACTCTGGCTAACAACATGAATAATGTAAATAAGAATTATTTATAGTTAAAAAAAAAAAAACATGATTTAAAAAATTATTAAACTTATTAAGTGCTAAGGGTCAGTATTTAGACAGTGATTGTGTTTGAACTGCAAGATTAGTGACCAGTGTCTTTGAAGTCCATCCTTGATTAAATTCCAGAAGTTCACTTAGATGCAATTGTCCTTGTTTGGCTGATGAAGGCTTTTGTTGGCAATAGTTAGTCTATGTATCCCATTTCAAGATTGTAGTCCATGGTGATGGGGCATCTGAAGTCTCCATGAGAGGCTGGATACAAAACTGGAGCTGACGAACGCTATTTACCTTGGGACTGGCGTCCCGAGATAACAGCAGAAAAGCAGATGGGAAATAATTAGCATAGCTGATGTTCATAATATTAATGCATTATAACTGATTCAGCAGTAGTATAAAAAGTAAGCATTATGTGAATGCTTGGTTAAAGAGATGCGTCTTTAATCTAGTTTTAAACTGGGACAGCGAGTCTGAGCCTCGAACAATATCAGGAAGGCTATTCCAGAGTTTAGGAGCTAAATGTGAGAACGCCCTCCCTCCATTAGTGGACTTAGATATCCTAGGTATGACCAGAAGCCTCGAATTCAGTGATCTTAAAGAGCGCGATGGATTGTGTGGCGATAGAAGATCCGTTAAATACACCGGAGATAAACCATTTAGGAATTCTTGAGTGGACGAGTAACTGATAACTCAAGAGTAACTGATGGAGAAACAGATGCACAATCAATCATCTTTTTGAGATGTAATATGAATTATTGGATTTCCTTTCTTGGTAAAGTACGTTCTGTACAAATGATGGGGTTGTAACTCAGGTGTCAGGTCATATTGTTATGAAATATTGAAATGTGGCAGCTCTGGTTAAGTGGCATGCTAAATACGTACATATGTTCTCAGCAAGACGCTCGTAAATATCACACTCAGCACGCTACACACACATACATGTTTGCCATGCATCCTGTGTGTGTGTGTGTGTGTGTGTGTGTGTGTGTGCGTGTGCGCGAGCGTGCATGTGACTTGCTGACTACAATGGTGACTAGCTTGCTATGCAACCAGCTCTGAAGCTCTCATCTGGTCAAAAGGTCAACTTACCCATATAGTAAGTGCCCCATATTATATACATTGCTGCACTCAACTCTCCACCATTTCCCACGTGAACGTTGATACAGCAATGTTGCATCCTTATAAGGATATGGGAAAGAAACATGGAATAGTCTCCAACATATACATTGAACTGTGGGAGACTTTTAGTCTGTTAAGCACACATGCATAAACACAGGAATAGATGGATGGACATACAAGGAGCACATGGAGTCTCAGTACAATGATAATGTCATATAAGCTGATCTAAATCACCGTGACTCGAGTGGAATGTTACCTTAACGTTCATATTTTTATTTTAGTTTGTTGTGATGTTTATTTTTATATAAGATTTGTAAATCTGTATTAAGTTATGCTGGTTGACTAACATCATTTACAAAAAGAGTGCGAGTGCGGTTGGATTGCACATTGGGTGTAAAATAAGAATAGATAATACATAACCTTCATACACACCATTTACAAGCTAATAAGTGTATAATCATATTCATTATATAATCATAACTCGTATAAATGATTAAAAGGGACAGTTCACCCAAAAATGATCATTCTCTCATCATTTACTCGCCCTCTTGCCATCCCAGATGTGTGACTTTCTTTCTTCTGCAGAACACAAATGAAGATTTTTAGAAGAATATTTCAGCTTTGTTGGTCCATACAATGCAAGTGAATGGTGACCAGAACTTTGAAGCTCCAAAAAGCATATTGAGGCAGCATAAAAGTAATACATAAGACTCCAGTGGTTTAATCCATGTCTTCAGAAGCAATACGATAGGTGTGGGTGAGAAACAGATAAATTTAAGTCCTTTAAAAAAATGTTTCAACTATAAATTAGCCTCCATGGCATGGCCGTAACCAGCGACAAGGTCTGGACCTTGGAAAATATTTCATGTTAAAAGAATAAAGGTTTAGTCTATAACAACGGCACTGCATTTTTAACTGCCTGATATCAGTTCATTTCTGACAAGTTCACAATACAGAGCAGTGCACTGAATCTCTATTCAATATTTATTCCAAAAGTTTTAATATTTTATTAATGAGTTTAAATGACTGTCCAGAGCTCCAGACCTCTGCTGAAGCAGCACATACATGGTGCCATCACGTGGCACTCAGCACTGGTACGATGGACCAATCACAGCCATTTATTATCATTGGAGAAATGTTTGTATAGATACTGCTGTGACATTTCCATCCACAGGTATGAAACGGTAAGAGGTAGAAACGAAAAGGTAATTTTTTTTAATTCAGTAATTATTCAAAATTATTCAAAAAGTTTTAATATCATTAATTGGCTGTAAATTATTGTCCAGAGGTCCAGGGCGTTTCAGCACATAAACGGTGATGTCACGTGGCACCATTTACTTTTCTAAGAGGTGGGCATGATGGACGAATCACAGTTGTTTATTACTGGATGGATGAGGAGTTTAAGAAATTATTGTATAGATACTGCTGCGGTGGGTTTCCATCCACAGGTATGAATCATTGCAATTATCGTTTTTTATTAAAAATAAATATGTAGTGTAAAAATGTCTCCAATTAGATAAAAACATCCTGAAATTTGAATGCGGATCAATGGAGGGTCCGGTTTTCTAACCATCAAGCGCCCCCTGGAGGATGGAAAGGAAAAGGATAGTTTTGCAATTTCGGTTCCTCACATACAGCTACTGTATGACTTCAGAAAACATTGAAAATAGCACTTGAGTCAATGAAGAAAAAAAACTGATATATAATTATATATAAGAAAACTCTATATGTTCATGCCCAGGGACACCATGGAGTCTTAATATGGCCCTGACGATCATCTGACATTATCTGAAACATTCAAAGACTGTAGCACACTGCACACCATCTGTAGTACAGACTACAGTATGCAATATGTCAAATATGAGAACACTGGTCGTGATAAAGGCCAGAGCTGTCCTTAGGGCACTGCAACCAGTGCGGACATCACACTGATGGGCAGTGGAGTCCGGACCTAATCTGACTGATCTGATCAGTGGAAAAACATGCAATGAACAATTCTGTAATGCTTTGTTTTGGAAGACATTTTCCCTCTCTAGGTCTCTGCAGAACAGTAATAGGTGTTTTCAAATCTTTGGGCGGGAGGGGTGTTTCTAAACTAACCAATGAAAGTAGGGAATCTCAATGGTTTGAAAACGCCCACTGATTGGGGAAAAGCCCATTTTTGTTTCGCAGAGATATAAGTCTCCTCTCTTTCTCCTGGTGGTTTTTGGTTTTTCATTACTGGGTTAATCTGATGTGGGTTGGGCCACTTAGTGAGCACAGGTGTTGCGGGTTACAGCGAGGCTTTTAAATACTCTTAATTTGTGTCTTTTCAGAAAAGCAAATGTTGGAGAGTTTGAGTGTGGATGTGAGATCTTGAGAAAGTGGGGAAAAGGGGGTCAAAAGAACAAGAGAGATTTTGTTCTCTCAGTAAAGTTTGATTTTTATTCAAGAAAGGAATATCTTCATTTTGGTCTTTTGGGGGTGTTTCAGATTTTTCATTTTGATGAATCAGTGGACCAGAGCTTTAAGGAACGCTGTCTCATTAGAGCTGGCTTGATCGATCTGTGCTCCTGATCCTCAAGAGACTTCCACATCTCTTCCATCCTACCAGAGGCACCACCAATACTTTAACACAAATGTACAAACAATACAGGAGCCCATCCACCAGAGGGGGAGGTGGTAACAGTTTAAAAAATATTCAATTTCTGAAGTCCTCATTTTGCCATGTGTGCAGTACTCGAACGTTTTCAGAAGTCTCAGTTTTCGGTATTAATTGATCGGCTGAAAAGAATATTTGGAGTTTTAAAAATTCATTTGTCACTGCAGGACATTTAAATAAACAAACTAGTGATGAGTTAAAGCCTCTCAACTTTGTGATGGATTAAAAATCATCTCTAGAAAATCATTCTTGATTGTGTTTGTCACATTTTACTACTATATTGTTCAGTTCAGTATTTTAAGGAATGTTTATGTGAGACTCCTGGAGTTTTTCTTCTGTTCAAGACCACAAAAGTCCAGTTTTCTTCTGCTGAATCTGCCTCATAATTCTCAGACTTCACTTGAGTCTTGTCAGTCTTCACTAAGTATCAAAAGCCCTTTTCAAACCAGTCATGCAGATCTATTGTTGAACGTTTAGGAGTTTTTCATTAGCAGCATCTGGTACACTGTGTAACCAGGAATATGAACAAGTTCACCTTTGCACAAGTCTATTATCTTCAGCTTTAAAGTGTCTTAATGGAGACCCCTGTGGTGGACACCATGCTGAAGACAATGTTTGCAGCCTCATCTTTCATCAACTTCTCATCTGGTTCATCTCTGTGGTTCTTGAGTTATGCCTTTTTAAAGTTTTGCCATGGGCCACATTTCTACAGAATCATGATGTACTGATCTGGTTCCTCAAACCTCTCATACAGATGTTGGAGCTTTATAGGAGGTTTTTTCATTTGCAGCATCTGGTTCACTGTATGGCCAGAAATATTCAGAAGCTCAATTTTCCCAAGTCTATTATCATGCTGAATCATTGTTTTGCACTTGGATAGGACATGGTCCCTGTGTTTGTCTTTACGGATTCTTCTATTGGCTGGACGTCCGTACATGTCACACAGAAGAGATCCCAGATTTCATTAACAAGGTCACTTAATCTGCTGTTATTTACTTGAGCTCTAACGAGTCTGTTCTGACGGGAATTTTCCTAAATGAGACCAAACATGAACGCCTCAGACCATGTTGAACAGACTAATCCAAAATAATTCCTAGACACATAAACTTGTGTTATTCATTCACTTTCAGATTTGTGGCCTGTTTTGTCCCATGTACTGTATGACACGACTAATGCAGCCTAACTAGAAACGTGACAGTTTAAATCTAAAGAGACGTTCACTTAACAGAGTGTGGGAATGTTCATTAGTGCAGCTCCGTTAGACATTTAGGGTGCTGTATGTCTTTATATTTGTACGGGACAGAAATTCAGTTTGGTGAAGTTTTTGTACTGTGTGTGAGAGTGTGTGTGTGTGTGTGTGTGTGTGTGTGAGAGTGACAGAACGGAATATTATTTAAATTGTCATGCTTAAATTAAAGATATTGCATGAAATATTTATGAAGATGCAAATATGAGTTGAACTCCTCAGTGTCTGTGTGTGTGTGTGTGTGTGTGTGTGTGTGTGTGTGTGTGTGTGTGTGAGCAGCTGCAGTATCTGTCAGTGTATCAGTGGAGTGTGACTGACAGAGGTTTTTGTACGACTCTTTATCACTGTGTGAACACATCACCACTGATGTAATGACCACTCAGACAGTAATAATGTCCTGCATCTTCAGTCTGGACTCCACTGATGGTCAGAGTGAAATCACTTTTAGATCCACTGCCACTGAATCTAGATGGAGTTCCAGACTTGAGTAAACTAACAAAGTTAATGACGAGTTTAGGAGCTTCTCCAGGTTTCTGTAAGTACCAGTGCAAACAATTATCAGCAAGCACATCACTGCTGGTTTTACAGTTTATTTGAACTTCTTGTCCTGGTTGAGCTGCTGTTATTGAGGGACTCTGAGTGACCGTGATCTGTCCATCACACTCTGAAACACATGACACAATAAACACAGAAGTTTTTACTCTCTCAAAAATAGTTATTTGACACCTGAAGATTCAAATATTCTCAAGTACAATTCATGTTAGTTTGAATGTGTAAAATATAGTGACTATTAGCACTGAAATAGATTCTCACCAGCAGTGAAAAGCAGAAGAGAGCAGATAATGAGAGCGTGTGCTGTCATCTTTACTGTGAATGAGTGAGAACTGAAGGAACAGTGATGTTGGTTTGACAGTCCTGACTAACAGACAGTCTGATATTGTGCTTTAATCAGAGGGGCGGGACATTCAAAACTGTTTCCTCTCACCAGCAAATGTGACTGTTACAGGAGAACAGCAGCAATGACAAACAATTAATACATGAAAATACATTCATTATTTACATCTTTATTTCTGATTTATTAAATACATTTCAATCAGTGGAACTTCTCTGGATTTTTCCTCATTGTGGATATTTCACGAGCATTCAGGAGATCAAACGAAATCAAATGAGTTATAGAGTCAGTGGAGTGATAAAAACTGTTTATTACAATGTAATATATATTTTATAATGCAATGTTGAAGTTGTGAATCAGTTGTTAATGACAGTAAGAACTGAAAGTGTGTTTGTATGTGTGTTGTGTAAAGATGTGTTTGTGATCATGTGTTTAAAGTGCAGTTAGTGAAGCGCTCAGAGGTTTTTGTGCAGCTGTTCTATTAGTTTGTATCACTGTGGTGGACTTTCGGCAGCGGCACCAGACTGGATGTTGGCAGTAAGTAAATCATCAAATCATCCTTTTAATGTTTCATATGTTTTATAATAATGTTTCATATGTTTTATAATAATGTTGAATGTGTGTTTATAATAATGTTGAATGTGTGTTTTATAATAATGTTGAATGTGTGTTTTATAATAATGTTGAATGTGTGTTTTATAATAATGTTGAATGTGTGTTTATAATAATGTTGAATGTGTGTTTATAATAATGTTGAATGTGTGTTTTATAATAATGTTGAATGTGTGTTTATAATAATGTTGAATGTGTGTTTATAATAATGTTGAATGTGTGTTTTATAATAATGTTGAATGTGTGTTTATAATAATGTTGAATGTGTGTTTTATAATAATGTTGAATGTGTGTTTATAATAATGTTGAATGTGTGTTTATAATAATGTTGAATGTGTGTTTTATGTATGATTGTGACACTATGAGTTGAGGGATTTGTCTCACTTTTGTTTAAAATTGGGTTTCAGTAAAAAAAAAAAAAAAAATGTGTTTCCAACTTGACCAAATAATAAGATAATGTTGCCTATTCTAATTTAGTGATTTTTGTATTTGATGTATTTTTGTACATTTATTTATTCATTTATTTTTCAATATCTGGGCATTCAGGCTGTTTTACAAGTAATTCATGTGAATTTTAAAGACATTTAATTTGCACTTCTTCAGCACATGTGAATTTGTTGCTCGTACAGAAGTGAGATGTGATTCAGTTTTTGTAGCTGTTCATGATTTAAATGACTCACATTATCAAGAGTTCATAAAAACGCTTCATTAAAATGAAATGTGTAGTTTTAATGTCATATGTAAGAGAAATATTACTGTAGGAAATCTTTGACTAAATGAACAGTTAAAAGTGAATAAATGTCTTTTCATAGTTCGTCCTGAATGTAGAAATTCAAATATATAAAAAAGACATTCTTCAACTTTTGTGCAAGTTTACTGCAAACACACAAAGATATGTGCACTTTATTGATCATTTCATCAAACGGTTCATCTGATATAATTTCAGTAACTGAGAGTCTTTAAAAAAGTTCTTTATAGGAGCGACAGGAAAAACCTTTAATGCAGTTTAATGTTGACAGTTTAAGTACTGTGTATATCTTAAAAACACAAAAGATTTTCTTTTCAAAATAGATGACATTACTAAATAATATATTTGTAATATTTTCTCATTTGTCTTTTGTGTATTTGTCAGGCAACACTCGTCCTGCCGTGAGCGTCCTGCTGCCCTCCAGTGAAGAGATTTCCACAAAGAACACAGCAACACTGATGTGTGTGGCCAACAAGGGCTTCCCCTCAGACTGGAGCCTGAACTGGAAGGTGGACGGGAGCAGCAGGTCTGGGAAGAGCAGTGCTGGGGTCCTGGAGAAGGGCGGTCTGTACAGCTGGAGCAGCAGTCTGACTCTCTCTCAGGACGAGTGGATGAAGGTGGTCACAGTGAGCTGTGAGGCCACACAGAAAGACCAGCAGTCAGTCATTGGAGAAGTGAGGAGAGATCAGTGTTCTGAGTAGATCCTCTGATTCTCTTCTGCTCTTCTCACTCATGTCTCACATGGAGACTAACAGTGACTTCTATTCAGACAAGTATATGTGTGCTTTTGTGCTTCACTGCTGATTTCTCTTGTCACAATTCAATAAATGAAATAATATTCAGTAAAGTTTCCTGTCTTTTGTATTTGAAAAGTTGATTTATTGACATTATTTGGGTCATTTGCCAGTTCAGTTCACACATTTTATAAATAAACTTCCCTCAATGAACCATGAAAACACCTGCAGAGACTTTATGAAACAAACTAGTAATTATGAGGTTATTATGCTATAAATATGGTTTATGAGGACACCCCTAGTGTCCCTGTCATTAAAACAGCTTAAAAACATACTAAACAATATTCAAGTTCAAGTTTATTTATAAAGCACTTTAAAAACTACAATGTTGACCAAAGTGCTGTACATTAATATCATACAAATAACACAATATTATTAAAACACTTCAGTCACCATTTAGGAACTTTAACCAAAGTGTCTTTTACGAACAGAGAAACGTTTGAATTATGGGACAGTTTCTGAAAAGGTGCGATTGCTGGTAAAACTAAACTAGTAAAATTGTGGTTTGAACATGTTCACTGGAGACAGAGCTGCTCTATTCTGAGAGAAACACAATCATTCAACTCTGACAATGCAAATGTGATTTTCACCTCACACTCTCAGATTCACTGTTTGATTGGTTCAATGATCTGAACTGGAACACACCAGTTTCACTTCTGCTCTATTGAGTCGTTACACAGTTATGAAGTTATTTAAGTGACATCTTCATAAAACATATGCAACTAATAAACTGCACCAGCTCATCTGTAACACCAGATGAAGACTTTTTTCTGTCCTGTAGGTCCACAAGGTTGGACAGATTTTTGAATGGTGGAGAGCACCTGTTGTGACATCTGATCATATTATGGTCTGTTCAAAGATCATTAGATGGTTTGTCTAATAGCAAGCACACACTCAAAGTCTCTCATTATGTTGTTCGTGCTGTGGAAGGTTTATAGGGATAGTTCACACAAAAATATTAATTCTGTCATAATTTACTCACCCTCATGATGTTCATGTTCATGGTTTCTGTAAATATCAGCCTGAAAAATCACCATTATACACATCACTGCTGGTTTTACAGTTTATTTGAAGTTCTTGTCCTGGTTAATGCTGGATACGGGCTCAGCTGTGTCAATCATTCCAATGTCAGTGTGCACACAGTATTTCCCTACTGCTACTCTCTCAAAACCAAAGATACATTTAGTGAGCTATGGTGGTGATGCCATACCTGTAAAGGGATGCTTGGAAGCTGAGATTGCATACGGTAATCGATGTACTATAACAGAACTGTTTGTAGTAAATTCCGGCACCGCAGTGATAGGATGAGACATGTTTGCGGCCCTAGAACTGCAGCTGTTAGATGGCCATATTGTTACATCGCCGTGCTGCACATAAATACATCTGACACACGTATGGAACCTGAGAAATTGGGTTGTGCAAAAGTAAAAATATAAAGTATAAAGGTTTCAGACAGGTTACTGATGGACAGAAACTGACACTGGCGAGCATTGCACCTGCTGTGTCTCCCCCTTGTGGTCAGAAATGGCAATTTAATTTATTCCTCCCTCCTGGTGTGTGTATGAGTCTGTCATGTAGGCCCATTTACTACTTGACGAATAACACATTAATGCACTCACAATATGCACTAAACACTCAGTCATGTAGTGAATTCATATTAAAAGTGTAATATCAACCCAAAAAGAACAATTGATGTTTTTTACTACACAGAAGCATTCGCCTTTTAACAGCTGTTGTGTAAAACGTGCTTCCTGAACATTCTGCAACACTGGATTGCATTTGTTGTAGGTGATGATCACATCATCAGTGGAAGTTAATTCATGAAATAATTTATCTATGGGACTCTGAAGTTTCCGGTCCAGCTGAAGTTCATCTGGTGACACTCCAGTTGTTTCCTGCACTGCAGAGTTAATGGAGAACATCAGCTCGGGAAAGTGTGCATCCCATTTCTTGTGGTTTTCTTCAACATAAGACCAGATCATGTATTTTAAGGTATGGTTTACCCATTTCATCATATTGGTCTGGGGATTGTAAACTGAAGTGACTTTTGGAGTTCCCATCCAAGTCTCACACAGATCTCTGAAAACAGAGACAAACTGGGAATCCTGATCCGACAGAATGAATGTGGGAATCTTGTGAATATGTCATTTCTGAGTACGGATGCTATCAAAGAGCATCTTGTGTTCTTCAATGAAACGATGAAATCTGATCTTTTGCACAAACCAGTTGACATGTTTATTTGAAGTGTTGATGGTATTACGATGGTGAACATCTGCTGATGGAGCGGCTCTATTCTGAGAGGAACAGAATCACTCCACCCTGATGATGCAAATATGAGTTTCACTGTTTGACTCTTTATTGTGTGAAATGAGACAGTTGAGTTTGACTAATGGAGAGATGAGCTTTGATCATATTCATCAGTTTACTCTGAGGCTGATCTCAGCAGTCATACTGACCTTATGAATGTTTCAATCAACTGTTCAAAACTCAATATCAATGATGCTGTTTGTGTCACACACATCTGCTCAGTGTTTGTGCTGTTTATCATCTCTGGAAACTTTCAGTTGATCACACTGAACTAAAGTCTTACAGTGTGCCGATATATCATATCAAATCATCAACATTATTAACTATCTGATTTATGTTCCTTTTTCCATCAATCATTTTTCTGTTTCACTCTTTTATTTTCAAACAAACAACAGTGTGACAAATACGGTTTACTTCACATTATTCTTTCAATTCAGTTTAGAGTCGAAGAGAATGAAAACTTACATTTGAACTTTTCTGAAAAACTCAATTCATTAAATGTATTCATTATTATAATTATGTGTAGTGTGTGTGTGTGTGTGTGTGTGTGTGTGTGTGTGTGTGTGAGCAGCTGCAGTATCTGTCAGTGTATCAGTGGAGTGTGACTGACAGAGGTTTTTGTACGACTCTTTATCACTGTGTGAACACATAACTGCCACTGATGCTGTGTCTGCTCATACAGTGATAATGTCCTGCATCTTCAGTCTGGACTCCACTGATGGTCAGAGTGAAATCAGTTCCATATCGAGATCCACCGCCACTGAATCGTTGAAAACTATCACCATACCGATCATTTACGTCATATATGATGAGTTTTGGAGCTTCTCCAGGTTTCTGCTGATACCAAGCTAAACCCCAGCTATCTATTCCAGGATCAGTTTTACACTCTATAGTGACTTTTTCTCCTTCAGTTTTAGTGACAACTTCAGTCTGAGTTACAGTGACTCCTCTGGATTCTGATCAGGAGAAAATAACGTTTGATCAAAATCTTTAAATTGACTGTATATGAAAGTCTTAAAAAGAAGTAAATCAGTGAGAAGATTTCATTTGATGTTTACCTGGAATAAAAGCTCCCAGAATCCAAATAAAGATGAAGAAATTCATTTTTGTGTTTGTTGGTTTTGTATGTTGAAAAACAGCAGTGTGTTATAAAGTGTTTGACTCACAGTTATAAACACTCTCTGATCACTGAAGCGTGTGATGCCAATGCAAAGTGACTCTCTCTGGAAATACCCTCTTTGAGTAAAACAGACATCAATCAATAGAATTAATAGAGTTTATTTCTTCAGAGAGCTCTCACTGACATTATGCAGTCTGGATTGCTGGGAGAAAAACATACAAATATGGAGAGAGTCATGTGACCTTTATATACTCTAGTGACGATTGAGAGATTCCTCCCAAAAGTTTAGAGCTTCAATTACGCGTACAAATACCAGATATTTCACTATTCCTGATATTTCACTATTCCTGATATTTCAATATTCTCACCATCATGCTATCCCAGATGTGTTTGACATTCTTCTGCAGAACACAAATGAAGATTTCTAGAGGAATATTTCATCTCTGCTGGTCCATACAATGCTTGTAAATGGTGACCAAAACTTTGATGCTCCCAAAATCACATAAAGGCAGCAGAAAAGTAATCCACACGACTCCAGTGATTAAATCCATTTCTTCTGAAGTCATATGATAAGTGTACTATTGAATACTACTGATCCATCTCTGTGTAATTCAACAGGGATTTTCTGTTTTGGAGCAGCACTTTCTCTCTCTTTGTCTCCCTCTGCTGGTGTTGTTTCAGATGTACAAGCCACTAATGAGCTTCATTATGAGGGAGAATTAGTGGAGGCAGATGTTACAGGTTACTGAGAGACTTCAAAACCCCTCAGTTTGTGTCTTTCCATGGAGAGAGGAAGAAGTGTTTGACTGTGAAGTGAATTGTAGTTCTTTGATATTGAGTGAAATTGTGCTGTGTGGTTGAGTGGATTGAAGTAAAGTGTGTGATTGTGTGTTAAAAACAAATAAGAATAGAAAGAAAGAGGGAGGGAGAATCTTCCCTTTATTCTTTTGAATGTTTTCTCCATTTTCTTGTGAGAAATGAGGAGTGGAGTGTCTTGAAGAAGAGCTGTCTCTCTATTAGAGTTAGTTTTGATATCGGTGCTCTTGACTCTCCTCAAGTCTTGTCTTCAAGAAACTTCCATTTGAGCGACTCCTGAAAAATCACTTTATCAACACACACTCGATCAAACAAGAGACTCCAGCACTAGATGAATCTATTTTAATACCTGAACAACATGTATGTTACATCAGCTCTCCCTTTATATGAGCCTGTCCACTGTCTTTCAGTACTTCTGTGACCTCTTAGTGGTTATACTGTGTGAAGTGTTTAACATGTTTCATTCTGGAGCTGAATTCTTGAGTGGACGAGTAACTGATAACTCAAGAGTAACTGATGGAGAAACAGATGCACAATCAATCATCTTTTTGAGATGTAATATGAATTATTGGATTTCCTTTCTTGGTAAAGTACGTTCTGTACAAATGACGGGGTTGTAAATATGTCAGGTCATATTGTTATGAAATATTGAAGTGTGGCAGCTCTGGTTAAGTGGCATGCTAAATACGTACATAAATTCTCAGCAAGACGCTCGTAAATATCACACTCAGCACGCTACACACACATACATGTCTGCCGTGCATCCTGTGTGTGTGTGTGCGCGTGCGTGCATGTGACTAGCTGACTACAATGGTGACTAGCTTGCTATGCAACCAGCTCTGAAGCTCTCATCTGGTCAAAAGGTCAACTTACCCATATAGTAAGTGCCCCATAGTATATACATTGCTGCACTCAACTCTCCACCATTTCCCACGTGAACGTTGATACAGCAATGTTGCATCCTTATAAGGATATGGGAAAGAAACATGGAATAGTCTCCAACATATACACTGAACTATGGGAGACTTTTAGTCTGTTAAGCACACATGCATAAACACAGGAATAGATGGATGGACATACAAGGAGCACATGGAGTCTCAATACAATGATAATGTCATATAAGCTGATCTAAATCACCGTGACTCGAGTGGAATGTTACCTTAATGTTCATATTTTTATTTTAGTTAATAGTGATGTTTATTTTTATATAAGATTTGTAAATCTGTATTAAGTTATGCTGGTTGACTAACATCATTTACATAAAGAGTGCGAGTGCGGTTGGATTGCACATTGGGTGTAAAATAAGAATAGATAATACATAACCTTCATACACACCATTTACAAACTAATAAGTGTATAATCATATTCATTATATAATCATAACTCGTATAAATGATTAAAAGGGACAGTTCACCCAAAAATGAACATTATCTCATCATTTACTCGCCCTCTTGCCATCCCAGATGTGTGACTTTCTTTCTTCTGCAGAACACAAATGAAGATTTTTAGAAGAATATTTCAGCTTTGTTGGTCCATACAATGCAAGTGAATGGAGACCAGAACTTTGAAACTCCAAAAAGCATATTGAGGCAGCATAAAAGTAATACATAAGACTCCAAGGCCCGTATTCATAAAGATTCTAAGAATCATCTCAGAAAACTCTTAATTTAGCTTAAAAACTTTTACGTAGGAGTCTTAGATTAAGAGCGATTCGGGACCGATCTGAGAGCAACTCTGAGTAAGGAAAAGACAAAAACTTTCATCTTAGTGAGGAGGCGTTGCTATGTATGACACAATCTTTTGAAGACTGTGATTGGTTGGTTGTCCAAGAAGGAAAATTCTATTCTAAGCCTTCACTTTGAAATTACATTGCGTAATTTTTCCTATTTGACCGTTCACAAACACACACACACACACACACACACACACACACACACACACACACACACTATATATGTGTATATAAATCCTTTTTTTTTATTTACCATGCTGTTAATTTCCAATAAGGTATTTGATTGGCTTAGAATGATAAAAATTGTTCCACTCTTTCCAATTACACTGATTGCTGGCATGTCTATTTAAGTGGTGGTTTGAATGTTGGTTTTAATGTATCAAACATGGAATCAAAACCAAGAAGGGCGAGAAAGCCCAACTGGACAGAGGAACAGTGTTTACTGTTAGCCCAGTTAGTGGAGGAACACAAGGCCATTCTAAAAGGAAAATTCGGGCCGGGTGTCACAGCACGGGGCAAGAAGCAGACGTGGGAGCGTATAGCACAAACTATTAACGGTTCATTCCCCCTGCTTGTGCGCACCAGTGATGACTGCGAGAAACGTTGGTACGTGTTGCAATCAAAAGCCAGAGAGGAAATTGCAGCACACAAGCGGGAGTCATCACGCACAGGTGAGTGCTATAACACTTTTTTTTTAAACCACTGGCAAACTTATCTCAAACAATTATATGTATACTGTACATGTGGTCCATTGTATTGTTTTCTAGGTGGGGGATCACCTGCTAAACAGCTGTCCCAAGTAGCCCAAACCGTGTTCAACATCTTTGATCACTCAGAAACAAGTATTACCTGTTTGAAGGAGGGCACAGACAGCTCAATGATTCAGCTGGTGGAACTACAAAAATTGTAATTTTAATAAACCAACAGCCAAGTAACACAATATAAAGACACATTTTTATTTAACATAGCCAAGGCCATTTCTCATATTTATATCTGGCGTTCTTTGAACTGAAAAAAAACCGAATTGGCCTAAATTTATTTAAAATAACAGAGATTATATGTTTTCTGCTCTCAGTAGCACAGAGCCTTCAGCAGAGGAATGGGGACCGTCGACATCGCAGATGGGCGACCCTCAGCCCGAAGCGCCTCATTCCCTGCCTTCTGCTGCCACCGCAGCTGCTCCAACAACATCCCTAATAGAGAAAAAAGTGGAGATAGAGATGGATGTCCTAAAGCAGCAGAAAATAGTACTCCATCTACAGGAGGAGTACTACAAACTAAAAATTGAGCTACTCAAAAATAAAACTAATAACAAATAATATTTTTTTTGTGTCTTCATAATATCTTTCTAATGAAAATGTTGGCTAAGGTGCTGTTTAGTCACAATTTTTATATTACATTCACTGTTACTTACATGAAATGCAAATTAGTAAACTGGGCTCTGTAAGGATTCCCACTTTGGGACAGATCTCTCCCTTGTGGAGTGTATTCTTCATCATCCTCTTCATCAGCCCAATTGTCCGTGGGAGGGTCTGCAATTTGTCTAGCTTTACAGATGTTATGAAGCACTGCACAGGCTGTTATCACTTTGCAGACCTTTCCTGGTGCCAGTCGCACCTCTCCATGTAAAATGTGAAAGCGCCTCTTTAGTTGACCAATACCCCGCTCAACTACGGCTCGTGTTTTCTTGTGAGCTCTGTGAGTTAATGAAAATTAACAGAATTCAGTTGATATTTTCAAAACATAATGGTAGGTTATTTATGGGAAGTAGTGTAGCCAACAAATACTAAGCTACTGCAACACATTTGTTCTTCTTTAAATTTGAAGTCCAAACACATTAATTGTATGTTGTCACTGTTACCTGTTGTAATGTAGCTGTGACCCCTGGTCAGGACGGAGGTAAGGTGTGAGGAGCCATGGCTTACAAGGATAACCACTGTCCCCTAACAAGTGGCAATTTGCTGGAATACGACGTCCTTCAAACAGATGTCTCAGGCCACTCTCCGCCAGTATCCTGGCATCATGTGTTGCGCCGGGCCATTTTGCAACTATGTCTAAAATCATATAATCTGCACTGAAAACAACTTGAATGTTTATGCTGTGGTAGGCTACCTCTTTCTATTAACATAAACGTCCTCGTCTTCTGACGGTGCAATAATTCTGATGTGGGTTCCATCAATTACTCCGACAACACCAGGGAAGCCTGCTATATTCATAAATGCAGTTTTTTGAGCCTGCAAGGTGGGAATGTCCAGTGGAAACGAAATGAACTGCGACACAATTAGAGGTTCTGAAAGTGCTGTAATTGTTTGTGTGATCACTCTGCTTACAGAAGGTTGTGACAGACCCAAATCATCACTGCTGCATTGTTGCATTTTTCCCAGTTGCCAAATATCGTAATGTAGTGATTACTTTCATTTCTGGCGCTATGGCATTCCTGCGCTGTGTCGGAGATGTTAGCGCGTCTCTAATAAGATCAGTCACAAACATGATCCCTGCACGATCTAATCTATAGCGTCTTAACAACTCACTGTCAGCCATTGTCTGCAACACATTTCTTCTCTCTCTTCGTCTTTCTGCCATTTCTCCTCTGCTAAAGAAACTCTTAAGCCTCTTAAAAGTCCTCGTCCATGCTCCTAACAATTTTGACCTTAAGACCTGTTTTAAGGGTTAAGATGCTTTTTGAATTACTTTTTTCTTTACTACGATTTTTTCTTTAATTTTAGGAGTAAACGCCCACATTTCTAAGAATTTTCTTAGAATTTTGTCACTAAGAGCTACTTTTTGCATTAAGATTCTTTATGAATACGGGCCCAGTGGTTTAATCCATGTCTTCAGAAGCAATACGATAGGTGTGGGTGAGAAACAGATCACTTTAAGTGCTTTAAAAAATGTTTTAACTTTAAATTAGCCTCCATGGCATGGCCGTAACCAGCGACAAGGTCTGGATCTTGGAAAATATTTCATGTTAAAAGAATAAAAGTTTAGTCTATAACAACGGCACTGCATTTTTTAACTGCCTGATATCAGTTCATTTCTGACAAGTTCACAATACAGAGCAGCGCACTGAATCTCTATTCAATATTTATTCCAAAAGTTTTAATATTTTATTAATGGATTTAAATGACTGTCCAGAGGTCCAGACCTCTGCTGAAGCAGCACATACATGGTGCCATCACGTGGCACTCAGCACTGGTAGGATGGACCAATCACAGCCATTTATTATCATTGGATGAGAAATGTTTGTATAGATACTGCTGTGACATTTTCATCCACAGGTATGAAACGGTAAGAGGTAGAAATGAAAAGGTCGATTTTTTTAAATTCAGTAATTATTCAAAAAGTTTTAATATCATTAATTGGCTGTAAATTATTGTCCAGAGGTGAAACGTCCTGAATTTTGAATGCGGATCAATGGAGGGTCCGGTTTTGTAACCGTCAAGCGCCCCCTGGAGGATGGAAATGAAAAGGACAGTTTTGCAATTTCGGTTCCTCACATACAGCTACTGTATGACTTCAGAAAACATCGAAAATAGCACGAGTCACTGAAGAAAAAAAATTATACAGTATATAATTATATATAAGAAAACTATATGTTCATGAGGCACCAAGGAGTCTTAATATGGCCCTGACGATCATCTGACATTATCTGAAACATTCAAAGACTGTAGCACACTGCACACCATCTGTAGTACAGACTACAGTATGCAATATGTCAAATATGAGAACACTGGTCATGATAAAGGCCAGAGCTGTCCTTAGGGCACTGCAACCAGTGCGGACATCACACTGACGGGCAGTGGAGTCCGGACCTAATCTGACTGATCTGATCAGTGGAAAAACATGCAATGAACAATTCTGTAATGCTTTGTTTTGGAAGACATTTTCTCTCTCTAGGTCTCTGCAGAACAGTAATAGGTGTTTTCAAATCTTTGGGCGAGAGGGGTGTTTCTAAACTATCCAATGAAGGGAATCTCAGTGTACGAATGAATGGCTGTTTCCAAACCAGGATGGGCATTTCTAAACTAACCAATGAAAGTAGGGAATCTCAATGGTTTGAAAACGCCCACTGATTGGGGAAAAGCCCATTTTTGTTTGGCAGAGATATAAGTCTCCTCTCTTTCTCCGGGTGGTTTTTGGTTTTTCATTACTGGGCTAATTTAATGTGGGTTGGGCCACTTAGTGAGCACAGGTGGTGCAGGTTACAGCGAGGCTTTTAAATACTCTTAATTTGTGTCTTTTCAGAAAAGCAAATGTTGGAGAGTTTGAGTGTGGATGTGAGATCTTGAGAAAGTGGGGAAAAGGGGGTCAAAAGAACAAGAGAGATTTTGTTCTCTCAGTAAAGTTTGATTTTTATTCAAGAAAGGAATATCTTCATTTTGGTCTTTTGGGGGTGTTTCAGATTTTTCATTTTGATGAATCAGTGGACCAGAGCTTTAAGGAACGCTGTCTCATTAGAGCTGGCTTGATCGATCTGTGCTCCTGATCCTCAAGAGACTTCCACATCTCTTCCATCCTACCAGAGGCACCACCAATACTTTAACACAAATATACAAACAATACTGGAGCCCATCCACCAGAGGGGGAGGTGGTAACAGTTTAAAAAATATTCAATTTCTGAAGTCCTCATTTTGCCATGTGTGCAGTACTCGAACGTTTTCAGAAGTCTCAGTTCCCCGTCTGTCGCTCACTTCGACGTCGTGTCGAAGAAGCGACACTAGGGGTCTCGCTTGAGCGCCGAAAGATACCTCTGATCTATGAAAAAAGGCCAATGAGAGTTGGCGAACAGTATTTGCATACTCCGCCTCCGGATACGGATATAAAGGCGAGAGAAATACGCTCGTTCATTCAGTAATTTTTTTCGGAGCCGATGGTCGTGTGTATGCAGTCAGCTGCGAGTAACACAACTGATCCTGCTTCTGATCCTCTGACGCTCTGCTTGCTGTTGGATTTACGGCGCACTACAGCGGCTTTTCTCTTCACTGCCGGCGTGCAGTTTGCCCCTGGGCGCTTCGACAGCGCAGAGTTAAAAGAGTTGAAAGAGTGATTCTCTCCATAAAAGAGTTTATTTCTCTGAAAGAGCATTACACAGCGGCGTTGAACGTCCTTTTCAGGACGCGTCTTTTTAAAGATGTAATTTCCGCCCCTGTGTAGTTTCTGGATGCGGTGTTTTCTCCCCACCTCTCTCGGTCATAAAACACTATCTTGCATGCCTGGGCTGCGATCACATGCAAGCAGTGTTTTATGAATGGTTTATGTTCTCAGTGCGAGAACATAGCCATGGCAACATTGCGGTCGTGTGGCTTTCTTTTGTAGTGAGAGAAAGCCGTTTCAGCCGCCCCCCGCGCCTCGCCTCCTTCCTACGGGATTGACGCAGGCGCCGCGGGCGATGAACACGATTTGGGGACAATGACGGGCTCTGTTCGCCGGGTAAATCCCCTCGAACTTCCCGCCTCCCCGGCACGCTTGTTTGCTAGCATTGCGGTCGTGTGGCTTTCTTTTGTAATGAGAGAAAGCCGTTTCAGCCGCCCCCCGCGCCTCGCCTCCTTCCTACGGGATTGACGCAGGCGCCGCGGGCGATGAACACGATTTGGGGATAATGACGGGCTCTGTTCGCCGGGTAAATCCCCTCGAACCGCCCGCCTCCCCGGCACGCTTGCTTGCTTGCTTCCGTCTGAGCTCGGGATGAGTATTCTCTCCAATGGTTCATCTTCTCAGTGTGAGAACATGGCCGTTATAGCATTGCGGTCGCACAGCTTTCTTTTGTAATGAGAGAAAGCCACTTCAACCGCCCCCCGCGCTCCGCCTTCTTCCTACGGGATCGGCGCAGGCGCTGCGGGCGATGAAGGCGATTTGGGGAATATGACGGGCTCTGTTCGCCGGGTAAACCCCCTCGAACCGCCCGCCTCCCCGGCACGCTTGCTTGCCTCAGAATTGGATGTCATCACCGCTGCATCGGAGAGCGTTACAGCGGCATCGGATGCTGATCGTTCGCCTGGGCCGCCACCTTCGGGTCTGCCGCCCAGCCTGAGCCTGACGCACGGAGATCCGCTATGCTTTCCCGGGCTACTTGATCGGTTCCGCGGGCAGGTGCGCCGCTCACAGCCACGCCCCCCCCCCCCCCCCCTTCCCTTCTTCCCGGACGTGCACGACGAGTTGAGCTAAGCCAAGGCTTTTTCGCTCCTCCGCTCTCACTACCCTCGCGGTGGAACGGTCCCAGACCACTTCCACTCTGCACGCCACGGCCCTTCCTGCAACCAATGCCAGGCCAAGGCACTTCAAAACTTGCACCTTGGGTAGTCCTGTTCTTGATGTGCTGCAGGAACTGCGCTGGATGACCAACCGCGCCCCCGGGCCACGGAGGTCAGAAGCGCTGGCACTCGAACAGGCGATGGCCACCCCTTGTGGTCCAGAAACACACCTGTGGACTGGACCTGGTCGAAATGCGGGAGGCAGACAAGGCACACCTTCTCTCACACCCCCGTCTCCCAGCTCCGTCCATTCGGCGCCACCGTTGACGACTCTGCCCAGCAGTCCTCAGCGGTGAGGCAGACGGAGGCCACTGCACATCCTGCCCCGCCGCAAGCTTGCCGCCATGGGCCATGCCCCGTCTGCTCGCCGACGGGCGTCCTCCTGCGGCTATGAAACACCCTGCTCCGCCTCAACCTGGGCCCAGCTCTCAGCCCCAGCGTCGAGCACGCTGCAGGGAACGGACGCCCCCGTCTCACGGACCCCCTCGAGGACCCGGAAGGCTCCCAGGCTGTCCGTAGACGTTCAACCCAGGGACCAAGATGTTAGCTCCGGAGGCTGGTAAGACCGCTCCGTCCCCGGTGGAGGGCCGGGAGGAGAATCTTTTCTTGTTGAATTAATTTTCACATTCTCATATTCTCTGTAATGAGCTATTTCCTTTTGTCTCTGGGTCACCTGGCCCGCAAATGCCGTTCTCACGGCACTTTGCCTCCAGATATCAACAGTCCTGGCTTCCTGGACACGGACCACCCGTCTTCAGCCCCACGACTGTCCCCCGGCCGGCCGGTTCCGACGAGTCTAGAGGACGCCTACCCAGGACCTCCTCCTCAGTCGCTAACCCGCCCCCTGCCGGGTGTGCGGAGCAAGGTAAGTGCTTTGAGTCTTTTCTCAGCACCTCAGCTGCGGGTCGCCCCGTCGCCGCCCAACGCTGCCCTACCTGCTCCGCCCCGCTGCGAAGCCCCGCCGGGTACGTCAAATTAATCGTCCCTTTGGTGCCCCCAGCGCAGAGGTTGGACGCGTGGCTTTCACTTCCCAACCCGTCTCGCTGGCTGGCCCGGACCATCCGACTCGGTTACGCAATTCAGTTTGCCAGGCTCCCGTCCCCCTTCATGGGCGTCCGCTTTTCCGCAGTACACGGCGAACACGCCCACTCCCTGCGCGCGGAAATCGCGACTCTTCTGGCCAAAGACGCGATAGAGCCTGTCCCTCCAACCGAGATGAAGATGGGTTTCTACAGCCCTTACTTCATCGTACCCAAGAAAAGCGGCGGCTTATGACCAATCTTGGACCTGCGAGTTCTCAACCGAGCGTTGCACAAACTCCCGTTCAAAATGCTCACGCTTAACCTGCGTCCGGCATCTAGATTGGTTCGCAGCGGTAGACCTGAAGGACACGTACTTCATGTCTCCACCCTGCCCCGACACCGCCCCTACCTGCGGTTTGCGTTCGGGGGCCAGGTGTATCAGTACAAGTCCTCCCCTTTGGCCTGTCTCTGTCCTCTCACGTGAGTTACTATGCAAAACCCACAGAGATCAGGTGCTCAGGCACCTCAGCCGTCTGGGGCTTCAGGTCAACTGGGAAAAGAGCCAGCTCACTCCAGTTCAGAGCATCTCTTTTCTCAGGATGGAGTTAGACTCGGTCTCAATGTCGGCACGTCTCACCAACGAGCGTGCCCAGTCAGTGTTGAACTGCCTCGCCGCCTTCAGGCCAGGCACAGCGGTCCCCTTAAAACTTTTCCAGAGGCTCCTGGGGCATATGGCGTCCTCCGCGGCGGTCGCGCCGCTGGGGTTGATGCATATGAGACCGCTCCAACACTGGCTCCAGACCCGAGTCCCGAGACGAGCATGGCGCCACGGCGCCGTATGCAACGGGCACGCAGCCTCAGGCCGTTGGAAAGGGGCCCAGCTGCGTTGGCACATCAACTGCCTCGAGTTGTTGACCGTCCTTTTGGCCCTGCGGAAGTTTCTCCCGTTAATTCGGGACGAACATATCCTAGTCAGGTCGGACAGCACCACTGCGGTCGCGTACATAAATCGCCAAGGCGGCGTATGCTCCCGTCACATGTCACAACTCGCCCGTCGTCTCCTCCTTTGGAGCCAGCACCGACTCAAGTCGCTGCGTGCCACTCACATCCCCGCAACCTCAATGTGATAGCGGACGCGCTGTCATGACAATGCTTGTCTGGCGGAGAGTGGAGGCTTCACCCCCACTCGGTGCAGCTGATTTGGGAACGGTTCGGCAAGGCCCAGGTAGACCCCTCTGCCTCCCGAGAGACCTCCCACTGCCCGCTCTGGTACGCCCGTTAAGAGGCTCCCCTCGGGGCAGATGCACTGGCACACAGCTGGCCGGTGGGGCTGCGCAAGTACGCATTCCCCCCAGTGAGCCTTCTTGCACAGGTGCTGTGCAAGGTCAGGGAGGACGAGGAGCAAGTCACTCTCGTGGCTCCTTACTGGCCCACCCGGGCCTGGTTCTCGGACCTTCTTTCTCAGGGACGGGGCACGCTCTGGCATCCGCACCCAGAACTGTGAAACCTCCAAGTCTGGTCCCCGATGCGGAAGATCTAGCTGGTCTACCACCCACGGTCGTAGCCACGTTCAACCAAGCCAGAGCCCCTTCTACCAGGCAACTCTACGCCCTGAAATGGCGTCTGTTCGTGAATTGGTGTTCTTCCCGGGCAGAAGACCCACAGAGGTGCGCAGTTAGGTCTGTGCTCCTGTCCCTACAGGAGAGGTTGGGGGGGAGGCTGTCCCCATCCACCTCGTAGGTGTATGTTGCCACTATTGCAGCTCACCACAACCCAGTAGACAGCAACTCTCTGGGTAAGCACGACTTAATCGTCAGGTTCCCAAGAGGTGCCCGGAGGTTAAAAACCCCTCCTGGCCAAACCTGTTCCCCTCCTGGGGATCTCTCGGTGGTCCTTGCCGGTCTTCAGAGATCCCCCCCCCGAGTCGCTAGAATCAGTTGGCTCAGGGCCCTCTCCTGAAAAGACGGCCCTGCTGATTGCGCTCACTTCCATCAAGAGGGTCGGGGACCTGCAAGCGTCCCCTACTAACGACACTTGCCTGGAGCTCGGTCCAGCAGATACTCATGTGATCCTAAGACCTCGACTGGGCTATGTGCCCATGGTTCCTACCATGCCCTCTGGAGATCAGGTAGTGAACCTACAAGCGCTGCCCCGGGAGGAGGCAGACCCAGCCCCTCTCACTGTCGTGTCCGGTACGTGCCTTGTGTGCCTACCTGGACCGCCCCCAGAGCTTCAGGCGCTCTCAGCAGCTCTTTGTCTGCTTTGGAGGACCAGCAGAAAGGGAACGCTGTCTCCAAACAGAGGTGTCTCACTGGGTGGTGGATGCCATTCAGTTGGCCTATCTCACCCAGGCCATGCCCCCCACTTACGGGTTCGAGCCCACTCCACTAGGAGCGTGACTTCCTCATGGGCACTGGCGAGGGGCACCTCCCTAGCAGACATTCGCAGAGCTGCGGGCTGGGCAGCACCTAACACCCTTATGATCTCAGGGTTGAGTCAGTCTCGTCCCGTGTTCTGTCAGGTCCGAACCCGTAGAACTCGGTACACGTCGACGATCTGACCGGGTGAACCGCTTGTTCCAGCGCCGTTTCCCTCTGCCGAGGCAAAACAGTGCGCTTTTGCCCCAGAGGACCCAGGTCCCTGGTTGATTCCTCCCTAGCACTTCGGACCCGCAGCAGTTCATCGGAGGAACGTGCTGGTCCAGTCCACTACGGGTACCTCCGGCTACCCCTACTGGAATAAGTGCTCCACAGATCAGGCCTCCTACGGGACTCCTCCTGTGTGTATTTCCGCGGCACGGTCACCTTACGAGCTGACCCGCGTCTCCCTTAGGCAGTCCTTCGCTGCCCTCCGGTCGCCGTGTTGTAGCAACTCCCCCCTCCTTGAGGTTGGATCTACCACCGTGCCATTTCCTTCCACATGCCTAAGTGTCCATGTGATGTATTTTGCCACCTTTACCTCCCCTGTTGGGCGGGTGTGGCCTCCGCAGGGTCTTTTCCCCCTAAGAATAGGAATTTGGAATAAGACCCCCTTCCCTCGATGCGGTAAGGGCCCCGGCTGCTCTTGCTCTATGCCGAGAAAACATAGAGAGAAAAGAGGCCCAGCCAGGCTTGGCCCGTTCCCTAGTTGGGAGCGTCACCTTGTTCCCCCCTAGGGTAACCAAAAGGATGCTGACGCTTTTTCGGGGCATTGGGGAAGAGTACGTGCAGCCTGAACACAGTTGGTCGCTTGCGCACGTGCAAAATACCTGCCCGCTTCTGTGTCAGCAGTACACGTACACGGCTCAGCGCATGGCGAGTTTTGAAGTGGACCCCTAGTGTCGCTTCTTCAACACGACGTCGAAGTGAGCGACAGACGGGGAACGTCTCGGTTACGTATGTAACCTCCGTTCCCTGATGGAGGGAACGAGACGTCGTGTCTTCCCGGCCACGTCGCTGAGCCGAGCCGCTGAGATGCCTGGAACACTCCCAGCTCCTCAGAAAAATCCTGAATGAACGAGCGTATTTCTCTCGCCTTTATATCCGTATCCGGAGGCGGAGTATGCAAATACTGTTCGCCAACTCTCATTGGCCTTTTTTCATAGATCAGAGGTATCTTTCGGCGCTCAAGAGAGACCCCTAGTGTCGCTTCTTCGACACGACGTCTCGTTCCCTCCATCAGGGAACGGAGGTTACATACGTAACCGAGACGTTTTCTGTATTAATTGATCGGCTGAAAAGAATATTTGGAGTTTTAAAAATTCATTTGTCACTGCAGGACATTTAAATAAACAAACTAGTGATGAGTTAAAGCCTCTCAACTTTGTGGTGGATTAAAAATCATCTCTAGAAAATCATTCTTGATTGTGTTTTCACATTTTACTACTATATTGTTCAGTTCAGTATTTTAAGGAATGTTTATGTGAGACTCCTGGAGTTTTTCTTCTGTCCAAGACCACAAAAGTCCAGTTTTCTTCTGCTGAATCTGCCTCATAATTCTCAGACTTCACTTGAGTCTCGTCAGTCTTCACTAAGTATCAAAAGCCCTTTTCAAACCAGTCATGCAGATCTATTGTTGAACGTTTAGGAGTTTTTCATTAGCAGCATCTGGTACACTGTGTAACCAGGAATATGAACAAGTTCAACTTTGCACAAGTCTATTATCTTCAGCTTTAAAGTGTCTTAATGGAGATCCCTGTGGTGGACACCATGCTGAAGACAATGTTTGCAGACTCATCTTTCATCAACTTCTCATCTAGTTCATCTCTGTGGTTCTTGAGTTATGCCTTTTTAAAGTTTTGCCATGGGCCACATTTCTACAGAATCATGATGTACTGATCTGGTTCCTCAAACCTCTCATACAGATGTTGGAGCTTTATAGGAGGTTTTTTCATTTGCAGCATCTGGTTCACTGTATGGCCAGAAATATTCAGAAGCTCAATTTTCCCAAGTCTATTATCATGCTGAATCAATGTTTTGCACTTGGATAGGACATGGTCCCTGTGTTTGTCTTTACGGATTCTTCTATTGGCTGGACGTCCGTACATGTCACACAGAAGAGATCCCAGATTTCATTAACAAGGTCACTTAATCTGCTGTTATTTACTTGAGCTCTAACGAGTCTGTTCTGACGGGAATTTTCCTAAATGAGACCAAACATGAACGCCTCAGACCATGTTGAACAGACTAATCCAAAATAATTCCTTGACACATAAACTTGTGTTATTCATTCACTTTCAGATTTGTGGCCTGTTTTGTCCCATGTACTGTATGACACGACTAATGCAGCCTAACTAGAAACGTGACAGTTTAAGTCTAAAGAGACGTTCACTTAACAGAGTGTGGGAATGTTCATTAGTGCAGCTCCGTTAGACATTTAGGGTGCTGTATGTCTTTATATTTGTACGGGACAGAAATTCAGTTTGGTGAAGTTTTTGTACTGTGTGTGAGAGTGACAGAAGGGAATATTATTTAAATTGACATGCTTAATTTTAAGATATTGCATGAAATATTTATGAAGATGCAAATACGAGTTTTGTGTGTGTGTGTGTGTGTGTGTGTGTGTGTGTGTGAGCAGCTGCAGTATCTGTCAGTGTATCAGTGGAGTGTGACTGACAGAGGTTTTTGTACGACTCTTTATCACTGTGTGAACACATCGCTGTTGATGTGTCTGCCCTGACAGTAATAATGTCCTGCATCTTCAGTCTGGACTCCACTGATGGTCAGAGTGAAATCAGTTTTAGATCCACTGCCACTGAATCTAGATGGTGTATTTGATTCTAACTCATTTGCTTTTTTTATCAGGAGTTTAGGAGCTTCTCCAGGTTTGTGTTGATACCAGGCAAGAGGCTGATAACCCCAACCCTGTGGAACTTCAGGACTGGTTTTACAGCTGATAGTAAATGTGTCTCCAAGATGAACAGATTTCACTGCAGGTGTTTGAGTGACTGTCACTGCACATCTTGATTCTACATTAAGACAACAAAATAAAAACAGTAAATGTTCAGCTAAACTGTTTCATTCAGGACACACATGATCAGTCATATAGTGTAGAATGAGATATTTTCATTTGTTCTTACCTCTAAAACAGTAGCTAGTGAACATCCAGATAAAGATGGTGATGAAAGTCATGATTGCTGTGGATCTAGATTCTGGATGAAGAAGTTCTCCGTCTTCAGTTTCAAACTCACTGAACTATTAAAAACTCTCAGACAACTGAAGCATGTGCTGCCAATGCAAAGTGTGTTCATGTAAATGAGTGTGATGTCACGTCAGATAATGCAAAAACAAAAGTTACATGTTCCTTATGCATGAGTTTACATCTGAAAAATGTGACTTTTTGTCCTATTTGTCTGATGCTAAATGTCTCTGATAATTGAATGCAGTATGAGAGAGAGCAGCATCAACATAAGAGACAGTCGAATTATCACCATGTTCAACATGATGAATGAGGTTAAAGGTCAGAAGTCATAGGTCAACTCTTTGGTTTAAATGTGTAATATTCAATCTGTGTGTCACTATTTAAAGTGTCTTTCTACTTACCGAGAGAATTACATGCAGTATTTGATCAAGAAAGTACTTTGGTAAAGTTTGACATATTTTAAAAGGTTTTGAGATGTTAATAGTTGAGAAAGTTGCATTTACTGTAAATGTCAATAAAATCTCTTGTAGTTTGAACATGTTCACTGGAGACAGAGCTGCTCTATTCTGAGAGAAACACAATCATTCAACTCTGACAATGCAAATGTGATTTTGTTCCATCTTGGCCCTACAAAACTCCTGGACACCCAATCAGTGACCGGAAAAGATATTTCTGGCCATCATACAAGATATAAAACATTATTTATGATTGTTGAAATGGAAATTTACGCATAGATCATGAATCATTTCAATTTCTTGACAAAATTCCAGAAATATTAATTGTGTTATTTTAAACTAAATTAATGAATCTTCAAATATTCTTCACATCTTATCACGTGGCTTGCTGAGCTTGTTACCGTGGAGACCAGGGGTCTTTACGTTATTCTCCGCGGCATCCACACACAACTTACCACCTGCCCCACCGAGAGCGATAACCACATTATAGCGACCACGAGGAGGTTACCCCATGTGACTCTACCCTCCCTAGCAACCGGGCCAGTTTAAACTACAGTTTAATAGGCTCGTCACGCCCTGGATTCAAACTCACAACTCCAGGGGTGATAGTCAGTGTCAATACTCGCTGAGATACCCAGACCCCCCCCCGAAACTTGTTTATTTTAATTGTTTGCTGATTTACATGTAAAAGAGAGTAAAATAAACAGTTCAGTTTCCATGACACATTTTGATATAATGACACACTTTTATTAGGGGAGAGCGGGACACAAACAAACACTTTCTGTTTTTCTTAAGTTTGTGTAAATGCACTTGGGGTTCAGAGTATTTTTATTTATTCACATTAATTTGACACATGTCTGGCACAAATATGTGGACTTGTTTCGTGAATACAGCTTGTGAGGGCAAACAGCACCCTATCTGAAGTCATTTTTACATCCACTGGTTCCCCCCAAGGTTGCTGTCTGTCTCCTCTCCTGTACATCCTGTACACAAACCAGTGTCGCAGTTTGTACCAAGATAGATATATACTTAAGTTTGCTGATGATTCTGTTATTGTCAGCTTGCTATCAGGGAATGAGCGGGACCATGGGCCAGTCCTTAGTGACTTTGTAGAGTGGTGTGATAGGTCATTTTTACAGCTGAATGTATCTAAAACTAAGGATATGGTCATTGACTTTCGCAAGACACCCCCCCCCCCCCTACAGTCACGGTTATTAAGGGCACGGATATTGAGCCCGTGGAGACATACAAATATCTTGGAGTTATTTTAGACAACAAACTGTGTTTTGAACCGTTGGTTGATGCTGTCTCAAAGAAATTCCAACAAAGAATGTACTTCCTTAGGAAAATGAATACTTTTAATGTTTCTTCAGACATGATGATTCTGTTTTATCGTGCTTTTATTGAATCGGTTTTATCTTTCTGCATATCTGCTTGGTTTGGAAGCCTCTCCCTGACAAATAAAAACAGACTTGGTAGTCTGGTCAAAGTGGCGATTAAGATTTCCAGGATAGGTCAGGCTCAACCAGGGGAGTTATACATAAAACAGGTACAGAGGAAAGTTAGAGCTATAGCTCATTCACAGGATCACCCCCTTAGAACAGAGTTTGAGCTTTTGCCCTCTGAGCGCCGTTATCGAGTTTGTAGCTGCAGAACAAAGAGGATGTACATATCTTTCGTTCCGGCAGCTGTGAGGCACCTTAATGGCACTTAGCATTTTCTATTAACTTGCACAAGTTGCATTTTTGCACTTGTTGGTGTCCTGTACTTTATTTATTTATTATAAATTATGTACATTGGGCGTTAATGTGAATTCCTTCTTGCTGGTTGGTTTTGTTGGTGAGTGTTGTTGTATGTTATGTGTTTTATGCTGCAAATTCAATTTCCCCTTGTGGGACAATAAAGGTACTTTGACTTTAAAATCCCTCTAACAACTATATCTGCTCTAAATAAAATAAATAGAAGATCAACTCAAATATTATTTCAATATAATCATTTAGTAACTTTGGCACAACAAAGCCACAGTATTGAGTGAAATAATGCATGAACTGAACACTGAACATCTTCAGTCTGGACTCCACTGATGGTCAGACTGAAATCACTATCAGATCCACTGAATCCAGATGGAGATCCGGTTTAACAGCTCGTTGAGTAAGAAATGAGGAGTTTAGGAGCTTCTCCGGGTTTCTGTAAGTACCGGACCAAACAATCCCACCAAACACATCACTGCTGGATAACAACAATAAAAGAGATGCTTCATGAGTGATCAGATGAACAAAAAATGAGAAATCTGTAATTTTCCCTCAACTGACGTGAACGATCAGATTTAAAGGGACACTCAATTGTTTTAATGTTTCACACGTCAATAACTGAAAACTGTTTCATCTCTCTTTTCTGTTTTCAATCAGCAAATAAATAGAGATTTTGAAAAATCACTTCATCAACACACACTCGAGGTGGAACAAGAACTTTGAAATGTTTCACGTTATGAATTACTTTAAAATAAATGACATTTTTGAAAACAGATTTTGCATGATGCTGATTTCATATGGACAGTGTCAGAATAAAATCTGTCCCGTGTCATATCAGCCAGTGAAACATGAACAAAAAATTACTCAGTTTACCTTAAAAATAATGTCCTCCAGTTTTATTTGTAGTGTTGAGTGTGAAATATAAAAATTAAACACTTTGCTCAGATCAATTCATAATGTCAAATTCACAGTAACTGTGTCTGTATCAGTAGTTCCTCTTTCACTGAAGGAGGTTTTTGTACGACTCTTTATCACTGTGTGAGTGGATACTCATTATTCTGTTGACAATAATAATCTCCTGCATCTTCAGTCTGGACATTTCTGATATTTAGCATAAAGGTTGTTCCTGATCCCCCATCAGTGAATCTGTCAGAAACTCCAGACACTTTGCTACCAACATAATAGAACAGGAGTTTGGGAGATTCTCCAGATCTCTGCTGATACCAGGCTAAATAAGACCCAATATTAGAGCTGGACACACAGTTGAGAGTGACACTGTCTCCCACTGACACCATCTTCACTTTGGGACTCTGAGTCAGAATAATGTCACCGAAACAACCTGCCACAACAGAAACATCAATCAGTGTTACAGTCAAACAATCACCACAAACATCAATGAACATTTACAGACACAAACACATTCACAACATTCAAACACACTTAAACTAAGAGCCAAAGTTACTTCCAGACTCAAAATCCGACTGCTGAGAAAATCTTTCCTCTCTGATTTAATGAACGCTGCTTGAATGAAACTTTTCAAATGAATCTCACCAGCAGTGAAAAGCAGAAGAGAGCAGATAATGAGAGCGTGTGCTGTCATCTTTACTGTGAATGAGTGAGAACTGAAGGAACAGTGATGTTGGTTTGACAGTCCTGACTAACAGACAGTCTGATATTGTGCTTTAATCAGAGGGGCGGGACATTCAAAACTGTTTCCTCTCACCAGCAAATGTGACTGTTACAGGAGAACAGCAGCAATGACAAACAATTAATACATGAAAATACATTCATTATTTACATCTTTATTTCTGATTTATTAAATACATTTCAATCAGTGGAACTTCTCTGGATTTTTCCTCATTGTGGATATTTCACGAGCATTCAGGAGATCAAACGAAATCAAATGAGTTATAGAGTCAGTGGAGTGATAAAAACTGTTTATTACAATGTAATATATATTTTATAATGCAATGTTGAAGTTGTGAATCAGTTGTTAATGACAGTAAGAACTGAAAGTGTGTTTGTATGTGTGTTGTGTAAAGATGTGTTTGTGATCATGTGTTTAAAGTGCAGTTAGTGAAGCGCTCAGAGGTTTTTGTGCAGCTGTTCTATTAGTTTGTATCACTGTGGTGGACTTTCGGCAGCGGCACCAGACTGGATGTTGGCAGTAAGTAAATCATCAAATCATCCTTTTAATGTTTCATATGTTTTATAATAATGTTGAATGTGTGTTTATAATAATGTTGAATGTGTGTTTTATAATAATGTTGAATGTGTGTTTATAATAATGTTGAATGTGTGTTTATAATAATGTTGAATGTGTGTTTATAATAATGTTGAATGTGTGTTTATAATAATGTTGAATGTGTGTTTTATAATAATGTTGAATGTGTGTTTATAATAATGTTGAATGTGTGTTTATAATAATGTTGAATGTGTGTTTTATAATAATGTTGAATGTGTGTTTTATAATAATGTTGAATGTGTGTTTATAATAATGTTGAATGTGTGTTTTATAATAATGTTGAATGTGTGTTTATAATAATGTTGAATGTGTGTTTTATAATAATGTTGAATGTGTGTTTATAATAATGTTGAATGTGTGTTTTATAATAATGTTGAATGTGTGTTTATAATAATGTTGAATGTGTGTTTATAATAATGTTGAATGTGTGTTTATAATAATGTTGAATGTGTGTTTTATAATAATGTTGAATGTGTGTTTTATAATAATGTTGGATGTGTGTTTATAATAATGTTGAATGTGTGTTTATAATAATGTTGAATGTGTGTTTATAATAATGTTGAATGTGTGTTTATAATAATGTTGAATGTGTGTTTTATAATAATGTTGAATGTGTGTTTTATAATAATGTTGAATGTGTGTTTATAATAATGTTGAATGTGTGTTTATAATAATGTTGAATGTGTGTTTTATAATAATGTTGAATGTGTGTTTTATAATAATGTTGAATGTGTGTTTTATAATAATGTTGAATGTGTGTTTATAATAATGTTGAATGTGTGTTTATAATAATGTTGAATGTGTGTTTATAATAATGTTGAATGTGTGTTTTATAATAATGTTGAATGTGTGTTTATAATAATGTTGAATGTGTGTTTATAATAATGTTGAATGTGTGTTTTATGTATGATTGTGACACTATGAGTTGAGGGATTTGTCTCACTTTTGTTTAAAATTGGGTTTCAGTAAAAAAATAAATTAAAAAAATGTGTTTCCAACTTGACCAAATAATAAGATAATGTTGCCTATTCTAATTTAGTGATTTTTGTATTTGATGTATTTTTGTACATTTATTTATTCATTTATTTTTCAATATCTGGGCATTCAGGCTGTTTTACAAGTAATTCATGTGAATTTGAAAGACATTTAATTTGCACTTCTTCAGCACATGTGAATTTGTTGCTCGTACAGAAGTGAGATGTGATTCAGTTTTTGTAGCTGTTCATGATTTAAATGACTCACATTATCAAGAGTTCATAAAAACGCTTCATTAAAATGAAATGTGTAGTTTTAATGTAATATGGAAGAGAAATATTACTGTAGGAAATCTTTGACTAAATTAACAGTTAAAAGTGAATAAATGTCTTTTCATAGTTCGTCCTGAATGTAGAAATTCAAATATATAAAAAAGACATTCTTCAACTTTTGTGCAAGTTTACTGCAAACACACAAAGATATGTGCACTTTATTGATCATTTCATCAAACGGTTCATCTGATATAATTTCAGTAACTGAGAGTCTTTAAAAAAGTTCTTTATAGGAGCGACAGAAAAAACCTTTAATGCAGTTTAATGTTGACAGTTTAAGTACTGTGTATATCTTAAAAACAGAAAAGATTTTCTTTTCAAAATAGATGACGTTACTAAATAATATATTTGTAATATTTTCTCATTTGTCTTTTGTGTATTTGTCAGGCAACACTCGTCCTGCCGTGAGCGTCCTGCTGCCCTCCAGTGAAGAGATTTCCACAAAGAACACAGCAACACTGATGTGTGTGGCCAACAAGGGCTTCCCCTCAGACTGGAGCCTGAACTGGAAGGTGGACGGGAGCAGCAGGTCTGGGAAGAGCAGTGCTGGGGTCCTGGAGAAGGGCGGTCTGTACAGCTGGAGCAGCAGTCTGACTCTCTCTCAGGACGAGTGGATGAAGGTGGTCACAGTGAGCTGTGAGGCCACACAGAAAGACCAGCAGTCAGTCATTGGAGAAGTGAGGAGAGATCAGTGTTCTGAGTAGATCCTCTGATTCTCTTCTGCTCTTCTCACTCATGTCTCACATGGAGACTAACAGTGACTTCTATTCAGACAAGTATATGTGTGCTCTTGTTCTTCACTGCTGATTTCTCTTGTCACAATTCAATAAATGAAATAATATTCAGTAAAGTTTCCTGTCTTTTGTATTTGAAAAGTTGATTTATTGACATTATTTGGGTCATTTGCCAGTTCAGTTCACACATTTTATAAATAAACTTCACTCAATGAACCGTGAAAACACCTGCAGAGACTTTATGAAACAAGATCATGTGGTCAAATGTAGAAACTCACACACACAGTGTTCTCAGTAAATGAAACAATTTATTAAGAGGTTTTGAAATATAAACATGCAGGAGAGAAATACTGTGGGGTACAAAAGTCTGAAACAAAGTGTAAAATTATTATTGATATATTAAATTGAATATTAATTTTTCAGTTATGCCAATGCTCACTGGTGTGTGTGTGTGTGTGCGTGTGCGTGTGTGTGTGTGTGTGTGTGTGTGTGTGTGTGTGTGTGTGTGTGTGTGTGTGTTGTTAAATTTTTTAGGTTACAAACAAATTCATGTTCAAGTTTATTCATAAAACACTTTAAAACTACAATGTAGAACAAAGTGCTGTACATTAATATCATACAAATAACACAAAATTATCAAAGCACAATTAAATAAAACGGTAAAAGAATAAATAAATTACAAATATATAAAAATGTCAAAAGGTTTCTATGAGGGTGAGTTTTAGGGGATAGAATATGAATTTTTTGCCTTATAAAAATCATTACATATGGAGAGTCCTCATAATGATAGAAGCACCAACATGTGCGTGTGTGTGTGTGTGTGTGTGTGTGTGTGTGTGTGTGTGTGTGCGCGTGTGTGTGTATGTGTGTGAGCAGCTGCAGTATCTGTCAGTGTATCAGTGGAGTGTGACTGACAGAGGTTTTTGTACGACTCTTTATCAGTGTGTGAATAAACCTTTACTGTCAATCCAGTGATAAGTCTGACAGTAATAATGTCCTGCATCTTCAGTCTGGACTCCACTGATGGTCAGAGTGAAATCAGTTCCATGATCTGCTCCATTGCCAATGAATCGTGATGGAGTTCCAGTGTGAAGGGTTTTGATGTTGTATATTAAAAGATTTGGAGCTTCTCCAGGTTTCTGTAGATACCAGGAAACACAAGTCTTACAGTCACCATCTGACTGGCGTCCAATGAAATGGCTGGTTTTACAGGTCAGAGTGACTGTGTGTCCGATCTGAACATGTTTCTCTGTGGGAGTCTGAGTCACAGTGACCTGTCCTGTGCAATCTAAAGAACATTTAGAAGAAATTAAATGTGTTATTTTTTATTGTACTTGCAAATGAATTCCAGTTAAAATTTCTATTGACACGATTTTACCTTGAAAGTGGATTGCTATGATGCACGTGAGGATGGTAATGAAAATCATTTCTAATTATTGTGTGTTTAATAGTTTCAGTGATGAAGTGTTAAACTCACTGCATTATAAACACTCTCAGATCACTGATGCATGTGCTGTCAATGCAAAGTGACTCTATGAAAATAATCTGCTTGTTTGCAGCTGCTTTCTAACGCTGCAGACTCTGATCTGTATTTCTACACGTCTCATGTTAGTCAATGTTCATTTCAGTCACTCCTGAATTTCTGCACTTTCAATTTCTGCATTTTCTTTTGTCTTATTAAGCAGCTTGAAGATTTGTCTTCATTTACAGGGGGCAATTGTACTCTCTGTCCCGATGAAGAATATTGTTCTCATCATGTTTTATTTCTTTGTTTGCTTTTCCAGAACTTTAACCAAAGTGTCTTTTACGAACAGAGAAACGTTTGAATTATGGGACAGTTTCTGAAAAGGTGCGATTGCTGGTAAAACTAAATAAGTAAAATTGTGGTTTGAACATGTTCACTGGAGACAGAGCTGCTCTATTCTGAGAGAAACACAATCATTCAACTCTGACAATGCAAATGTGATTTTCACCTCACACTCTCAGATTCACTGTTTGATTGGTTCAATGATCTGAACTGGAACACACCAGTTTCACTTCTGCTCTATTGAGTCGTTACACAGTTATGAAGTTATTTAAGTGACATCTTCATAAAACATTTGCAAATAATAAACTGCACCAGCTCATCTGTAACACATCTGTAATCAGCCTTCCATGGCCCCTATCTCCAAGCCTTCCACGGCCTCTGTCTCCAAGTCAACTCCACTCCATGCAGCTCCCCTAAATAATTTTTTTTTGGGGGGGGGGGGGGGGGCTAAGGCTATCCTGTTTCCAGTGGTCGATTCACTGCTGCAGTCAGCAGTAGCGGCCACGGTCAGCAAGCCAGAGCACATGCCTGCCACGGTCAGCGAGCCAGAGCCCATGCCTGTCACGGTCAGTGAGCCAGCGCATGTAGACTCGACCGTCCCAGAGCCAGCGCCTGTAGCCTCGACCGTCCCCGTAACCACGCTCCCTGTTGGCAAAAGGAGAAATAGAAGGAAGCGGGCACCTTCTCCCCAGTATCTGCCAGAGCCTTCCACGACTCTGCCTTCCAAGGCTCCGCCTTACGCGGCTCCGCCCAAAAGGTCCTTGTAGCAGCGGGGGCGTGGTCAAGCGCCCGTCCGGAGAGGGAAAGCGGTAAGGGCGCTTACACCTGAGCTAAATTATGTCTAACACCTGTCTCTAATTTCAGTGAGCACGGGGAGAGCGGCATAAGAGAGCCACAGCACCGCCAGTTAAAGAGAAGAGTGCCAGTCTAGTGTTGGCAAGAAGCTACATGACAGTTACCCTTATTTTTGTTCAGTACTGTAACTCTGCTTTAAAAGGATTAAAAGCCTTACCTTTCTGTTTCACACTGTTTCCGCGTCCCTTCCTCCTCCGGAATCAATTCCTGTTACAGTCCTCCTTGGCTCCGCCTTCCGCAGCTGCTACCCCAGAGTTTTCCTTGGCTCCGCCTTACGCGGCTCTGCCCCCAGAGTATTTCTTGGCTCCGCCAACTCCTACTCTTATGTCTCCAATCCTCCTTAATTCCCAGCACACCCAAACGTTACAAGCATATACATGGAGAAAAGCAGAGGCCCTAAAACTGATCCCTGTGGCACTCCATATTTTAATTTAGTTTGGTTTGACAATTCCTCATTTACATAGACAAAATGGTAGCGGTCTTCTAGATGTGACCTATACCATGGTAATGCAACTCCACAAATGCCAACATAATTCTCCAGCCTATTCAAGAGAATGTCGTGATCTATCATGTCGAATGCAGAACTAAGATCTAAATGCACTAGAAGAGAAATATAGCCGTGATCAGATGATAAGAGTAAGTCATTTGTAACTCTGATAAGTGCAGTCTCTGTACAGTGATGAGGCCTAAATCCTGACTGAAATTCTTTATGTATACTATTTCTCTGTAGAAATGTACATATTTGGGAGGATGCTACCTTTTCTAGTATTTTTGACAAAAGCAGGAGATTTGAAATCGGTCTATAATTAGCCAGTTCTCCAGGATCAAGTTGTGGCTTCTTAATAAGCGGTTTGATAATTGCCATTTTAAAGTTTCTTGGGACATGTCCTAAGCATAGTGAGGAGTTAATAATATTAAGAAGAGGTTCTGATATTACAGGGAATACCTCTTTTAAGAGCTTAGTTGGTATTGTATCTAACATACATGTTGTGGCTTTTGATGTTTCGATGAGTTTTGTTAGCTCTTCATGACCAATGACAGAGAAGGATTGAAGTTGGAAAATTATTAGACACTGTTTTCTGAGGTGCAATGACAGATGATTGCATAATTCCTGTCATTTCTGATTATTTAAATTTTATCTTTAAAGAAATTCTTTAAGAAATTACTCTTGTGCTGCGACGTAATATCTGGTTCTGTTGAGGCTTTATTCCTAACCAGTTTAGCCACAGTTCTGAATAAACATCTAGGATTCTTGTGGTTATTTTCTATGAGTTTACTAATATAAGCTGACCTGTCAGCTTTAGTGCCTGTCTGTATCTACAGACATTATCTTTCCATGCACCACAAAATACTTCTAATTTTGTATTTTTCCACATGTGCTCCATTTTACGAGCTGCTCTCTTGAGAGTATGAGTGTGATCATTGTACCATGGTGCAGGGCTTATTTCTTTAATTTTCTTTAATCGAAGTGGGGCGACAATATCAAGAGTGCTAGAGAATAATGCATTTATATTTTTTGTTATTTCATCAAGTTCTTCTGGGCTTTGGGGTTTATTGAGTGTATGAGATAGATCTGGAAGTTTATTAGTGAAGCTATCTTTAGTGGTTGAAAGAATAGTCCTACCTGAATGATAGCGTTGTGTAGAATGAGTAACATTAGCTGATTACAGCATACAAGAGATGAGGTAATGATCCGAGATGTCATCGCTCTGCTGCAGAATTACTATATTATCAACATCAACTCCATATGACAGAATTAAATCTAGCATATGATTATGGCGATGAGTTGGTCCTGTTACATTTTGTCTTTCTCCAAGAGAGTTTAGAATATCGATAAATGCTAATCCCAATGTATCATTTTCATTATCTATGTGAATGTTGAAGTCAACAACAATTAAAGCTCTATCTACAGTAACTACAACATCTGATAAAAAATGAGCAAATTCACCAACGAAATCAGAATAAGGCCCAGGTGATCTATACATGGAGAAAAGACGACAGATATTTTTTATTTATATCTGACGGTGTCGCATTAAGCATTATTAGTTCAAAAGACTTACATTTATATCCTATCCTCTGAGTAACACCAAAAACTTCACTGTAAATTGTAGCAACACCTCCTCCTCGACCCTTCAGTCGTAGCTCATATTTATAACAATAACCTGGGAGAGTAGATTCATTTAAACTAATATATTCATCCGGTTTAAGCCTGTTTCAGTCAGATAGAGTGCATCCAATCTATGATCTGTAACCATTTCATTAACAATTAGTGCTTTGGTAGAAAGAGATCTAATGTTTAGTAGCCCTATTTTTATATGATATGTATTTTTAATTTGTTTGTTTTGTTCAAGTTTGACCTTAATACAATTTTTTCTAAATGATTTAGTGAGGGTAATGTGTTTGGTAGTTTGGGGAACAGACACGGTCTCTATGAGATATCTAGGTGATACAGTCTCTATGTGTTGTAGTTTATGTGAACTGTGTGACGTCTCAAGGCAGCTAGCAGACGTTCGGATTAACCAGTTTGTCTGCTTCCTGACCTTGGCCCCAGTTAGTCAAATACTATCATTATTAAGACTCTTAGCCAAATTACTGGAGAGGAGAGCGGCACCTTCCCTGGAGGGATGGAGTCTGTCTCTTTTTAGCAGGTCAGGTCTGCCCCAAAAACTCTTTCAATTGTCTATAAATCATATTTTATTCTTCAGACACCACTCAGGCATCCAGCCATTCAGTGACACTAATCTACTATAAACCTCATCTTGATTGTGTTGTGTGTTGATGAATATTGTGTTGTGATGTGTATTGATGAAGATTGTGTTGTGTGTTGATGAAGATTGTGTTGTGTGGTGATGAAGATTGTGTTGTGTTGTGTGTTGATGAAGATTGTGTTGTGTTGTGTGTTGTGTTGTGTGTTGATGAAGATTGCTTTGTGTTGTGTGATGATGAAGATCATGTTGTGTGTTGATGAAGGTTGTGTTGTGTGTTGATGAAGATCGTGTTGTGTGTTGATGAAGGTTGTGTTGTGTTGTGTGTTGATGAAGATCGTGTTGTGTGTTGATGAAGATTGCGTTGTGTTGTGTGTTGATGAAGATCATGTTGTGTGTTGATGAAGGTTGTGTTGTGTGTTGATGAAGACTGTGTTGTGCGTTGATGAAGATTGTATTGTATGTTGATAAAGGTTGTGTTGTGTTGTGTGTTGATGAAGATCGTGTTGTGTGTTGATGAAGATTGTGTTGTGTTGTGTATTGATGAAGATCGTGTTGTGTGTTGATGAAGATTGTGTTGTGTTGTGTGTTGATGAAGGTTGTGTTGTGTTCTCAGTGATGAAGTGTTAAATTCACAACACTGTAAACACTCTCAGATCACTGAATCATCTGCTGAATATATAAAGTGTCTCATTGCACACAACACTCCACTGGTCCTTTTAGGGTCATTTCTAAATATTTATTAATGTCACAAGGTATTTCTGAGCATGAACAACATGAAATAGTTCAACAATTAAATTAGCAAACAGTTGAAAATCTTTTCCACCGTAATTTATTGATAATAATATTATAGGATATACACATGTATAAATGTTTAAATCCAGTTTTATAAGTACTGTACTGTTTCAATATTAGAACATCCATCAAATCTAAAAAAAAGATTTTCCTTCATTCAGCTGTACAGAATGTTCTCTAATGGGTTATTTCAGGTTTTTATTAATCTTTTAAATTCAGATTCATTATTATTTCATTCATTATTTTTCATGATTATATTTGATTATTGTCCATATATGTTTCAGAGAGGTTACTGATGGACAGAAACTGACACTGGCGAACATTGCACCTGCTGTGTCTCCCCCTTGTGGTCAGAAATGGCAATTTAATGTATTCCTCCCTCCTGGTGTGTGTGTATGAGTCTGTCATGTAGGCCCATTTACTACTTGACAAATAATACATTAATGCACTCACAATATGCACTAAACACTCAGTCATGTAGTGAATTAATATTAAAAGTGTAATATCAACCCAAAAAGAACAATTGATGTTTTTTACTACACAGAAGCATTCGCCTTTTAACAGCTGTTGTGTAAAACGTGCTTCCTGAACATTCTGCAACACTGGATTGCATTTGTTGTAGGTGATGATCACATCATCAGTGGAAGTTAATTCATGAAATAATTTATCTATGGGACTCTGAAGTTTCCGGTCCAGCTGAAGTTCATCTGGTGACACTCCAGTTGTTTCCTGCACTGCAGAGTTAATGGAGAACATCAGCTCGGGAAGGTGTGCATCCCATTTCTTGTGGTTTTCTTCAACATAAGACCAGATCATGTATTTTAAGGTATGGTTTACCCATTTCATCATATTGGTCTGGGGATTGTAAACTGAAGTGACTTTTGGAGTTCCCATCCAAGTCTCACACAGATCTCTGAAAACAGAGACAAACTGGGAATCCTGATCCGACAGAATGAATGTGGGAATCTTGTGAATATCTCATTTCTGAGTACGGATGCTATCAAAGAGCATCTTGTGTTTTTCAATGAAACGATGAAATCTGATCTTTTGCACAAACCAGTTGACATGTTTATTTGAAGTGTTGCTGGTATTACGATGGTGAACATCTGCTGATGGAGCGGCTCTATTCTGAGAGGAACAGAATCACTCCACCCTGATGATGCAAATATGAGTTTCACTGTTTGACTCTTTATTGTGTGAAATGAGACAGTTGAGTTTGACTAATGGAGAGATGAGCTTTGATCATATTCATCAGTTTACTCTGAGGCTGATCTCAGCAGTCATACTGACCTTATGAATGTTTCAATCAACTGTTCAAAACTCAATATCAATGATGCTGTTTGTGTCACACACATCTGCTCAGTGTTTGTGCTGTTTATCATCTCTGGAAACTTTCAGTTGATCACACTGAACTAAAGTCTTACAGTGTGTCGATATATCATATCAAATCATCAACATTATTAACTATCTGATTTATGTTCCTTTTTCCATCAATCATTTTTCTGTTTCACTCTTTTATTTTCAAACAAACAACAGTGTGACAAATACGGTTTACTTCACATTATTCTTTCAATTCAGTTTAGAGTCGAAGAGAATGAAAACTTACATTTGAACTTTTCTGAAAAACTCAATTCATTAAATGTATTAATAATTATAATTGTGTCTATTGTGTGTGTGTGTGTGTGTGTGTGTGTGTGTGTGTGTGTGTGTGTGTGTGTGTGTGTGTGTGTGAGCAGCTGCAGTATCTGTCAGTGTATCAGTGGAGTGTGACTGACAGAGGTTTTTGTACGACTCTTTATCACTGTGTGAACACATAGCTGCCACTGATGCTGTGTCTGCTCATACAGTAATAATGTCCTGCATCTTCAGTCTGGACTCCACTGATGGTCAGACTGAAATCAGCTCCATGTTGAGATCCACCGCCACTGAATCGCTGAAAACTATTACCATACCGAGTTTTTATGTCATAAATGATGGGTTTTGGAGCTTCTCCAGGTTTCTGCTGATACCAATTTAAACCCCAGCTATTTATTCCAGGATCAGTTTTACACTCTATAGTGACTTTTTCTCCTTCAGTTTTAGTGACAACTTCAGTCTGAGTTACAGTGACTCCTCTGGATTCTGATCAGGAGAAAATAACGTTTGATCAAAATCTTTAAATTGACTGTATATGAAAGTCTTAAAAAGAAGTAAATCAGTGAGAAGGTTTCATTTGATGTTTACCTGGAATAAAAGCTCCCAGAATCCAAATAAAGATGAAGTTTGTTGGTTTTGTATGTTGAAAAACAGCAGTGTGTTATGAAGCGTGTGATGCCAATGCAAAGTGACTCTCTCTGGAAATACCCTCTTTGAGTAAAACAGACATCAATCAATAGAATTAATAGAGTTTATTTCTTCAGAGAGCTCTCACTGACATTATACAGTCTGGATTGCTGTGAGAAAAACATACAAATAAGCACATTGTGTCATTGAGTGACCCAATATCATATATTCTCTTTCACATGTTGGACTGTTTATATAATCTTGAGGTAAATGGTTAAACTGGTTTGGATCACTGTCCGCAAAGGAGAACCCAGATTCCCCACAGACTACATGAAGAGATAATAAATGTTAATGGATTAAATGGAAATGAATGGAGATAATGACAATGTCAAACGAAGGTGCAGATGAGATGGGGAGATGGAGGGATGCCGGAAGAATTGATACTGGAGAGAGTCATGTGACCCTTTATATACTCTAGTGAGGATTGAGAGATTCCTCCCAAAACTACATTTATAATTCTCTCATCAGTTCTCACCCTCATGCATCCCAGATGTGTATGACATTCTTCTGCAGAACACAAATAAAGATTTCTAGAGGAATATTTCATCTCTGCTGGTCCATACAATGCTTGTGAATTGTGACCAAAACTTTGATGCTCCCAAAATCACATAAAGGCAGCAGAAAAGTAATCCACACGACTCCAGTGATTAAATCGTCTCGGTTACTGTTGTAACCTCCGTTCCCCGAGGGAGGGAACGAGACGGAGTGTCTAAGGAAGTGACACAAGGGGTCTTCTCGGACGCCGAATCGTACCTCTGAACCTGAGAAAAGGCCAATGTCAAGTTGGCAGACAGAATTTGCATGCCCCGCCCCGGACATACGGGTATAAGGGTAACCGGGGCAGCGAATGTCAGTCAGGATTTTGCACTGAGGAGCCGAAGGATGAAGCACGGCCATTTACAGTGCTAGGTCTAGTGCCGTGGCAGGAGGGACACTACGTCTCGTTCCCTCCCTCGGGTAACGGAGGTTACAACAGTAACCGAGACGTTCCCCTTCTGTCACTCTTTCGACCTAGTGTCGAAGGAAGTGACACAAGGGGTCCATATAAAAACACCATGCACTGACCATGTGACGTGACTGTCGGAGCAGGGGCAAAGCAGGCTATTGCGTGTTAGAGGCACCTGAACCGAATGCACGTCGCCCTCCCCAACGCCCCCTCAAAGAGTTTTAGCATATCCACCTAATGTTTTCCCGCACCCCTGGGGGAAAAAGGTATTACATGCTAGCATGGGAGCAAGCCCAACAGCCGCAGCCTTCTCTCTCACTATGTCTCTCACATAGGATGTAGAGCGGCTGGGGCCCAACCTATGTCGGGGAAGTCGGTCATTCCCCGGGGGGGAGCAGGAGAGCCTGGGCGGTGCTGAGAGAAGACTCGAAGCATTAACCCTGCTCCACGCACCCGGCAGGGGGCGGCTTAGAGACTGAGGAAGAGGCCTAAGGAGACGTCTTCAAAACTCGTTGGCGCCGGCGTGCCGGGTGCTGAGGCAGAACCGGAGGCAAGGTAGCTGTCCGGCCTGCAGATTTCCTATTCTTTCAGGAGGGGAAGACCCTGCAGAGGCCATACCCTGCCCAGTCAGGGGGAGGTAATGTATGGCAAATACACCACGAGGGTTGTGAAGCTGGACGTGGGAGACGGCGTGGTGGTAGGTCCAGCCTAATGAAGGGGGACTCTACAGACACAGGGCCAAAGGCAGTGGGGCTGCCCGAGGGAAACATGGGTCTGCCGAGAGGGGGACCGTACCATGGAGAATACATCACGGGGTGTTAGCCTGAAGAGGGAACTATGCCCGTGGAGCCCGACCCCAGTACAGAGCCCTAAGACTCGTACTGGGTCTGGCCGCGAGTTGCTCTGCTGAATTTGTGGGCCAGAAGGCTAGGGAGGAAAAAGCATCCAGGCAGCGACACTCAGTGGCTGAACAGGGATAGAAGGCGCACTGGATCACATTGGTGAAGGGCGCAAGATGCATGCGGAACACCCGGTCGGAAGTGCTGCGTTACCGAGTTCTACCGGCTCGGACATGACAAAACACGGGACGAGACTGACTCAACCCTTAGATTGTAAAATCTGGCAAAGATATTGGGTGTTTCCCAGCCTGCTGCTCTGCAGATGTCTGCTAGTGAGGTGCCGTAGCTTAGTGCCCACGAGGACGCCACACTTCTAGTGGAGTGTGCTCGGACCTGCAGGGGGGCGGGCACGCCCTGGGTGTGATAGGCTAAGGCAATAGCATCAACGACCCAGTGGGCTAGCCTCTGTATGGAGACGGCGTTCCCTTTCCGCCGTCCGCCAAAGCAGACAAAGAGCTGCTCAGAGTATCTAAAGCTCTGCGTGCGGTCCACATAGGTACGCAAAGCATGCACCGGACACAGCAATGAAAGGGCTGGGTCAGCCTCCTCCCGAGGCAGTGCTTGCAGGTTCACGACCTGGTCCCTGAAAGGGGTCGTGGGAACCTTGGGCACGTAGCCCGGTCGGGGTCTCAGGATAACGTGAGAATGTGCCGGACCGAACTCCAGGCAAGAGTCGCTGACAGAGAACGCTTGCAGGTCTCCTACCCTCTTGATTGAGGCTAATGCGATCAGGAGGGCCGTCTTCAAGGAGAGGGCCTTGAGCTCGACTGAATCAAGCGGCTCAAATGGGGGTCTCTGAAGGATCGAGAGGACCACTGAGAGATCCCAAGAGGGAAACAGGTTAGGCCGGGGAGGATGTAGTCTCCGGGCGCCTTTCAGGAACCTGATAATCAAGTCGTGCTTACCAAGGGACTTGCCATCTACGATAGCAGCTACATACACCTTCAAGGTGGAGGGGGACAGCCTTCCCTCCAGTCTCTCCTGCAGGAATAGAAGCACTGACCGAACTGCGCATCTCTGTGGGTCTTCAGCCCAGGAAGAACACCAATTCGCGAACAAACGCCACTTTAGTGCATAGAGTTGCCTGGTTGAGGGAGCTCTGGCTTGATTGATCGTATCTACGACAGCAGGAGGTAGATTTACTAGATCTTCTGCATCCCGTCCAGGGGCCAGACATGGAGATTCTAGAGGTCTGGGCGCGGATGCCAGAGGGTGCCCCGTCCATGAGAAAGAAGGTCTTTCCTCAGGGGGATTTTACAGGGAGGGGCTGTCGTGAGGAGCTTGAGTTCCGAAAACCAGGTGCGGGTGGGCCAGAAAGGGGCTCCTCGTCCTTCCTGATCTTGCACAGCATCGATGCAAGAAGGCTCAATGGGGGAAATGCGTACTTGCGCAGCCCCCGGGGCCAGCTGTGTGCCAGCGCATCTGTCCCGAGGGGAGCGTCCGTCAGGGAATACCAGAGCGGGCAATAGGAGTTGTCCTGGGAGGCAAAGAGGTCTACCTGTGCCTTGCCGAATCTGTCCCAAATGAGCTGGACCACCTGGGGGTGGAGCCTCCACTCTCCGCTGGGCGAAACCTGTCGCAACAGCGCGTCCGCTGTCATGTTGCGGTTGCCAGGGATGTGAGTGGCGAGCAGCGACCTGAGTCGCGGCTGACTCCAGAGGAGGAGATGGCAGGCGAGTTGTGACATATGCGGTGCTGTCTGAACGAATCAGAACATGCTTGCCTCGGATAAGTGGAATAAACCTCCGAAGAGCAAGAATAACAGCCATCAACTCTAGGCAATTGATGTGCCAACGCTGCTGTGGACCTTTCCAGGTGCCCGCAGCTGCGTGCCCGTTGCACACGGTGCCCCAACCCAGACGAGAGGGGTCTGTGGTTACCACGACGCATCTGGACACCTGCTGCAAGGGAACGCCGGCCCACAGGAAGCAGAGGTCTGTCCACGGGTTGAAAGTCTGACGGCAGGCCGGGGTGATTGCCACACGATGTGTGCCGAGGCGCCATGCCCATCTCGGGACTCGAGTCTGTAGCCAGTGCTCTAGTGGTCTCATATGCATCAACCCGAGCGGCGCGACCGCGGCTGAGGATGCCATATGCCCCAGGAGACTCTGGAATTGTTTTAGAGAGACCACTGTGCCAGGCTTGAAAAAAGCGAGGCACTTGAGCACTGACTGAGCACGCTCGTTGGTGAGACGCGCTGTCATTGAGACCGAGTCTAACTCCATACAGAGAAAAGAGATGCTCTGAACCGGGGTGCACTTGCTCTTTTCCCAGTTGACCTGAAGCCCTAGATGGCTGAGGTGCCTGAGCACCTGGTCCCCGTGAGCGCATAGTAACTCTCGAGAGTGGGACAGAATAAGCCAGTCGTCGAGGTAGTTGAGTATGCGGATGCCCACTTCCCTTAGGGGGGTAAGACCGGCCTCTGCGACCTTGGTGAAGACGCAAGGAGACAGGGACAGGCCGAAGGGGAGGACCTTGTAATGATACGCCTGGCCATCGAACGCGAACCATAAGAAGGGTCGGTGTTGTGGAAGTACGCGTCCTTCAGGTCTACCGCCGCAAACCAATCTAGCTGTTGAACGCAGGTGAGAATCTGCTTCTGCGTGAGCATTTTGAACGGGAGTCTGAGCAGGGCCCGGTTGAGAACTCCAAGTCCAAGATTGGTCGCAACCCGCCGCTTTTTTTGGGTACGATGAAGTAAGGGCTGTAGAGACCCTTCTTCATCTCGGCTGGAGAGACGGGCTCTATCACACCCTTGAGGAGCAGTGTAAAAATCTCTGCTCGTAAGGCTTGTTGGCCGCTCACTAGAGTGGAGCGAATACCGCTGAAACGAGGTGGGAGCCAGGCGAACTGAATTGCGTAGCCGAGTCGGATGGTCCTGGCCAACCAGCGCAACGGGTTGGGAAGCGATAAGGGTTGAGGGGGACTAAGGGGACGATCGCTTTTGACGTACCGGGCGGGGCTTCGCGGTGGGGGCGGAGCAGGTAATAATGCGTCGGGAGGCAAAAGTGTGTCCTGAGGCTGAGGTGCTGAGAAAGCACTTACCTTGCTCCGCACACCCGGCAGGGGGCGGGTTAGAGACTGAGGAAGAGGACCAGAGAGGGTGTCTTCGAAACTCATCAGTGCTGGCCTGCCGGGGTTGGACAGTTGCGGGGCCGGAGGCGAGAGAGCTGCGTCCGGGGAACCGGGACTGGAGAACTGCAAGGCCGGGGTGCCGTGAGAATGGCGCACACCGGCTAAATGGCCCAGGGAGTGAGGGAATCGCACTGTAGGTACCGTAGCCCGAAGGCGGTGCGGCAGGTGAAAACAAGGATTCTCTTCCCGGACCTCCACTGGGGGATGGAGTGGTCTTGAAACCATCTCCGGAGCGAACATCCGACTGCCTGGGGTGTCCATCTCAGGAGCGCTTCAGAGCATTTCTGGTCCGAGAGGGGGTCCTGGAGATGGTGGGCGTACGCCACCTGCGAGGTGCTTGATGCTGGGGCTGAGAGCTGGGCCCAGGTTGTGGGGCTACCTGTTGTTGCTTTCTCGTCGCAGGGGGGACGCCCTCGGCGAGCAGGCAGGGCGTGGGCGCGCTGACTGTGTGGTGCCGCGGCATGATGTGAGAAACTGTCCCCGTCTGCTTCCTCACCACCGAGAACTGCTGGGCAAAGTTGCCGATGGTGTCGCCGAAGAGGCCGAGCAGGGAGGCGGGGGCATTGAGAAATCATGACTTGTCAACGCCATGCATCTCGACCGTGTTCAGCCAGAGGTGGCACTCCTGGACCACGAGTGTGGCCATCGTCCACCCGAGTGCCTGCGCCGTGACATTCGTAGCTCTGAGAGTGAGGTTGGAGCAGAGCGCAGTTACTGTAGCACATCGGGGTTGGAACTACCCAGGTGCAGGCCTTGCAGGACGGAGGTGGCCTGTCCAGTGGTGCTGTAGACTTTTGAGGTCAGTGATGACGTCATTCTATGGCTCTGGAGAGTAGTACCGTTCAGTCCCACCAGGTGGCGGTGTTCCGCCATCCAGGATAGTGAGAGCGGACAAGCGGAGGGCGGTTCCGACCGCGTTGGCTCATCATGCACTTCCGGGAACGACGGAACCAAGGGGGGGCGTGGCTATAAGCGGCGCCGTTACCCGAGGAACCCATCGAGTAGCCGAGAGGGGGGGGGGGGAGATCTCCAGTCCAGCCTGCCACTCGCGGCGGCCCGGGAAGGCATAGCGGACATCTGAAAATCAGCCTCAGACTGGGCTGATTGGTGGCAGCCCAGACGAGCCATCGCCATCAGACGCCGCTGTGACGCTCTCCGATGCAGCGGCGATGTCGTCATCCAATTCCGGGAGCTCAAGGGAAAATGCCGGCTGGCAGGGAAGCGAGCCACACTCTTCCCGAGTTCGGACGGAAGCAAACAAGCGTGCTGGGGGGCGGGTGGTTCGTGGGGATTTACCCGGCGAAACCGAGCCCGTGGTCATCCCCAAATCGCCTTCATCACCAGCCGGGTCGACCTCAATCCCGTGGGAAGGAGGAGTGACGCGGTGGGCAGCTGAAGTGGCTTTCTCTCATGACAAAAGAAAGCGTGACTGCAATGTTGCCATGGTTATGTTCTCGCACTGAGAACATGAACCATTCATAAAACGCTGCTTGCGTGTGATCGCAGCCCAGGCACACGAGGCAGCTTTTTATGATCGTCAGAAGTGGAGAGAAATCGACCGCATCCAGGAACTACACAGAGGTGGAAAGACATCTTTAAAAAAATGCATCCTGAAAAGGACGTTCAACGCCTGCTCGTTGATGCTATTGCCTTAGCCTATCACGCCCAGGGCGTGCCCGCCCCCCTGCAGGTCCGAGTACACTCCACTAGAAGTGTGGCGTCCTCGTGGGCAATAAGCCACGGCACCTCCCTAGCAGACATCTGCAGAGCAGCGGGCTGGGCAACACCCAATACCTTTGCCAGATTTTACAATCTAAGGGTTGAGTCAGTCTCGTCCCGTGTTTTGTCAGGTCCGAGCTGGTAGAACTCGGTAACGCAGCACTTCCGACCGGGTGTTCCGCTTGCGTCTTGCGCCCTTCACCAATGTGATCCTGTGCACCTTCTATCCCAGGTCAGCCACTGAGTGTTGCTGCCTGGATGCTTTTTCCTCCCTAGCCTTCTGGCACACGAATTCAGCAGAGCAACTCGCGGCCAGACCCAGTACGAGTCTTAGGCCTCTGTACTGGGGTCGGGCTCCACGGGCATAGTTCCCTCTTCAGGCTAACTCCCCGTGCTGTATTCTCCATGGTACAGTCCCCCTCTCGGCGGACCCATGTTTCCCTCGGGCAGCCCCGCTGCCTATGGCCCTGTGTCTGTAGAGTCCCCCCTTCATTAGGCTGGACCTACCACCGTGCCATCTCCCACGTCCGGCTTCACAACCCTCGTGGTGTATTTGCCATACATTACCTCCCCCTGACTGGGCAGGGTATGGCCTCTGCAGGGTCTTCCCCTCCTGAAAGAATAGGAAATCTGCAGGCCGGACAGCTACCTTGCCTCCAGTTCTGCCTCAGCGCCAGGCACGCCGGCGCCGACGAGTTTTGAAGACGCCTCCTTAGGCCTCTTCCTCAGTCTCTAAGCCGCCCCCTGCCGGGTGCGTGGAGCAGGGTTAATGCTTCGAGTCTTCTCTCAGCACCGCCCAGGCTCTCCTGCTCCCCCCCCGGGGAATGACCGACTTCCCCGACATAGATTGGGTCCCAGCCGCTCTACATCCTATGTGAGAGACATAGTGAGAGAGAAGGCTGCGGCTGTTGGGCTTGCTCTCATGCTAGCATGTAATACTTTTTCCCCCAGGGGTGCGGGAAAACCTAAGGTGGATATGCTAAAACTCTTTGAGGGGGCGTTGGGGAGTGCGACGTGCATTCAGTTCAGGTGCCTCTAACAGGCAATAGCCTGCTTTGCCCCTGCTCCGACAGTCACGTCACATGGTAAGTGCATGGCGTTTTTATATGGACCCCTTGTGTCCCTTCCTTCGACACTAGGTCGAGAGAGTGACAGAAGGGGAACGTCTCGGTTACTGTTGTAACCTCCGTTCCCCGAGGGAGGGAACAAGACGTAGTGTCCCTCCTGCCACGGCACTAGACCTAGCACTGTAAATGGCCGTGCTTCATCCTTCGGCTCCTCAGTGCAAAATCCTGACTGGCATTCGCTGCCCCGGTTCCCCTTATACCCGTATGTCCGGGGCGGGGCATGCAAATTCTGTCTGCCAACTTGACATTGGCCTTTTCTCAGGTTCAGAGGTGCGATTCGGCGTCCGAGAAGACCCCTTGTGTCACTTCCTTCGACACTGGTCGAGAGAGTGACAGAAGGGGAACCATTTCTTCTGAAGTCATATGATAAGTGTACTATTGAATACTACTGATCCATCTCTGTGTAATTCAACAGGGATTTTCTGTTTTGGAGCAGCACTTTCTCTCTCTTTGTCTCCCTCTGCTGGTGTTGTTTCAGATGTTCAAGCCACTAATGAGCTTCATTATGAGGGAGAATTAGTGGAGGCAGATGTTACAGGTTACTGACAGACTTCAAAACCCCTCAGTTTGTGTCTTTCCATGGAGAGAGGAAGAAGTGTTTGACTGTGAAGTGAATTGTAGTTCTTTGATATTGAGTGAAATTGTGCTGTGTGGTTGAGCGTATTGAAGTAAAGTGTGTGATTGTGTGTTAAAAACAAATAAGAATAGAAAGAAAGAGGGAGGGAGAATCTTCCCTTTATTCTTTTGAATGTTTTCTCCATTTTCTTGTGAGAAATGAGGAGTGGAGTGTCTTGAAGAAGAGCTGTCTCTCTATTAGAGTTAGTTTTGATATAGGTGCTCTTGACTCTCCTCAAGTCTTGTCTTCAAGAAACTTCCATTTGAGCGACTCCTGAAAAATCACTTTATCAACAGACACTCGATCAAACAAGAGACTCCAGCACTAGATGAATCTATTTTAATACCTGAACAACATGTATGTTACATCAGCTCTCCCTTTATATGAGGCTGTTCACTGTCTTTCAGTACTTCTGTGACCTCTTAGTGGTTATACTGTGTGAAGTGTTTAACATGTTTCATTCTGGAGCTGAATTCTTGAGTGAACAAGTAACTGATAACTCAAGAGTAACTGATGGAGAAACAGATGCACAATCAATCATCTTTTTTAAATGTAATATGAATTATTGGATTTCCTTTCTTGGTAAAGTACGTTCTGTACAAATCACGGGGTTGTAATTCAGGGTGTCAGGTCATATTGTTATGAAATATTGAAGTGTGGCAGCTCTGGTTAAGTGGCTGCTAAATACATACATAAATTCTCAGCAAGACGCTCGTAAATATCACACTCAGCACGCTACACACACATACATGTCTGCCGTGCATCCTGTGTGCGCATGCGTGCATGTGACTAGCTTGCTATGCAACTAGCTCTGAAGCTCTCATCTGGTCAAAAGGTCAACTTACCCATATACTGAGTGCCCCATAGTATATACATTGCTGCACTCAATTCTCCACCATTTCCCACGTGAACGTTGATACAGCAATGTTGCATCCTTATAAGGATATGGGAAAGAAACATGGAATAGTCTCCAACATATACACTGAACTATGGGAGACTTTTAGTCTGTTAAGCACACATGCATAAACACAGGAATAGATGGATGGACATACAAGGAGCACATGGAGTCTCAATACAATGATAATGTCATATAAGCTGGTTCCTGAATATGAAGTATATGATTAGATTCTGATTAGAGTTGAGTACATAAATGTGGATACATGAATATGCTTGTTTAATATCACTAAGCAAACGTATAAAATATTAAAATGACTAGAATATTTTCTATAACTGAATAAAATTATTATATTAATAATATAAATAAATGATATCATTAACACATTTAAACTTTGTTTCAGACTTTTGTACCCCACAGCATGTTTATATTTCAAATCCTCTTAATAAATTATTACTGAGTCTTAAATTGATTATTTAAAATAGTTTCTCTACAGAAAATGTGAGTGGTGCTTTCTTATGCAAAATTTGCTGGCATGATGGTGGAGTTGGTCTGACAAATGTCCCAGTATTTGCATAGCCATTGCCAAGTTGTGACAGTTGCTATGGTGTGCATGATGGTTGTTAGGGGGTTGCTATATGGTTTTGAGTGGTTGTTAGCGCTTTTCTATGCAGTTGCAAGTGTGTTCTGTGCGGTGGCTCATTGGTCCAAGAATAGAAAAGAAAAAAACTTTTTTTTATTAATTTTTTTACATTTATAGCAATACAGGCATTAATTAGAGAGAACAAACCATCTTCTCATCCACAACTTCAATCCAGTGCTGTCCTATAAAGAGAGAGAGACAGTGATGGATGTGATTACATTGGATTTAATACTGCTATGGATTACTTATGTGTGTAAAGATTAATGTATATTATTCTTATTTTAAGATGTCATTAGTTGACTGAAATAACCTGTTTGCTTGGGGAGCCAATTAAAAACTTATTACCATAACTACCTTATGCATTTGAATGTATCATTATTAGCTGGTAATGTACATCAATATATGCTGTTACTGCCAGACAGTCTCCCACATGTACAACAAAAAAGAGAGAGAGAGTTTAGTGCCCTAAATGTTTGCATTTGGGTGTAGACCCATCCTCTGATGAACACTAGGCAGTTTGGGTCTCTCTTTACTGCTTTCAAAATGTCTGCACCTGACAGTGACACTACACATACAGTATATACATTCATCGTTGTTGATCATTGTGCTTTAAGTATGTATCCAACATACTTCTCCATGTGTATATGACTACCATGTCTCTGATTGGCAGAAAGGCCACTGTGGCAATGCTGGATGCTTGACTCAATCTATCCTGATCTTCCATCCTAGTGAGATGATGTAAGAGAAAGAATAGCCCATCAATTCCCTTAAAACTACAAAGAAAATCTGTATATTTAAATGCAGCAACTGGCTTTCTCTGTGTCTGAGTGTAAGTGAGGCAAACCTGTCAGTCACAGGACAGTTCATTGTCTAAGGGACCAGTTTTCATTCATAACTCAGCTTTGACAAACTGTTTAGTTACTTTGCTGGCAAAATAGCAATCTATCCCAAATAATGAGGGGACTGGTTGAATTAATTATTGCAATTGCAAAATGCAAGATGGACTGATATGTGGTGCATTTCTTGGCGTTTTGGCGACTGACATAGAGCAGCGGCTCTCTACACAGAAGCATGTGAGTTGCACTGTGAGTGCAAGCGATATGTCCTTATATGCTTAATTCACTCAATGCTTTGCATCAATTATTGAGAAATGGTGGCTCAATAACAGGGGCGAGGCTAGCCCCTTTTTAGGGGTGTTTCAGCACCCCTAAAAAGGAGCTCAGCACCCCTAAAACTTGGAGTAAGAAATGTTGTTATTCTAAAATTTTTGTTCGTCTTTGACAAGGTTAAATAATGTCCAAAACATACTCCGTAGGTTGTGGTTTAAAATGTATGTGTTAAGGATGAAAATGAAAACATCCCCGCTTAGCAAATGGTGTCATCCTCTTCTCTTCTTCTACTTCTCCTCTGTACCTGCACCGCGCTCAGCACGACCGTCATCCAGCGCGAAACACACACAGAGTGAGAACCCGTTATGTAGTGTTGTGAATCAACTCCAAAGCTGTGTCTCACACTTCTTTCCTTTTACCTAGAGTTGTTCCGATTCCGAAACCATATCGGTGAGTACTGGAGTCAGTATCCTGAACCACCATGGTACACCTATAATAAGTGTTTATTTTCGGATTATTTTAGTCCAGCGGGTCGCCGCCGCTGTGGAGTAGCACAGCACGTGGGTGACACGTCCATAGTCATAAACGGAGAGAAGTAGCGCCGGTTACAATGTTCTTCCGCAAGACGCAGTTCTGTTTATTAACTGCTAGAGCGTGAAACAAAAACAGCAGCGCGACAAATAAACTGCGTACCTGTGTAGTGCGTACGTGTGTCTCTATTGTTAAAGTTTATCGTTAATTTGATACTCATTTTAACAATCGGGAGTCATGTAAACATGACGTCACGTGCGTCTTTTCTGGTCAGTCGTCATGGAAACATGAAGCCCTGGCGTTTGGACCAGAGTGAAAACAAACGACATATACCACCAGTATATGTGAAAACACTCACTGTGGCTTTTTAAATGAATTGTTATTCATTCCTAGATTTATATCTGTTATTTTTCAGTTGTGGCTGACTCTCAAACTAGACAATAAAAGAAAGTTTAATGTTTTTCTTTTGCTGTATTTATTCATTCCTCACACACAGAGGATTTAAACCGAACCAGGCTTAACTCCTGAACTCCTAGCATTACTTTCTCTTTCTCTCTCTCTCTCTCTCTCTCTGTGTGTGTGTGTGTGTGTGTGTGTGTGTGTGTGTGTGTGTCCTGCCAGTGAGCAATGGGCATACGACAGTTCTTTAAAAGAAAAAAGACAGATTCAGGTGAGAGACTAGGGACAGCCCATAATGACCTCTGTCTTGTTTTTTGTTTTTTTTTGTTCTTCTGAAAAGTGTTAAGCTAAAGTAACAGATAATGCAAACCAGCTATCTGTTGTTGTATCAAATGACTTATCTAGGCAATGGTCCCCTGCTTTTATTTTTTATTTTTTTATTTCAAACCCACAATGGAGAATACAGCTTCTCTTGTGAAAGGAATTTGTGATTTAAAAAAGTTTCTAAGCCCAATAATAATAATAATTAAAATGACACACCTTTGTGTGCCTTTTGATCATATCCTTAGAATCTGTAAATGGTCTCCATAACATTTTTGTTACATGACAAACTGACCTCAACTCTCCTGCCTACAATATATTTGTGTATGATTGTCAGTGCCAAGGGAAAGAGAGGGAGAAGGAGAAAGGGAGAGCATGCAGGAAGAACCAGGTGAGGAAACAACAACAATAAATTGACAGTGAATAGTGGCAAGCAAAACAGTAACTACTCATACTCCTATACTAACTTATTGGCATTAAGTAGCCTATATTACATTTACTTTTGTAACATTATTTTACACCACATTTTTTCATAATAAAGGGAGATTAATAATAAAACAACAGGGAGAGTCCATAAGGGATGAGAGGGAATTGACTAGTGAAAGAAATGAAGAGACAGAGGGAGTGCCAAGCCAAAGCAGCAGAGACAGAAGAGAGCTGTTCAGACTTAGGGGATAAGGACACTGGTCCTAAACAGTTAAAGCTGTCTCAATACCCTCATACTCAGTTTGGCACACAAAAAAGAGGTGTTGGGTGCTCAGCACCCCTGAAGCTCTGACCCTAGAATCGCCCCTAATGTAAAGCATGACTTTGTTTTTCTAGTGAAATGTGGCGACATGCCTAACGGGCACACACCTCTACTTCATGCTGATAACACCCTTACAATGACTACTAAGTACATAAACAGATTCTTAGACAAGTTTCTAGAAAACATTCTATGTCAGAATTGTGTGTCTGTTTCACTACATTACATTAGATGCCAAGTCATATTTCACTGATTCTTGAGATGAGGGACAAAATATTTAATTTTAAATATAATTTTTTGTTTTATTTTGAATACTAAATTAATTTTAAAAACATATATTTGTAGAAAAAGGTCCCTGCTTAAGGGAACAGGTTTTTATGAAAATGCTTTTTCCTGAAAATTGACATTTGTTCACTTTATTACATAAATCTCACTGTAATGTGTATCAACTTCACCAGACACACTAAAAAGCATGCTATTTTAATTCGATCCTCAGACAAGAGTGTAAAGTCGATAATTGTCTAATAATAGTGTTCAGTAAAGGAGCTGAGTGATAATCAAACTGAACAGAAATCATCACAATGGGACGACTGTGTTGACATGTTGAAGCTGTGACCGCAGAGGCTTCGGCATTGTTTGTTTAAAATATCAAAAAAACATAAAACTTTCCAGACTGCGTGTCCTACTATTGCATCAACCATGAGCAGGATTTGGGAAAGAGGTTCTCGGAGTCATAGCTGAACATGACATTGTCCAATTTATTCAGGATTCTTAAAAAAAGTTAAGTGAGGACACAACTTTTATAGGCAGTTTTTTTTTTATGGAAAATATTATTTCAATTTGACTTTTGACTTCATTTGAATTTGATTCATTGCAGATCCCTACATTTTCATTTGATATTTATATTTATACATTTGTTGCATTTTTAATCACTTTGATTGGCAGTTTAACATTGTGTGGCCTCTTGCTGAGAACAGGTTCAGTTGCATGTGCTTCAAGTTTAGAGTATGCATTTCAAATATATTTGGGTTTCCAGTCATAGAAGTGTTGACGGCTGTGGCTCAGGTGGTAGAGCGGGTCGGCCACTAATCGCAGGGTTGGTGGTTCAATTCCTGGCCCACATGACTCCACATGCTGAAGTGTCCTTGGGCAAGACACTGAACCTCAAGTTGCTCCCAATGGCAGGCTAGAGCCTTGAATGGGTGAATGAGACGCGTGTAAAGCGCTTTGGTAACCGCTAAGGTTAAAAAGACGCTATATAAGTACAGACAGACCATTTAGTGTGACCACCCCTTAAGGTGTTAAGGGAGGGAATTATCATTAATGAATATATTATAAATACACCAACTTACATGTAGCCTATATATTTTCCATCTGAATAAACATAATTTTAACAATCGTTTGCAGTGAAATTATATTTACATTTACATTTATGCATTTGTCAGACATTTTTATCCAAAGCGACTTACAGTGCACTTATTACAGGGACAATCTCCCTGGAGCAACCTGGAGTTAAGTGTCTTACTCAAGGACACAATGGTGGTGACTGTGGGGATCGAACCAGCGACCTTCTGATTACCAGTTATGTGATTTAGCCCACTACGCCAATTCACCAATGTAATAACAATTAACCTGTTATCTCTAAAAAAATACCTCTTAAAGTTCTTGTAACTTTACTGACTTTAAGAATTTTATTTATATACATTTTTATATCAATTTATTTCAAATTAAGTTTTGTTAAGACAACAAAATAATCTATTGACAACTGTTTAATGTGAGTAATGTGGACTTAACAAGTATAGTTCATTTAATCACAGTAAATGATCAGTACACTTAACTTTTATGTACTACGTGTACCATTTTTACATTTTCCATTAAAATTACTAACAATGGTTTTTTTTTGTGTGTTTTTTATAGTGAAAAGAGTAACAGCAGGAATGCAATAATACATGTGAACACTGAGTACTGTAGCTGTAGGTTGTGTGTGAGCATCTGAGATATGGTTACACAAAACAAAACGTGAATTGTTTGAGGTCTCATGAACAAAACAGTTTCTCATTGAGCAATGATGGTTTCAACAGGATGACCACAGAATTTCAGCCTCTGTGTGGAAACAGAGTGATAGACTTCTATAGAATGATGAAATGAGGTTTATAACATTGCACATTATATGTGGGTAAGGGAAGCATTTAGGGTAATATATAATTTTCTGAGGTTTGAGAAGAATTTTTGAAGTTAAGTATATAAATTAAGCTTAGAAATCAAACATTTGTGAGAAGTTAAAGAGGATGCTCATTTGCACAGTTGAGGTTTTACATGGAAGTACCAAACAATTTCACAATCTTCAAGAAAATATAAATATGTTGGTAGCATCACCCACAACAACTGTAAAAACTAGTGTTTATTTGTAAAAAGAACTCTAAAATACTCCAAACCACAAACTCCAAAGTAACATAATGTCAAGTCCACTCACCTAATAGAAGATGAGAGAAAATTTGTTGTACCTGGTTTGTTTTCTGAACCCAACAGCAACCTCCAACATCATGCCGCATTAAGCATCTCTTCTCGTCGTTCTGTCCTTCAGTGCAGACGCACAATCACTCCGGAGGATGAGATCTCTTTCATTCCGTCAACACTGAATCCTCTGTTTTCCCGGCCGGTTCACTCTCAGCTCTTACTCGCTTTATTCTTTTGATGTATTTTTGTCGCATTAAGAAGCTTAATTTCTCTTTGTAGGAAATAAAACACTCACAAGATCTCAATTATGTCTCTAGATTATATATATATATATATATATATATATATATATATATATATATATATATATATATATGTATACACACAGTGTTTCTCCGATTTTTTTCCCCAAAGAAATATATACTAGGAATCTCACTTGTGTTCTCAGAGTTTCAGAAGAGATCTCAAAGTTTTTGTGGCAGATTTGCAAAGATACTAAAAAGTCAAAATTTAGAGATTTTAATATGAATTCAAATATATCTCATGTTTTTTTTTTTCTTTTTCAAGAACAATGCTCTTACTCTGTCAATTTCTTATTTTCTTTTTATAATATATATAAATATTGTTTGGGATTTCTCTATCAAGCTTCAGCTGTGCAGACAGATCAAAAACAAGTCTGCTAAACTTCTTGAGCTTATCTGTAAAGTTTCTAAGGAAAATTCTTGAGCTTTGTTAGAACTTCATCTGTAGCAATTGAAACTTTGCATTTGCATGTGTTTACTCATCCTCATGCCATACCAGACGTGTGACTTTCTTTCTTCAGCAGAACACAAATGAAGATTTTTAGAAATAATGTTACAGCTCTGTAGGTCCATACAATGCAAGTGAATGTTGACCAGAGCTTGTAGCTCCAAAGAACTGCAAAAATGCAGCATAAAAGTAATCCATGTGACTCCATGTAAAAGTGAAATTAAACAGGCACCACTTGTGACTTTCAAATGAAAATTTAAAGTTAAAGTGCATATTTTGAGTTAAAATAATGGCTTGTATATTGATCTGTTTCTCATCCACACCAGTCATACCCAGCCGCGGCCCATGCATTTTAAGCCTATAGGCTTCAGTGTGATTCATGCCATTTATTAAACACAGTTTCAAAATGAATAAAAGCCCTATGCCCAACTAATAATACCAATTGACATTTTTAAAACATGTCCATGCATGAAAGCCAGAACCAGGGAGATGTTATACCAAGAAAAAGCTCTCTAACAATATTTGTGTTTTAAATTTTGCTTACAATAAATTTTGTTTCGTCAGGGTACATGATTACTTTTCAAAACTTGATCCGACACTGAATGCTCAAGCAGCCTAATTTACATTTAGAAAACTCCTGATGTTGCTATAAATGCAAAAAACACTACCAATTACTTGAATTGAAAATCAGTCCTCCTTTCCTGTTTGATTAATCAATTTCATAATCACGCAGAACGTCTTTGGATTTTAAACGGCGATTCCAGCAGTGATGACGGCCGACTCGTCAGCAATATCTTGTGCTCTTCTCTTTCAAATTGTAAACATCACTTAAATCGTGATTGCGTCACTCAAGGCCAGCTAGCAGGCCTGGACTGGGACATATCCTAAAGACCACACCGACACAAACAAATAAATCAATGTGATTGGCTGATGAATCTGACAATCTGACTTTAGATGCCTATTCACTTACACTGTTGAGGGATTCTGTGGAAATTCTTAAGGCCTGACGGGGTGGAGCTCAAACTCACACGCTCCCTTGACTAATGGCGAGTTACACCACGATTTTAAGCCCGATTTTCTGTTTTGTGGAGATCACCGACAAAAGCCCAAAATCGTAGGCAAATTGGAGCTCGCTCCCGTGAACGACGATTGCACTGTATGAATGATCAAAGAAGTGATTTGAGAGAAGTGCCGACGTGTTGCCGATGTCAGCAAGATATCTAGAATATTAAATATCTGGACCTGTCTGCGACTCCAAATCATGCAATGTGAAATATCTCCAGACTCTCAATCCTTGAGCCACTGGAGATGGTGAACCCAACAGTGAGATGCACTCAGAAGAAGATGAAATGCAAAAATAGTTTTAATACAAATAACAAAAATCCACAGCTGGAGCAAAAATCATCAAAAGTAATCCTCAAAAACCAAAACCAGTCCAACGGGCTTTTCACAATCAAATTCAAAAAATGTTCCCACAGGTATTCAGCAAAAAACTCCAGAGGAGAAAGTCCACAAAAAATAAAACAGAGAAGAAATCCACAGGCAAGAGAAATTAAATGACTCAGAGGTAGAGCACACTTACTTGGGCAACTGGCTTTAGAACAACTAAACACCAAGCAAAGAGGCTATGAGACAGAGTGACTTAAATACACACATCTGAATGACACACATGTGAACCTAATAACACTAATTACAAATAGAATAAGCAGGGCATGATAGCACCATGAGGACCTCTAGAGGCCAAAACATGATATAACCAAAACACTGACAGGATCGGGTTTATGAACATGGAAGTCCCGAATTAACTTGTGGTCCAAGATATCTCTGGCAGGAACCCAGGAGCGCTCCTCTGGGCCATAGCCATCCCAGTCCACAAGATACTGAAGTGATCCTTGCACCTGATGGGAATCCAGTATTCGGTGGACTGTGTAAGCTGGTTTGCCTCCAATGATGCTAGGAGGAGGGGGAGGTTTACCTGCTGGAGCAAAAGGAGAAGACAACACAGGTTTTAGAAGGGAGACATGGAATGTGGGATTAATCTATAAGGACCTAGGCAAGTATAAATGGTAAGTAACAGGGTTAACTTTCCTTGCCACTTTGAAAGGCCCAATGAATCGCTGGGAGAGCTTGTGGGACTCTACACGTAAGGGAAGGTTCTTTGTGGAGAGCCAAACTCTCTGTCCGGGACGCAGGGTGGGGGCAGGTCTGCGTCTACGGTTAGCCTGTCGCTGGTACTGCTCAGAGACTCTAAGAAGCTTGTGTCGAGCCTTCCTCCAAGTCAGACGACAGCGTCGGATGAACTGCAGAGCTGAGGGAACTCCTACTTCAATTTCTTGGTCTGGGAACAGTGGAGGGGCATAGCCAAACTGGCATTTGAAGGGAGACATGCCTGTCGCAGAGGAGCGTAGAGTGTTGTGGGCGTATTCTGCCCACACAATGAAAGATGACCAGGAGGATGGGTTATTGGCAGCCATGCACCTCAGTGTAGTCTCCAGATCCTGGTTTAATCTCTCTGTTTGGCCATTGGACTCAGGGTGGAATCCAGAAGATAGGCTTGCAGTTGCCCCCAAAAGTTGACAGAATGCCCGCCAGAAGCGAGAGGAAAACTGAGGTCCTCGATCAGAAACAACGTCCTGTGAGATGCCAAAAACTCGAAAAACATGGTTAATGACCAACTCCGCAGTCTCTTTAGCGGTGGGCAATTTGGGCAAGGGAATGAATCTGCCAGCCTTAGAAAATCTGTCAACCATGACCATAATGCTGGTGTTCCCTTGGGATGGTGGGAGTCCGGTAATAAAATCCATGGAGAGGTGTAACCAGGGTCTTCGAGGTATAGAGAGAGGGTGGAGCAACCCCTGAAGTAAGCGATGAGAGGCCTTCCCCTGACTGCATGTGGAACAGGCACTTACAAAGGACTTTGTATCCTCATTGATGGTCGGCCACCAAAACCATCTCTGGAGAAATTCAAGGGTGCGAGTAGTGCCTGGATGGCAGGTCAGACGAGAGACATGACCCCACTGGAGAACCTGGGAGCGAACAGCTTTAGGGACGAACAAGCGGTTGGTTGGCACACCTCCTGGGTCTGGTTCCTGGGCCTGTCTTACTGTATTTTCAAGTTCCCATCTTACAGGGGCCACTATCTTGGAGCTCGGGATAATGGGTGTTACAGGATCTTCTTGGTTGCTGCTAGAGTATACTCGAGACAGAGCATCAGGTTTGAGATTTTTGGATCTGGGACGGTAGGATAAAATGAATTGAAACCGGTTGAAGAATAGAGACCAGCGTGCCTGACGAGGGTTGAGTCGCTTGGCCTGCTGAATGTACTCTAGATTTTTGTGGTCAGTGAGTACTTGGAATGGGTGTTTGGCCCCCTCAAGCCAATGCCTCCATTCTTCAAGCGCCAGTTTAACAGCCAGTAACTCACGGTCTCCCACATGGTAATTCCTTTCTGTTGGTGTAAGACGTGTGAAAGGAATGCACATGGCCGAAGTCTGTTATCCTCCCCCCTCTGGGAAAGCACTGCTCCAACACCCACATCCGAAGCATCAACCTCCACAACGAAGAGTTTGTCTGGGTCGGGGAGAGTGAGGATGGGAGCTGAAGTAAAGCAGTGTTTGAGTTCATTAAAAGCCAGCTCAGCTTCAGGACTCCAGCAAAACCCAGCATTATTCCCTTTAGTGAGAGCAGAAAGGGGAGCCACCACAGAGCTGAATTTCAAAATAAATTTGCGGTAAAAGTTGGCAAAGCCAAGAAATCACTGCACCTCCCTCACAGACCCAGGAGTGGGCCAATCAGTGACTGCTTGAACCTTCTTGGGATCCATTTGAATATGGCCGGGCTTAATGATGAATCCCAGAAATTGCACTTGGGTCACATGGAATTCACATTTTTCAGGTTTAACATAAAGGTGACTATCGAGGAGGCATCTGAGAACCTTCCTGACATGCTCCATGTGTTAATTTAGGGAACTTGAAAAAATTAGAATATCGTCCAGGTAGACAAATACAAACTGATTGAGCATATCTCGAAGGACATCATTTATCAGATCCTGGAAAACTGCGGGAGCGTTGGGGAGGCCAAATGGCATAACTAGGTACTCATAGTGCCCGGTGGGACTGTTGAATGCGGTCTTCCACTCATCCCCTTGTCTAATGCGCACAAGATGGTAAGCATTGCACAAGTCGAGTTTGGTGAATATGGAAGCTCCCTACAGTATCTCAAAAGCTGTGGTCATAAGCGGCAATGGGTAACGGTTCCGGATAGTGATTTCATTGAGGCCTCGATAATCGATGCAGGGTCGAAGGCCCCCATCCTTTTTACCCACAAAGTAAAAAACAGCACCAGCAGGGGAAGTGGACCGACGGATAATCCCTGCAGTGAGGGACTCCTCAATGTAATTTTCCATAGCTGCACACTCGGGAGAAGACAAGGAGAAGATGCAGCCTCTGGGGGGACAGGTACCTAGAAGCAGGTCAATGGCACAGTCATAAGGACAGTGTGGTGGTAAAGAGGTGGCTTTCCTTTTACTGAAAACTGCCTTGAGGTGATGGTACTGAGTGGGGATCTGAGATAGGTCTAGGGATTCTTAAGTCTCGAGTAGGGTCAGGGGAACTCGGGGTCAAACAGGTGACAGAACAAGAGGGACCCCAACTGAGGATAGCACCAGTGGACCAGTCAAGATGGGGGTTATGGTGAAGAATCCAGGGGTGGCCGAGAATCACAGGGAACTCTGGAGACTGTATCAGATGAAAATTTAGCTCCTCCTGCTGTTGACAGATAGAGAGGTGAAGAGGAACGGTAAGAAGAGTTACCTTCCCGGGGCCCAGAGGTCTTCCATCCAGAGCGGTAACTGTAAGAGGGGTTTCAAGTGAGTCAGAGGGGATCTGGAGACTCCTAGAAAGAGATAAGTCCATAAAGTTCCCGGTTGCAACTGAATCAACCAAGGCTTTAAGTTGATGCTTCTGATTTCCCCAAGAAAGTGTGATGGGGTGAATCAATCCTGAATTGGAAGGTGGGGCAATGCGAGTAACTCCCATTACAGTCCTTCCTTGCCTGTACGGGAACGAGCGTTTCCCGAGAGCTCTGGGCAGGATGAACGGAAATGTCCAGGCAGTCCACAATATAGGCAACACCGCTCCCTCATGCGGCAGTCATGATCTGATGGGGAGATCCGAGTACCACCCAATTGCATCGGTTCAAGGAATCCTTGGGACGGAGGTGACTTCTCTGTTGGAACTAAACTGAGATGAGGTGTGAAAACAACCTGGCGACTCAAATTCCTCTCCTTCAGACGATTATCCAGTCGGATCGCCAGGTCAATGAGGGTCTCGAGATCACGGGTAGGCTCTCGTGTTGCAAGGTCATCTTTGAGTGCCTCAGAAAGACCGTTCTGGAAGCACACCATGAGAGACTCATCGTTCCAACCACTCCCGGCTGCAATAGTGCGAAAATGGATGGCATACTCTGCAGCAGTGCGGCTACCTTGCTGGAGGGACAGCAGTCGTTTAGACGCCTCACGGCCGCTGATTGGTTGATCAAAGACCAGTTTGAATTCCTCCTCAAATGCAGAATATCTTGAGCAGAAGGGACTCTGGGCGTTCCAGACAGCTGTTGCCCAGGAGAGGGCCTTACCCGAAAGAAGAGTGATATGCAATCTTGGCCCTGTCTGAAGGGAAGGACGATGGCTGTAGCTCAAATGTAAGGGAACACAGAGTGAGGAATCCACAACAAGCACTGGGGACTCCCGAGAATCGTTGTTGTGGAGGTAGGCAAGGTTCTGCAAGGGAAACTGAAATTTGAGGTAAAGTAGCTTGGGTAGAAGGCAGCCGATCAAAGATCTGACGGACAGAGGTCATGACATCTGACAGTAATTCTGAATGCTTAACCATCAACGACTCCTGTTGGACTAGCACTGCTTCATGTCGTTGGACTGAGGACTCATGCTGAGCCACAGTAGTGAAGAGTTCTTGTGCGCTGGGCATCTCTGGGTTCATGTTGGCTTGGTGTTTCTGTCAAAGCCGGGACTAGAACTCGGGTCTCTGGCGTGATAGTCAGACTCTCAATCCTTGAGTAGATAAAGTAAAGTAATCCTCAAAAACCAAAACCAGTCCAACAGGCTTTTCAATATCAAATTCAAAAAATGTTCCCACAGGTATTCAGCAAAAAACTCCAGAGGAGAAAGTCCACAAAAAATAAAACAGAGAAGGGAACAATCCACAGGCAAGAGAAATTAAATGTCTCAGAGTTAGAGCACACTTACTTGGGCAACCGGCTTTAGAACAACTAAACACCAAGCAAAGAGGCTATGAGACAGAGTGACTTAAATACACACATCTGAATGACACACATGTGAACCTAATAACACTAATTACAAATAGAATAAGCAGGGCACGATAGCACCATGAGGACCTCTAGAGGCCAAAACATGATATAACCAAAACACTGACAACAACTGCAGCGTTGACCTACAACCAGTGATAGAGCAAGAAACGGGGCACGAGAAATTTCAGTGGGAGGAGTCCTGATGTACCTGCAACTGAACATCAACTAGCATGACTGCGGTATCAAGAAAGTCTCATTGGACTGAAGAAATGGAGGAAAAATGAGTGAACATTGTCAGGAGCACCAGCGCCTATTTGATGTTTCATCTGAACTGTCCCACAACCGGGTGGAGAAAGAGAAGAGTTGGAGAGAAATCGCCAATTCTCTTGGACAGTCAGGGAAGCAAATAAGTACCTTTTTCATATTGTAACCAATAAAATATATGACTAAAAACATACACATCATATTCTGAAATGCATAACATATGATCATGCATTTGTTTTCATATCTCATATCACTTCTCACGTGTACTCTTATGTGAAACGTAATTTGGAGTCGTCAGGGATTCATCAATAGTGAAATGGTTTGGGGTAATGTGTTCACCCCTGTCGCCGATTCCTCGCGTAATTTGAAAATGCAACGACTTCAATGACAAGACAGACAGTTGTGTAATATGAACGGTACCACAATCCGACATCTTTGAAAGTCGTGTAGTGTGTAGGAGGCATAAGGTGCATGGATTTGGGCATGCGATTTTTGATTCATTTGTCACACTTTGCTTGTAAGCATCGAGGAATATATTCTGACACATTTTTTAGTTTTTTTTGCTATTTGTTTGAAGATTGAATAGGAGTGGAAAGTGATTGGAAATACATAGTCAATGAGAATGAAAGGAAGAAAAAATATTGAATAATTAGGCATGTTACGCCACCAGTGAAGGCTTTGCTGGCCTTGAGAAATTGCCGCTGGTCAAATCCCTTCTGAAGATATACTACTGAGATTAACTACTGGAGTTTTATGGATTACATCTGTGTTTCCTTTATGGGATTTTTAGAGCTACAAAAGATCTGATCACCACTCACTTGCATTGTGTGGACCTACAGAGCTGAGATATTTAAAAAAATAAAAAGCAACTAGAAGAACAAAAGAAATGCATTCTTTTTTATTGAATATTGATGGAGCAACAACATTTGTGTGAAAAGAAATAATAACGGAAGGTTATTTTTTATTAAAGTTCTTTTTGAGACTGCAAGATGCATTTTGAGGGACAAATTAAGATAACTATTTTTAATAACTTCTTCAAAAAAGGGTTACCCATTTTCTATTCATTTCAATCACATTTGACATTTCATTACATCTCAAGTATTCTATAAACAAATGAATCTCTGTTGTAAATGGATCAGTCAGTGTGAGCACACTTTAAACACTCTTGATAACAAATCTATTCTCCCTACTTAAGAAAAAACAGTGTGTTTAATAGGGGCCTTTAGCCCCTGCAACAGGGGGGGCTTTTTTTTTTTACCCCAAATATGATCTTTTCACTTATTGGACCATTATTGAAAGCGTCTCGGGTTACTTAAGTGTAACACTTGTTCCCTGATAAAAGCGGAAGAAGCGCTTTGAGGCATCCCAGTGCGACAATGAAGCGCAGCATCTCGTTCCGCTTTTATTAGGAAACAAGGGTTACACTTAAGTAACCCGAGACGTTCCCTTACAAAAGGAAAGAAGCGCTTTGGGAACGAGAATACCCACGCTGCCGCACTGTGGCTGTCCGGAACCCCTACAGTTGTGTAGTGTGCTGACAAGAGCGTGAGAGGTCTCAGACATGAGCTTGGGTGACTCAGAGAGAAGTAGGGGGGACATTGCGCTGTCTGTTAAGAGGCAAAGAGGTCCACTTCTGCCCTGTAAAATCTCACCCAGATTTGTTCCACCACCCCGGGGTTGAGTTTCCACTCCCCCATCGGTATCTTCTGTCTGGACATTAAATCTGCTACCACATTCAGGCATCCAGGGATATAAACCACCCTGAGTGACAAGAGCTTGCCCTGAGCCCAAAGGAGAATCCGACGTGCCAGAAAATTCAGCTGACATGAACGTGGACCTCCTTGATGGTTTATGTAAGAGACTACCGCTGTATTGACCACCCGCACCAAGATATGGCAGCCTCTGGAGGAAGTATTTTAGGGACAGAAATACAGCCATCAACTCGAGACCCATTCCCCTTGAGCTGGATGACCACTTAAGACCACTCCCCAGCCCGTCAGGGAGGCATCTGCTGTTAGCAACCTGCGATGGCAAGATGCACCTAGAGTGGGACCCAAAGTGAGGGACCGGGGTCTGAACCACACAGAAAGGGTATGTAGCATGTGGCGCATAACCCTTAATGGCCTAGGGGATTGGCCTTTGGATGAAATGGGAACCAGGAGGTATCTGATATAGTAACCTGACTCTCTCTGGAAGGGGAACATGTTCTATGGCCCCTTTGACCAAGAGATTTTGCAGTTCTTTCCACTTTCCACAAATCCAACATGCTAGCTCCGGTTTCACGGTAGTGGGAACCATGCCGTTGAAATGCGGAGGATGGCGAACAAATTAAATTCTGTAGCCTTTTTCTACTATTCTTTGGACCCACATAGAACCACCTGGCAGTAGTTTTTATGCTGCCAGGTTCTCTGAGATGGGTATCGATTCTGACACTTCCTGTTGAGGGGAAGTTGAGTGTCCCATGTCCTTGACTACGGCAGGAAGCAATGGAACACCCAACATTTCGCTGGAAACCGCTAACTCCCGAAACACCAGAGGTTGCGGGAATGGAGCGGTTTCGTGGGGTAATCGTGAGGGTACAGGTGGATGTTTCACATGACCCGTCCCAAGGGGGGGCTACCCCCACAAGGCTGGGTGCAAAACCGTCAGGGTTTTTTCCTTTTTAGAAATAACTGCCCTGAGGTCTTTGCTTTGGGGACTGCTGAGGGCGACGAACCGGCCCCCAGTCTTTACAAGGGGGAGCACGATTTAACATGCTTTGTTTTTGAGCCTCCCGTCTAGGACAGCCCCTCCCCTGAGTGTGACTACCTCATGACTCTTTGCCTCCTGGAACCTAGTAATAACTATATTCATAGCATTACCAAATAAACCAGAAGGTGAAGCCGGGGCATCAAGAAGGAAAGTTTTGTCCTCATCTCTGATGCCCGATAGGTTGATCCATAAGTGTCTCTCCATGCTGACTAAAGCAGACATAGACGGGTCAATGGCATGGGCCGCCTGTTTGGTCATGCAGAGAGACAGATCCGTGGCTCGACGAAGCTCAGAGAAAGTCTCTTCGTCGACCGTGGTGCCCGCACTCAGGTCCTTCAACAAATTAGCCTAGTGCGCCTGTAACACTGCCATAGTGAGTAGGGCAGCACTAGCCTGACCTGCAGCCTGATAAGCCTTCCCCACAAGTGTGGAGGTGGTCCTGCACAGCTTTGTGGGGAGAGTGGGTCTCTTTAGCGATGATGCCAAGCCAGGCGAGAGATAATCCGCAAGTGTCTCTTCTACCAGTGGCATCACCGAATACTTCAACAGATTAGCCTTGTATGCCTGTAACACTGCCATAGTGTGCAGGGCAGCACCAGCCTGACCTGCTGCCTGATAAGCCTTCCCCAAAAGCATGGAGGTGGTTCTGCATAGCTTTGTGGGGAGAGTGGGTCTCTTTAGCGATGATGCTGAGTCAGGCGAGAGATAACCCACAAGTGTCTCTTCTACCGGCGGCATCACCGAATACCCCCGAGCCTCAGCACCCACGATAGTCGAATATGTCGACATATGCCGCATGTCCCCCGGCATGCTCGTTGACTTCCGTCCGGGCTCGAGGCAACAGCGGCTCACATCACAGCCAGCCTGCCTATCCTCTTGAGCCCCCTGAGCTGGATGAGCTCACCGCTGCATCAGGGAGCGGTCCGGCATCTGACGCGGATGACTCGTCTGGGCTGCTGCCTTTGGGCCAGCACACCCAGGCTGAGGCTGACGCCCAGAAGTCCGACATGCTTGCCCAGGCTGGATGATTGGTTCCTGTGGTCTGCGCGTCACTCACAGCCAAGCCCCCCCCCGGTCCCTTTTTTCCCGGAGGTGCATGATGAGCTGACGATTGCATGGAGAGTACCATTCTCCACTTGTCAAAAGGCCCCTCGCTCATCCACTCTCACTACCCTCGACGGCGGAGCGGCTCATAGGTACACGGTGATCCCCCAGCTGGATAGGGTGGTTGTGATCCACCTCTGCCCCATGCTCCCCTCCAAGGCCTGTAGGATTACGTCGCCACTGGCCGCTAAAGCCTACAGCTCCACCGGAGAGGCCGCTTCACCCCTGCATACCATGGCCCTCCTGCAAGTCCACCAGGACTTGAAGATCTGCACGAGGGTAGTCCTGATCCCAACGTGCTGATGCATCCAGATTGGGTTGGGACACCGTGTGCATCGGCTCTCATTTCTGCAGGAGAGGTTGGAGGGGAGGCTGTCCCCGTCCACCTTGAAGGTGTATGTAGCTGCTATCGCAGCCCACCACAACGCAGTAGATGGCAAGTCTTTGGTTAAGCATGACTTGCTTATCAGGTTCCTAAGTGGCCTGTTCCTCTCCTGGGATCTCTCAGTGGTCCTCTCGGGCCTTCAGAGACCCCCCTTCGAGCCTCTAGAATCAGTTGGACTCGGGGCCCTCTCCTCAAAATGAGGATCACGCTCGCCTCCAAGAGGGTCGGGACCTGCAAGCGTTCTCTGTCAGCAACACTTGCCTGGAGTTCAGTCCGGCAGACACGCATGTGATCCTAAGACTGTGGCCGGGCTACATGCCCAAAGTTCCTACCACACCCTTATCCAGGTATTGAACCTGCAAGCGCTCCTCCGGGAGGAGGCAGACCCAGCCCCTTTGTTGCTGTGTCCGGTACGTGCTTTGCATACCTACTTGGACCGCACGCAGAGCTTTAGACACTCTGAGCAGCTCTTTGTCTGTTTCGGCGGACAGCGGAGTCTCCAAACAGAGGCTCTCCCATTGGGTGGTGGACGCCATTTCATTGGCCTATCGCACCCAGGCCGTGCCCCCCCCTTGCGGGTCCGAGCACACTCAAAAAGGAGTGTTGCGTCCTCATGGGCACTGGCCAGAGGCATCTCCCTGGCAGACATATGCAGAGCAGCGGGTTGGGCAACACCTAATACCTTTGTGAGATATTACAATCTCAGGGTAGAGTCAGTCTCGTCCCATGTTTTCTCAGGTCCGAGCCGGTAGAACTCAGTAACACGCTGACGGATTGACCGGGTGAATCGTTTGCACCTAGTGCCTTTTCCCTCGGCTGAGGTAATACCGTGCAGTTTTTTCTCCCATGAGAGCCCACTCACTCGGCTCCCTGGATGACTCCTCCCTAGCCCTGTGGGTCCGCAATTCGGTGGAGGAATTCGCCAACTCAATCCACTGTGTGTACTCAAATCTACCCTGTACTGGAATAGGTGCTCCACAGGTTAGGGCTCCTACGTGGAAGTTCCGCCTGTGTGTATTTTCCATGGTACGGTCTCCTTACGAGTGGAACTGTGTCTCCCTTGGGCAGTTCCCGCTGGCCCCCGGTTGCCATGTCTGTAGCAGCTCCTCCTTCCGAAGAGGCGGAATCTACCACCACGCCACTTCCCACATGTGACCTAAAAGCCCATGTGGTGTATTTCGCCACTTTTACCTCACCCTCTCTGGGCGGTGTTGTCTCCGCAGGGTCTTTTCCCCCTGAAAGAATAGGAAACTGGATAAGACCCCCTTCCCAAGATGCGTGTAAGGGCGCCAGCCGTTTTGATCTATGCGAGAAACATAGAGAGAAAAGAGGCCCGGCTGGGCTTGTTCGCCTTGTTCCATGCATGCATGAAGCATCTACTCTTTGTAATATTTATCTTTCAGTCAGTTCCACTGCTTTATCTTTAAAAAACGGCAATTCTGGCAAGTCTTTAAGAACTTTCATATTAGCCATGGCCGGGTCTAAGGGGTGAATTTTCTTGTGCCCTCATATTTCTAGATGCATGGCAAAATGATCAAGCCCCCCACAACAAGTACCACTATCCCCCACGGTAGCAATAGTAATAGAAATGTCCACTTATAATGAAAAGTGCAGTCGCATGCAAACAACAAAGTACAGTAAATCACAATGTGTACTAGTATTCATTCAGAAGCCAATGCAGGCACCTCCGCAGACAAAGTACTGACCAAGCTTGTTGATTTCAGCTCCAGATGTGGTAGATTTTCTGTAAAAATATCATAGAATGGCTCAACATGTCTTATGGACCATACTGCGTGATCATTCTGTTCTGGGTACTGCTGTCCCATAGTTTAGAGTGTCACATAACAGCTGATGCCCTGGACACTGGATGGGTTCAATGAGTACGTGAATGAGAGAGAGAGAGAATTGGACAGAGGCATTAAATGTCACAATTGTTAAAACTCATGTGCGCAAACACTGAAAAAAATCCAGTTTACTGTAAAAATAAAAAAACGGTAAAAACTTTTCGCTCTTCTATTAGTAATGCATCCTCTCGTGTTACGGATTAATAGTTCAGAGTTCACCAAACTTGAACTTTCGACATGCAGCATATACAAATTTATTTTTGTAATTTGGGGTTTCCGGTCTCCCGTGTTTGGATTCATTTAAATGGAACTGAATGGAACACTAAGTGTAGTCTTCATAGAAGTGTTGACTGTTGTGGGCCGGCTGTGGCACAGGTGGTAGAGCGGATGTTCATTTGATATTTATATTTATACATTTGTTGCATTTTTAATCACTTTGATTGGCAGTTTAACATTGTGTGGCCTCTTGCTGAGAACAGGTTCAGTTGCATGTGCTTCATGTTTAGAGTATGCATTTCAAATATATTTGGGTTTCCGGTCATAGAAGTGTTGACGGCTGTGGCTCAGGTGGTAGACCGGGTCGTCCACTAATCGCAGGGTTGGTGGTTCAATTCCTGGCCCACATGACTCCACATGCTGAAGTGTCCTTGGGCAAGACACTGAACCTCAAGTTGCTCCCAATGGCAGGCTAGAGCCTTGAATGGGTGAATGAGACGCAGTGTAAAACGCTTTGGTAACCGCTAAGGTTAAAAAGACGCTATATAAGTACAGACAGACCATTTAGTGTGACCACCCCTTAAGGTGTTAAGGGAGGGAATTATCATTAATGAATATATTATAAATACACCAACTTACATGTAGCCTATATATTTTCCATCTGAATAAACATAATTTTAACAATCGTTTGCAGTGAAATTATATTTACATTTACATTTATGCATTTGTCAGACATTTTTATCCAAAGCGACAGTGAATAGTGGCAAGCAAAACAGTAACTACTCATACTCCTATACTAACTTATTGGCATTAAGTAGCCTATATTACATTTACTTTTGTAACATTATTTTACACCACATTTTTTCATAATAAAGGGAGATTAATAATAAAACAACAGGGAGAGTCCATAAGGGATGAGAGGGAATTGACTAGTGAAAGAAATGAAGAGACAGAGGGAGTGCCAAGCCAAAGCAGCAGAGACAGAAGAGAGCTGTTCAGACTTAGGGGATAAGGACACTGGTCCTAAACAGTTAAAGCTGTCTCAATACCCTCATACTCAGTTTGGCACACAAAAAAGAGGTGTTGGGTGCTCAGCACCCCTGAAGCTCTGACCCTAGAATCGCCCCTAATGTAAAGCATGACTTTGTTTTTCTAGTGAAATGTGGCGACATGCCTAACGGGCACACACCTCTACTTCATGCTGATAACACCCTTACAATGACTACTAAGTACATAAACAGATTCTTAGACAAGTTTCTAGAAAACATTCTATGTCAGAATTGTGTGTCTGTTTCACTACATTACATTAGATGCCAAGTCATATTTCACTGATTCTTGAGATGAGGGACAAAATATTTAATTTTAAATATAATTTTTTGTTTTATTTTGAATACTAAATTAATTTTAAAAACATATATTTGTAGAAAAAGGTCCCTGCTTAAGGGAACAGGTTTTTATGAAAATGCTTTTTCCTGAAAATTGACATTTGTTCACTTTATTACATAAATCTCACTGTAATGTGTATCAACTTCACCAGACACACTAAAAAGCATGCTATTTTAATTCGATCCTCAGACAAGAGTGTAAAGTCGATAATTGTCTAATAATAGTGTTCAGTAAAGGAGCTGAGTGATAATCAAACTGAACAGAAATCATCACAATGGGACGACTGTGTTGACATGTTGAAGCTGTGACCGCAGAGGCTTCGGCATTGTTTGTTTAAAATATCAAAAAAACAAAACTTTCCAGACTGCGTGTCCTACTATTGCATCAACCATGAGCAGGATTTGGGAAAGAGGTTCTCGGAGTCATAGCTGAACATGACATTGTCCAATTTATTCAGGATTCTTAAAAAAAGTTAAGTGAGGACACAACTTTTATAGGCAGTTTTTTTTTTATGGAAAATATTATTTCAATTTGACTTTTGACTTCATTTGAATTTGATTCATTGCAGATCCCTACATTTTCATTTGATATTTATATTTATACATTTGTTGCATTTTTAATCACTTTGATTGGCAGTTTAACATTGTGTGGCCTCTTGCTGAGAACAGGTTCAGTTGCATGTGCTTCAAGTTTAGAGTATGCATTTCAAATATATTTGGGTTTCCAGTCATAGAAGTGTTGACGGCTGTGGCTCAGGTGGTAGAGCGGGTCGGCCACTAATCGCAGGGTTGGTGGTTCAATTCCTGGCCCACATGACTCCACATGCTGAAGTGTCCTTGGGCAAGACACTGAACCTCAAGTTGCTCCCAATGGCAGGCTAGAGCCTTGAATGGGTGAATGAGACGCGTGTAAAGCGCTTTGGTAACCGCTAAGGTTAAAAAGACGCTATATAAGTACAGACAGACCATTTAGTGTGACCACCCCTTAAGGTGTTAAGGGAGGGAATTATCATTAATGAATATATTAGAAATACACCAACTTACATGTAGCCTATATATTTTCCATCTGAATAAACATAATTTTAACAATCGTTTGCAGTGAAATTATATTTACATTTACATTTATGCATTTGTCAGACATTTTTATCCAAAGCGACTTACAGTGCACTTATTACAGGGACAATCTCCCTGGAGCAACCTGGAGTTAAGTGCCTTACTCAAGGACACAATGGTGGTGACTGTGGGGATCGAACCAGCGACCTTCTGATTACCAGTTATGTGATTTAGCCCACTACGCCAATTCACCAATGTAATAACAATTAACCTGTTATCTCTAAAAAAATACCTCTTAAAGTTCTTGTAACTTTACTGACTTTAAGAATTTTATTTATATACATTTTTATATCAATTTATTTCAAATTAAGTTTTGTTAAGACAACAAAATAATCTATTGACAACTGTTTAATGTGAGTAATGTGGACTTAACAAGTATAGTTCATTTAATCACAGTAAATGATCAGTACACTTAACTTTTATGTACTACGTGTACCATTTTTACATTTTCCATTAAAATTACTAACAATGGTTTTTTTTTGTGTGTTTTTTATAGTGAAAAGAGTAACAGCAGGAATGCAATAATACATGTGAACACTGAGTACTGTAGCTGTAGGTTGTGTGTGAGCATCTGAGATATGGTTACACAAAACAAAACGTGAATTGTTTGAGGTCTCATGAACAAAACAGTTTCTCATTGAGCAATGATGGTTTCAACAGGATGACCACAGAATTTCAGCCTCTGTGTGGAAACAGAGTGATAGACTTCTATAGAATGATGAAATGAGGTTTATAACATTGCACATTATATGTGGGTAAGGGAAGCATTTAGGGTAATATATAATTTTCTGAGGTTTGAGAAGAATTTTTGAAGTTAAGTATATAAATTAAGCTTAGAAATCAAACATTTGTGAGAAGTTAAAGAGGATGCTCATTTGCACAGTTGAGGTTTTACATGGAAGTACCAAACAATTTCACAATCTTCAAGAAAATATAAATATGTTGGTAGCATCACCCACAACAACTGTAAAAACTAGTGTTTATCTGTAAAAAGAACTCTAAAATACTCCAAACCACAAACTCCAAAGTAACATAATGTCAAGTCCACTCACCTAATAGAAGATGAGAGAAAATTTGTTGTACCTGGTTTGTTTTCTGAACCCAACAGCAACCTCCAACATCATGCCGCATTAAGCATCTCTTCTCGTCGTTCTGTCCTTCAGTGCAGACGCACAATCACTCCGGAGGATGAGATCTCTTTCATTCCGTCAACACTGAATCCTCTGTTTTCCCGGCCGGTTCACTCTCAGCTCTTACTCGCTTTATTCTTTTGATGTATTTTTGTCGCATTAAGAAGCTTAATTTCTCTTTGTAGGAAATAAAACACTCACAAGATCTCAATTATGTCTCTAGATTATTTATATATATATATATATACAGTGTTTCTCCGATTTTTTTCCCCAAAGAAATATATACTAGGAATCTCACTTGTGTTCTCAGAGTTTCAGAAGAGATCTCAAAGTTTTTGTGGCAGATTTGCAAAGATACTAAAAAGTCAAAATTTAGAGATTTTAATATGAATTCAAATATATCTCGTTTTTTTTTTTTTCAAGAACAATGCTCTTACTCTGGCAATTTCTTATTTTCTTTTTATTTATTTATATATGATTTATAAAGTAATCCATGTGACTCCAGTGGTTAAATCCATGTCTTCAGAAGTGATATTATAGGTGTGGGTGAGAAACAGATCAATATTTAAGTACTTTTTTTTTTACTATAAATCTCCACTTTCGCTTTCATATGTAAAAGTGAAATTAAACAGGCACCACTTGTGACTTTCAAATGAAAATTTAAAGTTAAAGTGCATATTTTGAGTTAAAATAATGGCTTGTATATTGATCTGTTTCTCATCCACACCAGTCATACCCAGCCGCGGCCCATGCATTTTAAGCCTATAGGCTTCAGTGTGATTCATGCCATTTATTAAACACAGTTTCAAAATGAATAAAAGCCGTATGCCCAACTAATAATACCAATTGACATTTTTAAAACATGTCCATGCATGAAAGCCAGAACCAGGGAGATGTAATACCAAGAAAAAGCTCTTTAACAATATTTTATAATAATATAAATTTTGTTTCGTCAGGGTACACGATTACTTTTCAAAACTTGATCCGACACTGAATGCTCATGCAGCCTAATTTACATTTAGAAAACTCCTGATGTTGCTATAAATGCAAAAAACACTACCAATTACTTGAATTGAAAATCAGTCCTCCTTTCCTGTTTGATTAATCAATTTCATAATCACGCAGAACGTCTTTGGATTTTAAACGGCGATTCCAGCAGTGATGACGGCCGACTCGTCAGCAATATCTTGTGCTCTTCTCTTTCAAATTGTAAACATCACTTAAATCGTGATTGCGTCACTCAAGGCCAGCTAGCAGGCCTGGACTGGGACATATCCTAAAGACCACACCCACACGAACAAATAAATCAATGTGATTGGCTGATGAATCTGACAATCTGACTTTAGATGCCTATTCATTTACACTGTTGAGGGATTCTGTGGAAATTCTTAAGGCCTGACGGGGTGGAGCTCAAACTCACACGCTCCCTTGACTAATGGCGAGTTTATACCACGATTTTAAGCCCAATTTTGTGTTTTGTGGGGATCGCCGACAAAAGCCCAAAATCGTAGGCAAATCGGAGCTCGCTCCCGTGAACGACGATTGCACTGTATGAATGATCAAAGAAGTAATTTGAGAGAAGTGACGACGTGTCGCCGATGTCAGTGAGACATCTAGAATATTAAATATCTGGACCTGTCTGCGACTCCAAATCATGCAATGTGAAATATGTTTTGACTGAGTACAGCTGCAGCGTTGACCTACAACCAGTGAGAGAACACGAAACGGGGCACAAGAAGTTTCAGTGGGAGGAGTCCTGATGTACCTGCAACAGAACATCAACTAGCATGACTGCGGTATCAAGAAAGTCTCATTGGACTGAAGAAATGGAGGAAAAATGAGTGAACATTGTCAGGAGCACCAGCGCCTATTTGATGTTTCATCTGAACTGTCCCACAACCGGGTGGAGAAAGAGAAGAGTTGGAGAGAAATCGCCAATTCTCTTGGACGGTCAGGGAAGCAAATAAGTAACTTTTTTATATTTTAACCAATAAAATATATGATTAAAAACATACACATCATATTCTGAAATGTGTAATATATGATCATGCTTTTGTTTTCGTATCTTGTATCACTTCTTGCATGTTCTTTGATGTGAAACGTAATTTGGAGTCGTCAGGGATTCATCAATAGTGAAATGGTTTGGGGTAATGTGTTCACCCCTGTCGCCGATTCCTCGTGTAATTTGAAAACGCAACGACTTCAATGACAAGACAGACAGTTGTGTAATATGAACGGTACCACAATCCGACGTCTTTGAAAGTCGTGTAGTGTGTAGGAGGCATAAGGTGCATGGATTTGGGCATGAGATTTGTGAAAAAGTTGTCACACTTTGCTTGTAAGCATCGAGGAATATATTCTGACACATTTTTTAGTTTTTTTTGCTATTTGTTTGAAGATTGAATAGGAGTGGAAAGTGATTGGAAATACATAGTCAATGAGAATGAAAGGAAGAAAAAATATTGAATAATTAGGCATGTTACGCCACCAGTGAAGGCTTTGCTGGCCTTGAGAAATTGCCGCTGGTCAAATCCCTTCTGAAGATATACTACTGAGATTAACTACTGGAGTTTTATGGATTACATCTGTGTTTCCTTTATGGGATTTTTAGAGCTACAAAAGATCTGATCACCACTCACTTGCATTGTGTGGACCTACAGAGCTGAGATATTTAAAAAAATAAAAAGCAACTAGAAGAACAAAAGAAATGCATTCTTTTTTATTGACTATTGATGGAGCAACATCATTTGTGTGAAGAGAAATAATAACGGAAGGTTGTTTTTATTAAAGTTTATTTTTAAAAGGGGGTGAGCAAGCCTTTAACCCCAAACTTTACCACCAGGGGGGTTATAGTGATATTGTGTAAATACAGGGACAGAAGTTATAGTGCAAATACTTTTTGAGACTGCAAGATGCTTTTTGAGGGACAAATTAAGATAACTATTTTTAATAACTTCTTCAAAAAGAGGTTACCCATTTTCTATTCATTTCAATCACATTTGACATTTCATTACATCTCAAGTATTCTATAAACAAATGAATCTCTGTTGTAAATGGATCAGTCAGTGTGAGCACACTTTAAACACTCTTGATAACAAATCTATTCTCCCTACTTAAGAAAAAACAGTGTGTTTAATAGGGGCCTTTAGCCCCTGCAACAGGGGGGCTTTTTATTTACCCCAAATATGATATTTTTACTTATTGGACAATTATTGAAAACATTTTATTGAAACACCTTGAACAAAACTGGAAAGAACAAAAGTATTTTGTCTTTTTCAGCTTTACAGACTTTCCATGTAGTCTTTCCATTATAAAACCAGCATGCATATGAATTGTTGCAGTAGAAGCATGCTGTGAAAATGGTTTTAGATGTCATTTCGACTACCTGTTTTCTGGTTGACTTGAAAAAAGAGAACATATAGAGGGTGGATTCCCCTGGAACCTCCTACCTGAATCTGAGCTCAACCCCTGATGTATTTAAGTTCTCTTGATGGCCATGATCATTACCAAACCATTGATCTGAACAGAACTGAACTCAAGTATACAACCTAGTGAGTATTCTGATTTTGAACCTCTTGTCATTTTTTTATCTTTGAAAAAGTGAAATATCATGCATATTATTCATGAAATGTTGTGATAACATCTGGATTATTGAATGGCTCAAACATAGTCATTGAAAATGTTCAGACTTTAAGTATACTAGATATCTGGGTTCAATAAAAGTTAAGCTTAATCGACAGCATTTGTTGCATAATGTTGGTTACCACAAGAATAAATTTTGACTCATCTAAAAATTGAAAAATGGAGGTTACAGTGAGACACTTACAATGGAAGTCAATGGCGGCCAAATTTTGGAGGGGTTAAAGGCAGAAATGTGGAGACGATAATTTTAGAATTTATCTGTTAAAACGTGTATTATTTCAGCTTTAAATTTCAAAGGTCATTTTAGGATTTTAGGGTTTACAGCATTATGTTGTCATGGCAAATTAGCTGTAACTTTATAAAGAAAAGGTCAGTATGTGATTTTAAAACACTAAAAAACATTAAAACACTCTTGTGACTATACTTTTGAAGTAGTGAGTATTTTAAAGTTTAAGGATTGGCCCCATTCACTTCCATTGTAAGTGCCTCACTGTTACCCAGATTTATGCCTTTTTGTGTTAATCAGCATTTTGCCACAAGTGCCCAGAATATTCCTTTAAGAAAATTAGTATGAAATGAATGTTTTAAAATATCTGTACATAAAATTTCATTTGAAACAAGTCATCATTTACATCCAGTGACACTAATTGCCAAATTATTAGGGAGTTCTAAATCTTTTGCTGTCACTATTTATCAGTTTTCTTGAGACCAGCAGAAAAATGCTGCTTTCGGCAATTGTCCTTTTCCTCATGCTCGCTCACACCCCAGAAGCCACTGAAGGTATCACATTTTATATTATTAAAGAACATGTTACACATTGTTGCATTTCTAAAGCAAGACTTGCTTGACTTTTCTAAAGGATGTATGTATTGTTGTTTTTAGCTGTTTAATTTCTTATTTTTATGTTGCAGTGGGTCTTGATGGTAAACTGCTGCTGTTTCCAGCCAAGACAGATTACAGCTATGTTAAACTCATTCCTAAAAAACCCTTGAAGCTTTCAGCTTTCACGCTGTGTATGCGTGTTTCATCTGAGGAACAGCGCTCGAGGGATATTATTCTCTTTGCCTACCGTACACCAAATGTTGACGAGCTTAATGTGTGGCAAGAGACGGACGGACGTCTGTCTATTTATATTCAGTCTAGTGGTGAAGGAGTGTTGTTCCATAGGCCTCCTTCCTCATCTCTACATACTCACATGTGCTTCACCTGGAGCTCATATACTGGTATTACTGGCTTTTTTATTGATGGACAACGTAGTGGATATCAGGTGTACAGAAAAGGTCATATAGTCAATCGTGATGGCACCGTCCTGCTCGGCCAGGACCCTGATAATTATCTGGGCAAGTTTGACTCAGAGCAGAGCTTTGTAGGTGATATCTCAGATGTGAACATGTGGGATTATGTTCTCCCAAAGAACCAGATTAAGGCATTATATTTAAAAAATGGAAGCATGCCAAAGGGAAATGTGCTTGATTGGAAAACCATGGAATATGAGATAAGAGGAAAAGTGCTAGTGGTGGAAGATAATTGATTATGTTCAGTTGTTATGTCACACACACACACACACACACACACACATCTCTGTCAATCTGTGTAAAGTCTGTTTATGACATACAGAGTTAATAAAACCAATAAAATTTTCTGAGCATCACCAATTCTAAGATTTGTCATATTGAGAAAGTAGAAGTAAAACATTTAGTGTCTTTATGGATGTTTAGCCTTGTTGAGCAACATGCCATCTATGAAATGTGGTGAAAGGGCGCCTCATTAACAGACATAAACTTCTGTTTCAATTCCACTAGCAAGTCACATTTAACGTTTTTGTACCACAGTTGCTCTAAATGTTTTGTGAAACACCTAAATAGAAAGCTCATATACCACATGCATGCACAATTTCAATCTTTCCAAGTTAAAGTATTTCTGGGGTAAAAAGCTCCAGATGCTATAGTTGCCCTTTCAAACTTTCTAGAACATCTCAAGAAGTCTTGCAGACCCATCTTTTAGGTAGTTCTGTCTGCATGACTGAGGTTTGCTAGGGAAATCCTACACAAGATCACAATTTCCAAGAAAATACACAATATCTGAACATGTTAAAACTATTAAAAGGAGTCTCTAAGCATAAATAAACACTAAAACTACCATAATGAGTGCACACACCAACCCAAACACACATGCCTGCACAAAACCAAACATAAAATATGTAACAAACATAACAAATGAAAGGTGCTACTGCTAAAGGAAGTGTTGAGAAAGCAAACGTTCATGCACACATTAGTCTAAATGGGGCTTGAAAGAGGAAATAATCCACATTTTACTTTGCAGCCATCCGTTACTGAACCAGCTTGCAGTGTATTTACGCAATAACATTCGGCCGTTCATGAGAGTCAATAGAATAGATTTTCATTTAAAACATAATATGTAATATATAAAACAAATGTAATGTAATGTAAATGTATAAACAAAATATGTAAAATAAATTAGATGATGGTTTCATAATTTTAACCACAAATTGTAATGAGCAGTTATGAGTAATAGGAAATATTAATTCTCATATTTGATGTTAATATACATTTTATATTATGTTATATTTAAATACAATTTCACATAGATGTTGATAAAAATAACAAAAATATGTATTCAGATGTAGTTAATGTATATTTTGTAATGGTAAATTTTCTGCACTTATATAGCCCTTTTTTAACCTCAGTGGTGTTCAAAGTGCTTTACACAGTTATTCATTCACCCATTCACACACCAATGATGGCAGAGCTGCCATGCAAGGTGCTAGCCTGCCATTGGGAGCAACTTGGCACTTCGGCATGTGGAGTCATGTGGGCCGGGAATCAATCCGCCAACTCTGCGATTTGTGGCCAACCCGCTCAACCATCTGAGCCACAGCCATCCACTAATGTAATGTAAAAAAATTTGAAATGTTAAATCTAAAAAAATTGACACTGAACAAAAAATGGTAATAGGATTTCAAATTTAGTGAACAAATTAAGCTATCTCTCAGTAGGGAGTGGTTTTTGAACCATTACCTAGAGCGCCATATTAATACAGTGGTATATGAATATGGTAATCTATAGCGATGTGCTATGGCAGTACCATCTATGGTGTTCTTTGAATTCATTTGGAGCACCATGTAAATACAACAGTATCCTCTATGAATATGGTAAGCATATACCAAAGTACCATGGTATTTCATGCTGTACACTGAAGTATTTTGATTTGCAATTACCATATGGTTGGATACAATATGGCACTTCGGATGGCAGTCTCGGCGTGGAGCTCTCCAATTCTTTTGTTGTTTTTGTTTGTTTGTCCTGTTTAGTCATCTTTTTTCCAATCAGTTTTACCAAGGACGAACTACTGAACATTCGGCAGCACATACCAGACAATCTTCTCCCGATTTTTGATTATTCTGACGTTTTGCTGGACATTTTATTCGAAGGCACAGCTGTGTTGTTAAAGCGCGCTATGAGACGAAAGCGAGGGAAACGAGCCGGCGCGCTGTCCAAGCTTTGTCAGCGTAGATTTGGAACAGAGCTGCTTAGTATTCATCTAGCGAGTCTCCACTCTCTTCCTAATGTGGCATTGAGGGTATTAGGTTCACGATGGTCACGATGTAAATTACAACAAAAAAAAAAGAAGATAATACCATTCACACTCCGACTATGCCACCCTGGGAATTTCACCAAAAGATTTAGAATAAACCACCTACAAAAGGCATGCACAGGTTCGTATCGCCGATAAGAGTCAGAGACATGGGTCATGATACAAAAATAGACTCTTTATTGACAAATCTTATATAAAAACAATATTAAAATGGATACTGTAACATTTGTTTTTGTTCAATAGGCCACTAGGGGTCTAAGACAAAATCGCTGGCTTACCAGCAGAGGCAGGGAGTCAGACTACACCACCCGCAGGTAAAGGATCACTGCACTTCAACATACATGATCGCACACTCACACACATACACACACACACACACACACACACACACACACGTTCACTGATTTAAATTCAAATCACAGCACACAGTAAGGAAGATACCACCACCTCAAATAGAGCCAGCCCTCTGCCCCTGGTGCTCAGACCCTGCCAAGACACAGAAAAGGCACATCAGAAATAAATGATCACTTTAAGAGCTGGACAGATAATCAACCTCAGTCAGCCAAAAAACACAAACAAAAATAAATCAAATATTACAAAGTAATGAGTCAATCAATTAAGAGTTGTTTGAAACAAAACACAATATAAGCAAAATTACATAACCATCAAAACAAATCTAATGCGACTGAAGCAAATAGAAACAAAAATAAACTAGAATGAAAACCACAAAACAAAATAGTTAGAATTAAAGACAAAGCAATAGACAGTTCATCTTTAAAGACAAATATCAAAAAACAAAGCCCCCAAATTTGGAACCAGAACAGCACTACGGACGTGAACAATCGAGGAGCACCTCGACTGGAATGCAGTTACGGGCCTTCACAAACTGATCGTCAAGAAAATGGCTCAATGTTTCATCAAAAGATAACAAAACCGTAGCTTTTCCTGGCGAAAACCAGAGCAGAGAAACAATCCAGCAGCTGTGTCAGATTCTCACAGCTTCTCCATTGTCCACATCCAGTTTGTTCAAGCAGCGAGAAATGACACAGTAGCAACAATTAAAAGGTAGAAAATAACCCTACTGCCACCCCCAAATTGTACAGTTGAAGACAGAAGCCAGCTCTCAGTCAGCGTCTCGGCTCAGGTACTTGCATCCGGTTCCTGGAAACAATGATGTAAGCATGTTAACGACGCAGTTCACTGAAAGTGACGAATACCAGGCAGCACATATGCTCCCATTTTATAGCCCAGGTGGCGCAGCTGATAAGCTAAAACGCCAAATAACAATATTGAAAGCAAATCGCCCCTCCTGCCACAATAACAAATGGACAAACTACATCTCCTCACCTGTACAAACAAGGACTTTTCAAACTCTGCTGTCTTGTGCTTCACAGAATCCTGGCTGAGTAAAGCCATTCCGGACAGCGCGTTACATCAGCCGAGCTTTCAGCTGTTCAGAGCGGATCGCATTGCAGCGTTAACAGGGAAAACAAGAAGCGGTGGAACATGCTTTTACAACAATGAAAGTTGATGTACAACATTAAAGAAGTAATTTTGAAGTGCTTACGGTACAACTTTTGAAGTTTGAACTGTAAGCCTTTCTACTCGCCCCAGGAGATATTACTTGCCCTACTCTGGTGAGCTTTTATATTTCTCCACAATCGTGTGTGAGTGCAGTGCTGTAAAAGCTGGTTGATCAGATCACAGACACAGAACAACAATACCCAGACTCACTAATTATTGTTCTCGGCCATTTTAACAGAGCCAATCTCACCTGTGAACTGCCAAAATGCAGATGGCACATTACATGACCCACCAGAGACAGAAATATACTGGATCACTGCTACACAACATTAAAGGGTGCATATTGCTCTGTCCCTAGAGCAGCTTTGGGACTCTCTGATCACTGTTTGGTTAATCTTCTTCTGACCTACAGGTAAATCTTCCAACTATCAGCTAAACCTGTAGTAAAGACTGTAAAAAGATGGACCAATGAAGCAGAGCTGGAACTATAATCCTGTTTTGACTGCACTGATGAGTGCTTTTGAAGCTGCAGACACCAATCTGTATGAGCTCACAGATACAGTGACATCATATATCAGTTTTTGTCAGAATATGTGCATTCATACAAGGATTTATTTAACGTTCAACAATGACAAACAAGGTGTGATGATGAGGAGGGTGGGGCCGGGCCGTGACTACACACGCCTGGCTCCCAATTGGGCTAATCAACCGTGGAGGGGGATAAATGCAGCGGAACATGGCAGTCCAAGAGCGAGAGAGCCACATGCAGCTGTCATGTGTGCATTTGTGTTTTGTTTCTTTTTGTTCAAGTTCTTATTAAACATTTTTTTTGACTGTTCAGCCAGTTCCTGTCTGCTCCTTTCCCATGTTTAACCTTTGTTATACATGGTTTATGGCTAAACTCAGACAGCTTCGTCAGGCCAAAGAGGATGCTTACAGAATTGGGGATAAAATCTTGTACATTCAGGCCAGAAACACACTGACACAAGAGATTAGAGGCTACTATGAGAAGACCCTGCATCAGTGTGGAGAGGCCTGAAAGACATTACTAATTACAAGACATCATCCCCCAACACAGTAAGAAATCAACAACTAACAGACGACCTGAATGTGTTTTATTGTAGATTTGAAAAGCACACTCTCACACCCCACACCAGCTCTGACCTTCACTTCACACAAACATCAACACTTCCTGCAACCACCCCCCTCCTGCACCTCAACCTGCACTTAAGATCGGTGAAGAGGATATGTGCCGGGTCTTCCGGAAACAAAAGACAAGGAAAGCACAGGGCCCATATGGTGTTTCACGCACTTGTCTAAAATCCTGTGCTGACCAGCTGCCCCCCCATCTTCACACAGATCTGGAGCAGTGTGGACATGAGGAGGAACACCCAAACATTGACCCCGCTCACCATTCTGAACAGCACAGTGGCAGCAGTGGAATCATTCAAGTTCCTGGGACCTACAATATCACAGGACCTTAATTAGGAGACCCACATTGACTCTATTGTGAAAAAGACCCAGCTTAGGTTGTACTTCCTTCACCAGTTGAGGAAGTTCAACCTGCTAAAGATGCTGCTGATATAGTTCTACTCAACAGTCATTGAGTTTGTCCTCTGCACTTCAATATCTGTCTGGTTTCATTCAGCTATGAAATCGGACATCAGAAGACTACAAAGGACAGTTCAGACTGCTGAGCAGATTTTTGATTGCCCCCTGCTCACCTCTCAATAACTGTACACTTCCAGATAGAGGAAAAGGGTTAACAAAATCAATATGGACACCACTCACCGAGCCTACTACCTTTTTGAACTGTTGCCTTCTGTGCGGCGCTACAGAGCACTGAGCACCAGAACCGTCAGGCACGAGAACAGTTTCCCTCAGTGTATCCATCTCATGAACAGTTAAAACTGCCCCATTAAGAAATACGTATGTGCAATACACAGCTTAGTCTATTTATATTTATATAAATTGACTAAAGGCTTCTAGAAGCTTCTGTCACCAAGACAAATTCCTTGTATGTGTAAGCATACTTGCCAATAAAGCTCATTCACATTCTGATATATATAAACCACTCTGTATACCTATGGTGCTTCAAAGTACCATCTGATACCATCAGATATCACATTACCATTGCACAGATGTGTTCACACACACACAATGAATTTTTTATTGTTACTGTATTTAACTACTTCTCCCCAAGAATTTTACTTTTTTAAGTAGTTTAATAATTTTATAATTTTACTTTTACTTGAGTATATTTTAAGTGCTGTAATGTGCTCTTCCCTGTTCTGAGTTTATTTATATCTATCATCATGATTGGCTAGAGAGAGTCTTGTGACTCTCGTCAAATCAAATAACACATAAAAAACTTGAACAGCAGCTGCAGCTGGCGCCAACTGTTATGGATGTGGAGGATGCCTCAAGCACAGTTCAACAACTGAACAACAGGGCCGCACCTGAAAGGGCTTTTCGCAGTGAAAATTGCCAATTGCATGATCTTGTCATGTGAGTTTAACTTGCTTAAGCCAGATATCAGCATTAATCCTGCCTCTAATTTGAAGAAACATATCGAGGTAAATTTCATATTTCTGCTTGATTCTGTGTGTCTATAATGCAGCCTGTAATTTAACTATCACTGAGATTATTGGGCTGCTGTGAGAGATTAATGCAATGATATTAATAGGGCTGGGCGATAAAATGATCTAGATGTTTATCGGAAAAAAGAGAGATGTCCTCGATCAAACTTTTGATTTTGATTATTTTTAGCCTATGTTTTACATCTAGAACAGCGATGTCCATTACATCAATCAATAGCAAGAGCATCACTGGTTGGTTGATCTAGATAAAATATAAAAGATTGACTTTTTGTAACCACAGGCAACGAGAGAGGATCTAAGCACAGCTTTAATAAATCCAAAAAAAAACAAAAAAAAAAACAGAGAAAACCAAGGGGAACTAGGCACAAGACTTGCTAAACGTACTAAACATGAAATAACAGACCAAAAGACAGGGGAAAACAAGGTCTTAAATATACAAGGGGAAACAAGAAACACCTGGGAAACAATCAGGGAATGAGAACTAATCAGGGGAAAACCAATCATAAAATAAAACTACAAAGGACTACAAAAACCAAACAGGAATTTCAACATAAGAGCACAAAAACAAAAGACAACAGTGAGCATGACACTTTTAATTTCCTGACATCTGCAGCAGCGTGTTGTTTGATTGACAGGTGAAAAAATTGACACAAAAAATTTTGAAGAAAATTTCAGCTCTGTAGGTCAATTTAATGTTAATGAAGGGGTGCCAAAATTTTGACACTTTAAAAAGCACATAAAAGTAGCATAAAAATAATACATACAAATACATGACTTCAGAATTGATATGACGATTTTGATTGCATTCCTTGCATTGTTTGAACAAAAATAATGCTCTGTCTGCATTAAGGGAAATTTAGACCCTACACATAAACTGATTTTAATGTAATTGTTTTATACATTATGATTTAAAATGTCTCCCTTTTATTTTTTGTAATCAGATTCATGTAGTGTTTATCATAGATAAGTGATGTATTTTAAAAGTTGGCATACAGTGTTCATTATAATTGTAACATTTGGGGTCCTAAGGAGTATAGGAGCAGGAGTAGGAACTTTGAACCCTTTAATCACAAATGCTGGAGTAGAACAAACACTGGAGAGACATCAAACATAACAATTCATGACTACAAACATCACAATCCAAGGACTGATTAAGCAAATCTAAAGGGATTATATACCCTTGGAACTAAACGAGGGAATGATGCTGGCTTCTGGGAAATGTAGTGAGGGAGAGAACTTCAAAATAAGAGTCCTTGAACGTGGAGCAGACAGACTGTGACAATAATGGGGCATTGGTTTTGCAACTCGGTACTAAATACTCACTACTCATGACTACTTTTAAATGAGCTACTCTTTTACTCTTACTTGAGTAGTTTTTAGGACAGCTACTTTTAATCTAATCACACTAATTTTTGAGGGAAGTAACAGTACTTCTACTTGAGTATGATTTTTCAGTACTCTTTCCACCCCTGATTATCACTAAGCAATATGTCTGTTTCTAAGCAGATAACATAAGGAGACAGTTCCTGTTATTGTTTTAGTTATTGGCAAAAAATATCTATATATATATATATATATATATATATATATATATATATATATATATATATATATATATATATATATATATATATAAACAGCTACAAAAACGTTCTGTCCCTTGTTCCTCAATCCAGTTATATGTAACATTTTTAGACATTGTTGCTTCATATCAGATAGACATTTTGTCCACATAAACATTTCCTGTTCACACACACTTCCTTCAAAAAATCTCCATTACAAAATGATGTTTTTGCAGTGGAGACATCATTAGAAAAGGAAGAAAGCAGTGAGTGATACCTACTCAGATCAGCAAGATCTTTTCATTTGCAACGTTTTCTCACAGTTGATCTGAACTTACCTCCGACAATCAACCTGTTATACACGGTAAGTACTCTGATCTGAATCCTTGGTAGCACTTTATTTTACAGTACTGTTCTACATTTATGTACTATGTAATTACAGCAACTACAGTAATTACTAGCATCTAAACCTAACCCAACCTTAATACATATTAAGTACATATAGTTACCTAGTACTTTCTTGGGTACATACGCTGTAAGTATACAGAAAATACACAAACTGTCAAATAAAGTGCAACCGAAACATTTTGTGTCATTTATTTACAATGCAACTTTAATAACAATGAAGACGTTGCGTGCTAAAGCAACTCAATCTGAACTCTATTCAGACTTGTCCTTTATTTTACTTAAAATGGAAGTGAATGGGGCCAATGTTTGGAAGAAGATGCTGATACCAGCGTTTTTATTTTTCTGTCTGCTCTCTCAGACCGGAGAAGCTACTAAAGGTATCACATTTTATAGTAATAAATCAAAAACACATTCATTTTGCTTGTCTATTTTAGATTATGCATTTGTGCTTGTGAAGTAGTATTACTTTTTTTTTCCTCTTGCAGTGAGTTATGGTGGTAAAGTGCTTCTCTTTCCAAGCAAATCCAATTCCAGCTTTGTTAAACTCTTTCCTATAAAACCACTGGAGCTCTCTGCGTTTACACTATGCATGCGTTTTGCGATGGAGCTACAGGATGGGAGGGAGGTCATTCTCTTTGCCTATCGCACACGTGAGTGTGACGAGCTTAACGTTTGGAAAGAGAAAGATGGCCACGTATCCCTCTATATTCAATCTAGCACAGCTGCAGTGTTGTTCCAACTGCCACCACACACCAACTTCTGGACCCACCTGTGCTTCACCTGGGACTCAGCGACTGGTCTTGCGGCCTTATGGGTGGATGGACGTCACAATGGAACCAAGGAGTATAAAAAAGGACTTCAAGTCCGTCCTGGTGGCGCCGTTCTGCTCGGCCAGGACGCTGATATTTTACTGGACTTATTTGATGCACAGCAGAGCTTTATAGGAGAAATGACAGATGTGAACATGTGGGATTATGTTCTCTCAGGACACCAGATTATGCCGTTATATTTGAATGAGAAACGTGCGCCGAAGGGAAATGTGTTTGATTGGAGCTCTATAAATTTTGAGATAAATGGGCATGTGATAGTCGCGCCGTATGATAATGATAAATCATTACATTCAGGTGTAATGTCACAGTATTGTCTATCCGTATGATAGAAATAAACCATTTTATTTTTTCTGCAAAATACAAAAGAGGTATTCTTGCGTAATTGCACTGCAGGAGTGTTATGGTTTAGATTGTGTTTGTTCCTCTTTCTCTCTGTGATTGATTCTCTTCTTCTTATCACCTCCTAGTTTAAACAATCTTTTAAAAGACCTTTATTGGTTATCTTACATCTGTGACAGATTTCAAGTTTCTTTTGCTTGTGCTAAGCCAATTAGTAATAGTAATAGTAATAGTAATAGTAATGTTCCTTGTTCTCACTCTCACAAATAAATTCCATTAAAAATATCACTGTTTTGTATACCCTGTCATGATGGTAATGTCAAGGTGTACTCTAAGGTATCCTGGAGTGCCAGATCAATAATACAGTTAATAATATGGCAGAAGTACCAATAAAGCTCAAGGATTTCAGCTAGTAAAGATCTCCAAATACTGTAGAAATCAACTCTCTGGCAGATCATACTTGGTCTGTTATGCTAGATCAGGACTGGACCCAAACGCAGCACACAGACTCGGGGAGAGTGAATTCAAGAAATTTGGAACAACATGTGGGTGAGTAATAATGATGACTTATCATTTTCAGATTGCATTGTAACAAAGATAATTCAACAGCTAGCTGACCGACTGTATTTATACAGTATAAGATCTTGATACATTATTTTTTGATGTTGGTTTATTTGATTGATAGCGTGAGAAATACGGAGGGAGACTTTGTCCCTTTTTAAAGAGTTTTTGGACTCATGATTGTATGAATGCACACACAGCATCTTTTGTTGGCGGCTAATGTTTGAGCGCTAATGCGGTTCATGGCTAAATTATCAAATACACTTTATAATTCCGCCAATGCCCATCTTGGTGAGGATTTAAAGTAAACACAGTCATTTATGTCTAAAGTGAACTTAAACAGTGGGACAAAAAGAGTATTTGCATCAAAATGTTGGACTTGAAATGTGCATGTAACCAAAATGAGCACTGTCTAGTAGGCTATGTCATATAAAGGCTATTAATCAAACAACATTAATACAAAAACCACTCACTTCTTTTGGCTGAATACATTTGAGTATCTTTGGAAGGATTAATGTAATAGAATAAAATAGTGTCATTTTTTAATAACAATATATACATATTTTTATTATTAAAAGTTTTTAATAATACTGATGTAGACAGTGTGTTAATTGGTATAATAAATTACCAGGAAATTATATATGATAAAATAATTTATTTTTATGCTTAGCCTTTATAAAGATTGAAAAGTATCAACATTTGCGGAGCAATACTTAAGCAGAACATTCCACCAGTCACAAACTTCAGAAAATTGTGTATCATGCATTAGAATGAGAACACAACCATTTATGGGCTTAAAAGATACAAGAACTAAATCAACATTTTATCTCAAAAGGAGGACAATGTGGCCCCCATGTGCTACTTAAAGAAATAACTCACTTAAAAATGAAAATTCTCTTATTTTCTCACCTTCATGCCATACGTCTATGACTTTCTTTCTTCAGAAACACAAAAAATTTAGAAGAAAATTTCAGCTCTGTAGGTCAATTTAATGTTAATGAAGGGGTGCCAAAATTTTGACACTTTAAAAAGCACATAAAAGTAGCATAAAAATAATACATACAAATACATGACTTCAGAATTGATATGACGATTTTGATTGCATTCCTTGCATTGTTTGAACATGCTTTATGCTCAAAAATAATGCTCTGTCAGCATTAAGATAAATTTAGACCCTACACAAACTGATTTGAATGTAATTGTTTTATACATTATGATTTAAAATGGCGATCTGTGTATTGAAAATAACGTTTTAATAATTTCATTTCTGTTATTGTGTCTCCCTTTTATTTTTTTGTAATCAGATTCATGTAGTGTTTATCATAGATAAGTGATTCCCCATTCCCCATTGTCTGCCTTGTGTTTTTCCCTCACCTTCACTCCTCACTACATTTCTCACAATCCCCGGTCCTATCACTCCCTCATTATACCCACCTGCCTGTCATTCCCTCGTTCAGTTCTTTGTGTATTAACCCTCTTGTCTTTCCAGCCACTGTTGATCACTGAATGTTGTTCCAGTCGTGTTGCACCGAGTTCCTGTTTGCTCCAGTTGTGTTTGTTTCCCCCTCTTGTTTACTTTCGTTTTCCCCTCGTGGACTTTTGTTTATTCCAGTGTTTTGTTATCTTTGATCTACTCATTAAAAGCTGCATCTAGATCCCACTCCGTGTCTGCTCCATTCCTCTGCCTAACAGAACGATCGACCAAACAATGGATCTAGCAGCCCTGACAGCCCAGCAGACGAATTTCCAGCTTCTTGGCCTCAGACAAGAGGACCGACCAATAGAGGTCCACGTCTGTGAGTTTCTGGAGCTGGCTAATCTATCTGACTTCCCGGAGTATCCCTTGGTCGGTTTCTTCAGGGCCAATCTAAACAGTTCGCTAAAGGAGCGGTTGCCACCAGCGACCCCTTGTTGGACGCTCCTTGACTTCCTTGAAGAGACCCTGAGGATCTGTGGCTCTCCTTTCACTGTGGGTGTTGTGGAGGAGGACGCCACCTCTCCTCCCAGTGGTCACCCCCCAGCCTTCCATAACTCGTTCATCCATGCCTGCCACGGCCAACACGCCCCCGGCCTCGTCTGTCCCAGGGCCAGCGTTGACAGCCCCGTCCGCCAGGAGGAGGAGGAGGAGGAGAAGAGGGAAGGCTTCCGCTCTCCAGTCTCCGCCTGCCACGGCCAACGAGCCAACGAGCCCACGCCTGCCACGGCCAACGAGCCCACAACTGCCACGGCCAACGAGCCCGTGCCTGCCACGGCCAACAAGCCAATGCCCACGCCTGCCACGGCCAACGCGTTGCCAGCCTCGTCCGTCCCAGAGCCAGCGTTGCCAGCCTCGTCCGTCCCAGAGCCAGTGTGGTCAGCCTCGTCCGCCCGGAGGAGGAGGAGGAGGAGAGGCTTCCGCTCTCCAGTCTCCGCCTTCCATGGCTCCATCCTCAGAGCCAGAGCCAGAGCCTGTAGCCTCGACCGTCCAAGAGCTAGAGCCAGCGCCTGTAGCCTCGACCGTCCAAGAGCCAGAGCCAGCGCCTGTAGCCTCGACCGTCCAAGTGCCAGAGCCAGCGCCTGTAGCCTCGACTGTCCAAGAGCCAGAGCCAGTGCCTGTAGCCTCGCGAGCTCCACCTCTCGAGCTTCCCGGGGCTCCGCCTCTCGAGCTTCCCCGGTCCTCCGCCTCTCGAGCCTCCCGGGGCTCCGCCTCTCGAGCCTCCCAGGGCTCCGCCTCTCGAGCTTCCCAGACCTCAGCCTCTCGAGCCTCCCAGACCTCAGCCTCTCGAGCCTCCCAGAGCTCCGCCTCTCGAGCCTCCCAGACCTCAGCCTCTCGAGCCTCCCAGACCTCCGCCTCTCGAGCCCGCCAGGCCTCCGCCTACTTCGGCTCTGCCCCTTGAGCCTCCCATGGCTCCGCCGTTGAAGTCTTCCATGGCTCCGCCTCCCAGGGCTCTGCCTCTCGAGCCTCCCAGACCTCTGCCTCTCGAGCCTGCCAGGCCTTCACCTTCCTCAGCTCTGCCCTCGAAGTCTTCCATGGCTCCACTTTCCATGGTGCTAACCCTTGGCCCTTCTACTACTTCTGAGCCTTCCACTCCTCCGGAGCTTTCCACGCCTCCAGTGCCTTCTACGGCTCTACTCCTGGAGCCTACCATGGCTCCGCCTTTGAAGTTGGCTCCGCTCCTTGAACCTTCCATGGCTCCGCCTCCTATGGCTCCACCTTCCGGGCCTTCCACGTCACCAGAGCCCTCCAAGACTCCACCTTTTACGGCTCCACCTCCTGAGCCTTCCATGTCACCGAGCCTTCCATGTCACCAGAGCCTACCACGTCACCAGAGCCTTCCTCGATTCGGCCCCTGAAGTCCTCCACGGCACCGCCTCCCTCGTTCAGTTCTTTGTGTATTTAAACCCTCTTGTCTTTCCAGCCACTATTGATCATTGAATGTTGTTCCAGTCGTGTTGCAACGAGTTCCTGTTTGCTCCAGTTGTGTTTGTTTCCCCTCTTGTTTACTTTCGTTTTCCCCTCGTGGACTTTTGTTTATTCCAGTATTTTGTTATCTTTGATCTACTCATTAAAAGCTGCATCTAGATCCCCACTCCGCGTCTGCTCCATTCCTCTGCCTAACACATACAGTGTTCATTATAATGGGGCATTGGTTTTGCAATTTGGTACTAAATACTCACTACTCATGAGTACTTTTTAAATGAGTTACTCTTACTTGAGTAGTTTTTAGGACAGCTACTTTTACTTTACTCGCACTACATTTTTGGGGTAGTAACAGTACTTCTACTCTTTCCACCCCTGATTATCACTAAGCAAAATGTCTGTTTCTAAGCAGAAAACATAAGGAGACAGTTCCTGTTATTGTTTTAGTTATTTGCAACAAATATCAATATATATATATATATATATATATATATATATATATATATATATATATATATATATATATATATATATATATATATATATATATATATATAAAAACAGCTACAAAAACGTTCTGTCCCTTGTTCCTCAATGCAGTTATATGAAAAAATTTTAGACATTGTTGCTTCATATCAGATTTTGTCCACATAAACATTTCCTGTTCGCACACACTTCAAAAAAATCAGTAATCAGTAAAATCAGCAGAAAAGGAAGAAAGCAGTGAGTGATACCTACTCAGATCAGCCAGATCTTTTCATTTGCAACGTTTTCTCACAGTTGATCTGAACTTACCTCCGACAATCAACCTGTTATACACGGTAAGTACTCTGATCTGAATCCTTGGTAGCACTTTATTTTACAGTACTGTTCTACATTTATGTACTATGTAATTACAGCAACTACAGTAATTACTAGCATCTAAACCTAACCCAACCTTAATACATATTAAGTACATATAGTTACCTTACATTACTCAGTACATTCTTGGGTACATACGCTGTAAGTATACAGAAAATACACAAACTGTCAAATAAAGTGCAACCGAAACATTTTGTGTCATTTATTTGCAATGCAACTTTAATAACAATGAAGACGTTGCGTGCTAAAGCAACTCAATCTGAACTCTATTCAGACTTGTCCTTTATTTTACTTAAAATGGAAGTGAATGGGGCCAATGTTTGGAAGAAGATGCTGATACCAGCGTTTTTATTTTTCTGTCTGCTCTCTCAGACCGGAGAAGCTACTAAAGGTATCACATTTTATAGTAATAAATCAAAAACACATTCATTTTGCTTGTCTATTTTAGATTATGCATTTGTGCTTGTGAAGTAGTATTACTTTTTTTTCCTCTTGCAGTGAGTTATGGTGGTAAAGTGCTTCTCTTTCCAAGCAAATCCAATTCCAGCTTTGTTAAACTCTTTCCTATAAAACCACTGGAGCTCTCTGCGTTTACACTATGCATGCGTTTTGCGATGGAGCTACAGGATGGGAGGGAGGTCATTCTCTTTGCCTATCGCACACGTGAGTGTGACGAGCTTAACGTTTGGAAAGAGAAAGATGGCCACGTATCCCTCTATATTCAATCTAGCACAGCTGCAGTGTTGTTCCAACTGCCACCACACACCAACTTCTGGACCCACCTGTGCTTCACCTGGGACTCAGCGACTGGTCTTGCGGCCTTATGGGTGGATGGACGTCACAATGGAACCAAGGAGTATAAAAAAGGACTTCAAGTCCGTCCTGGTGGCGCCGTTCTGCTCGGCCAGGACGCTGATATTTTACTGGACTTATTTGATGCACAGCAGAGCTTTATAGGAGAAATGACAGATGTGAACATGTGGGATTATGTTCTCTCAGGACACCAGATTATGCCGTTATATTTGAATGAGAAACGTGCGCCGAAGGGAAATGTGTTTGATTGGAGCTCTATAAATTTTGAGATAAATGGGCATGTGATAGTCGCGCCGTATGATAATGATAAATCATTACATTCAGGTGTAATGTCACAGTATTGTCTATCCGTATGATAGAAATAAACCATTTTATTTTTTCTGCAAAATACAAAAGAGGTATTCTTGCGTAATTGCACTGCAGGAGTGTTATGGTTTAGATTGTGTTTGTTCCTCTTTCTCTCTGTGATTGATTCTCTTCTTCTTATCACCTCCTAGTTTAAACAATCTTTTAAAAGACCTTTATTGGTTATCTTACATCTGTGACAGATTTCAAGTTTCTTTTGCTTGTGCTAAGCCAATTAGTAATAGTAATAGTAATAGTAATGTTCCTTGTTCTCACTCTCACAAATAAATTCCATTAAAAATATCACTGTTTTGTATACCCTGTCATGATGGTAATGTCAAGGTGTACTCTAAGGTATCCTGGAGTGCCAGATCAATAATACAGTTAATAATATGGCAGAAGTACCAATAAAGCTCAAGGATTTCAGCTAGTAAAGATCTCCAAATACTGTAGAAATCAACTCTCTGGCAGATCATACTTGGTCTGTTATGCTAGATCAGGACTGGACCCAAACGCAGCACACAGACTCGGGGAGAGTGAATTCAAGAAATTTGGAACAACATGTGGGTGAGTAATAATGATGACTTATCATTTTCAGATTGCATTGTAACAAAGATAATTCAACAGCTAGCTGACCGACTGTATTTATACAGTATAAGATCTTGATACATTATTTTTTGATGTTGGTTTATTTGATTGATAGCGTGAGAAATACGGAGGGAGACTTTGTCCCTTTTTAAAGAGTTTTTGGACTCATGATTGTATGAATGCACACACAGCATCTTTTGTTGGCGGCTAATGTTTGAGCGCTAATGCGGTTCATGGCTAAATTATCAAATACACTTTATAATTCCGCCAATGCCCATCTTGGTGAGGATTTAAAGTAAACACAGTCATTTATGTCTAAAGTGAACTTAAACAGTGGGACAAAAAGAGTATTTGCATCAAAATGTTGGACTTGAAATGTGCATGTAACCAAAATGAGCACTGTCTAGTAGGCTATGTCATATAAAGGCTATTAATCAAACAACATTAATACAAAAACCACTCACTTCTTTTGGCTGAATACATTTGAGTATCTTTGGAAGGATTAATGTAATAGAATAAAATAGTGTAATTTTTTAATAACAATATATACATATTTTTATTATTAAAAGTTTTTAATAATACTGATGTAGACAGTGTGTTAATTGGTATAATAAATTACCAGGAAATTATATATGATAAAATAATTTATTTTTATGCTTAGCCTTTATAAAGATTGAAAAGTATCAACATTTGCGGAGCAATACTTAAGCAGAACATTCCACCAGTCACAAACTTCAGAAAATTGTGTATCATGCATTAGAATGAGAACACAACCATTTATGGGCTTAAAAGATACAAGAACTAAATCAACATTTTATCTCAAAAGGAGGACAATGTGGCCCCCATGTGCTACTTAAAGAAATAACTCACTTAAAAATGAAAATTCTCTTATTTTCTCACCTTCATGCCATACGTCTATGACTTTCTTTCTTCAGAAACACAAAAAATTTAGAAGAAAATTTCAGCTCTGTAGGTCAATTTAATGTTAATGAAGGGGTGCCAAAATTTTGACACTTTAAAAAGCACATAAAAGTAGCATAAAAATAATACATACAAATACATGACTTCAGAATTGATATGACGATTTTGATTGCATTCCTTGCATTGTTTGAACATGCTTTATGCTCAAAAATAATGCTCTGTCAGCATTAAGATAAATTTAGACCCTACACAAACTGATTTGAATGTAATTGTTTTATACATTATGATTTAAAATGGCGATCTGTGTATTGAAAATAACGTTTTAATAATTTCATTTCTGTTATTGTGTCTCCCTTTTATTTTTTTGTAATCAGATTCATGTAGTGTTTATCATAGATAAGTGATTCCCCATTCCCCATTGTCTGCCTTGTGTTTTTCCCTCACCTTCACTCCTCACTACATTTCTCACAATCCCCGGTCCTATCACTCCCTCATTATACCCACCTGCCTGTCATTCCCTCGTTCAGTTCTTTGTGTATTAACCCTCTTGTCTTTCCAGCCACTGTTGATCACTGAATGTTGTTCCAGTCGTGTTGCACCGAGTTCCTGTTTGCTCCAGTTGTGTTTGTTTCCCCCTCTTGTTTACTTTCGTTTTCCCCTCGTGGACTTTTGTTTATTCCAGTGTTTTGTTATCTTTGATCTACTCATTAAAAGCTGCATCTAGATCCCACTCCGTGTCTGCTCCATTCCTCTGCCTAACAGAACGATCGACCAAACAATGGATCTAGCAGCCCTGACAGCCCAGCAGACGAATTTCCAGCTTCTTGGCCTCAGACAAGAGGACCGACCAATAGAGGTCCACGTCTGTGAGTTTCTGGAGCTGGCTAATCTATCTGACTTCCCGGAGTATCCCTTGGTCGGTTTCTTCAGGGCCAATCTAAACAGTTCGCTAAAGGAGCGGTTGCCACCAGCGACCCCTTGTTGGACGCTCCTTGACTTCCTTGAAGAGACCCTGAGGATCTGTGGCTCTCCTTTCACTGTGGGTGTTGCGGAGGAGGATGCCACCTCTCCTCCCAGTGGTCACCCCCCAGCCTTCCATAACTCGTTCATCCATGCCTGCCACGGCCAACACGCCCCCGGCCTCGTCTGTCCCAGGGCCAGCGTTGACAGCCCCGTCCGCCAGGAGGAGGAGGAGGAGGAGAAGAGGGAAGGCTTCCGCTCTCCAGTCTCCGCCTGCCACGGCCAACGAGCCAACGAGCCCACGCCTGCCACGGCCAACGAGCCCACAACTGCCACGGCCAACGAGCCCGTGCCTGCCACGGCCAACAAGCCAATGCCCACGCCTGCCACGGCCAACGCGTTGCCAGCCTCGTCCGTCCCAGAGCCAGCGTTGCCAGCCTCGTCCGTCCCAGAGCCAGTGTGGTCAGCCTCGTCCGCCCGGAGGAGGAGGAGGAGGAGAGGCTTCCGCTCTCCAGTCTCCGCCTTCCATGGCTCCATCCTCAGAGCCAGAGCCAGAGCCTGTAGCCTCGACCGTCCAAGAGCTAGAGCCAGCGCCTGTAGCCTCGACCGTCCAAGAGCCAGAGCCAGCGCCTGTAGCCTCGACCGTCCAAGTGCCAGAGCCAGCGCCTGTAGCCTCGACTGTCCAAGAGCCAGAGCCAGTGCCTGTAGCCTCGCGAGCTCCACCTCTCGAGCTTCCCGGGGCTCCGCCTCTCGAGCTTCCCCGGTCCTCCGCCTCTCGAGCCTCCCGGGGCTCCGCCTCTCGAGCCTCCCAGGGCTCCGCCTCTCGAGCTTCCCAGACCTCAGCCTCTCGAGCCTCCCAGACCTCAGCCTCTCGAGCCTCCCAGAGCTCCGCCTCTCGAGCCTCCCAGACCTCAGCCTCTCGAGCCTCCCAGACCTCCGCCTCTCGAGCCCGCCAGGCCTCCGCCTACTTCGGCTCTGCCCCTTGAGCCTCCCATGGCTCCGCCGTTGAAGTCTTCCATGGCTCCGCCTCCCAGGGCTCTGCCTCTCGAGCCTCCCAGACCTCTGCCTCTCGAGCCTGCCAGGCCTTCACCTTCCTCAGCTCTGCCCTCGAAGTCTTCCATGGCTCCACCTTCCATGGTGCTAACCCTTGGCCCTTCTACTACTTCTGAGCCTTCCACTCCTCCGGAGCTTTCCACGCCTCCAGTGCCTTCTACGGCTCTACTCCTGGAGCCTACCATGGCTCCGCCTTTGAAGTTGGCTCCGCTCCTTGAACCTTCCATGGCTCCGCCTCCTATGGCTCCACCTTCCGGGCCTTCCACGTCACCAGAGCCCTCCAAGACTCCACCTTTTACGGCTCCACCTCCTGAGCCTTCCATGTCACCGAGCCTTCCATGTCACCAGAGCCTACCACGTCACCAGAGCCTTCCTCGATTCGGCCCCTGAAGTCCTCCACGGCACCGCCTCCCTCGTTCAGTTCTTTGTGTATTTAAACCCTCTTGTCTTTCCAGCCACTATTGATCATTGAATGTTGTTCCAGTCGTGTTGCAACGAGTTCCTGTTTGCTCCAGTTGTGTTTGTTTCCCCTCTTGTTTACTTTCGTTTTCCCCTCGTGGACTTTTGTTTATTCCAGTATTTTGTTATCTTTGATCTACTCATTAAAAGCTGCATCTAGATCCCCACTCCGCGTCTGCTCCATTCCTCTGCCTAACACATACAGTGTTCATTATAATGGGGCATTGGTTTTGCAATTTGGTACTAAATACTCACTACTCATGAGTACTTTTTAAATGAGTTACTCTTACTTGAGTAGTTTTTAGGACAGCTACTTTTACTTTACTCGCACTACATTTTTGGGGTAGTAACAGTACTTCTACTCTTTCCACCCCTGATTATCACTAAGCAAAATGTCTGTTTCTAAGCAGAAAACATAAGGAGACAGTTCCTGTTATTGTTTTAGTTATTTGCAACAAATATCAATATATATATATATATATATATATATATATATATATATATATATAAAAACAGCTACAAAAACGTTCTGTCCCTTGTTCCTCAATGCAGTTATATGAAAAAATTTTAGACATTGTTGCTTCATATCAGATTTTGTCCACATAAACATTTCCTGTTCGCACACACTTCAAAAAAATCAGTAATCAGTAAAATCAGCAGAAAAGGAAGAAAGCAGTGAGTGATACCTACTCAGATCAGCCAGATCTTTTCATTTGCAACGTTTTCTCACAGTTGATCTGAACTTACCTCCGACAATCAACCTGTTATACACGGTAAGTACTCTGATCTGAATCCTTGGTAGCACTTTATTTTACAGTACTGTTCTACATTTATGTACTATGTAATTACAGCAACTACAGTAATTACTAGCATCTAAACCTAACCCAACCTTAATACATATTAAGTACATATAGTTACCTTACATTACTCAGTACATTCTTGGGTACATACGCTGTAAGTATACAGAAAATACACAAACTGTCAAATAAAGTGCAACCGAAACATTTTGTGTCATTTATTTGCAATGCAACTTTAATAACAATGAAGACGTTGCGTGCTAAAGCAACTCAATCTGAACTCTATTCAGACTTGTCCTTTATTTTACTTAAAATGGAAGTGAATGGGGCCAATGTTTGGAAGAAGATGCTGATACCAGCGTTTTTATTTTTCTGTCTGCTCTCTCAGACCGGAGAAGCTACTAAAGGTATCACATTTTATAGTAATAAATCAAAAACACATTCATTTTGCTTGTCTATTTTAGATTATGCATTTGTGCTTGTGAAGTAGTATTACTTTTTTTTCCTCTTGCAGTGAGTTATGGTGGTAAAGTGCTTCTCTTTCCAAGCAAATCCAATTCCAGCTTTGTTAAACTCTTTCCTATAAAACCACTGGAGCTCTCTGCGTTTACACTATGCATGCGTTTTGCGATGGAGCTACAGGATGGGAGGGAGGTCATTCTCTTTGCCTATCGCACACGCAAGTGTGACGAGCTTAATGTTTGTAAAGAGAAAGATGGCCACGTATCCCTCTATATTCAATCTAGCACAGCTGCAGTGTTGTTCCAGCTGCCACCACACACCAACTTCTGGACCCACCTGTGCTTCACCTGGGACTCAGCGACTGGTCTTGCGGCCTTATGGATGGATGGACGTCACAATGGATCCAAGGAGTATAAAAAAGGACTTCAAGTCCGTCCTGGTGGCGCCGTTCTGCTCGGCCAGGACGCTGATATTTTACTGGACTTATTTGATGCACAGCAGAGCTTTATAGGAGAAATGACAGATGTGAACATGTGGGATTATGTTCTCTCAGGACACCAGATTATGCCGTTATATTTGAATGAGAAACGTGCGCCGAAGGGAAATGTGTTTGATTGGAGCTCTATAAATTTTGAGATAAATGGGCATGTGATAGTCGCGCCGTATGATAATGATGAATCATTACATTCAGGTGTAATGTCACAGTATTGTCTATCCGTATGATAGAAATAAACCATTTTATTTTTTCTGCAAAATACAAAAGAGGTATTCTTGCGTAATTGCACTGCAGGAGTGTTATGGTGTAGATTGTGTTTGTTCCTCTTTCTCTCTGTGATTGATTCTCTTCTTCTTATCACCTCCTAGTTTAAACAATCTTTTAAAAGACCTTTATTGGTTATCTTACATCTGTGACAGATTTCAAGTTTCTTTTGCTTGTGCTAAGCCAATTAGTAATAGTAATAGTAATAGTAATAGTAATTTTCCTTGTTCTCACTCTTACAAATAAATTCCATTAAAAATATCACTGTTTTGTATACCCTGTCATGATGGTAATGTCAAGGTGTACTCTAAGGTATCCTGGAGTGCCAGATCAATAATACAGTTAGTAATGTGGCAGAAGTACCAATAAAGCTCAAGGATTTCAGCTAGTAAAGATCTCCAAATACTGTAGAAATCAACTCTCTGGCAGATCATACTTGGTCCGTTATGCTAGATCAGGACTGGACCCAAACGCAGCACACAGACTCAGGGAGAGTGAATTCAAGAAATTGTTTATTTACACAGTAAACTAAAGGTTAATGGCAGAGCAGATTGGCAAGCTGATGGTTAGGCTTGGCAGGTTGGATGAGGAGCGGGGCAGATGAAAACTAAACAGGAATGGGAAAACTGAATGAGTGATGGACCTGGAGCAGAGGAGAAAGCAGGTAAGGGCACAAACATTTAGCAAGGTCATTATACACAAACCAGCCTTAGAGTTTGTACCAATCTGTGCGTGTTTTGTGCTGAGATTAAATTCTTAGGGATGTTTGTGTGGCATCATGTTCAGAGGTTGCCCAAAATAAATATTCTTTATTTGTCATTCTCTGTAAAATTCCTGTCATGGTCTATTATTATCAGTCATACTTGTTTTCATTTTATAACCACTAGGGCATTGATGGGTGTAGCATCCATTATAATGGCTCATGCATGTCAGTAGATTGACTCCTCTTGTTTGAGTCCGATGAAACCAATGAGTTCTAGTGTGAAACTTCTACCTGTCAATCAACCGCTGCGCTAAAATATTTTTTTCTCTCCCCAAATTGGAATGCCCAATTTCCAATGCGCTCTAAGTCCTCGTGGTGGTGTAGTGACTCGCCTCAATCCGGTTGGTGGAGGACGAAGTTTAGCGCGTTACTGTGGAGACATAGTGCATATGGAGGCTTCGCGCTATTCTCCACGGCATCCACGCACAACTCACCATGCACCCCACCGAGAGCAAGAACCACATTATTGTGACCACGAGGAGGTTACCCCATGTGACTCTACCCTCCCTAGCAACCAGACCAAATTGGTTGCTTAGGAGACCTGACTGGAGTCACTCAGCACACCCTGGATTCAACCTCACGACTCCAGGTGTGGTAGTCAGCGTCAATACTCGCTGATCTACCCAGGCTCCTAAAATTAGGTTTTCAAACTTTGCCGGTTAAAGCGCATGCACACATGCACAAGTTCACAGAACGTCTTAGTCTCTGATGTGAACACAAAATGTAACATGAGAAGCACATCTGTGAAACTCAGTTAACAGTTACTCCACCAAAATAACGGACAATTCTGCTCTAAACATGATGTTTGTGCTTAACTGCATGCATAATTAGATTATTGCTTTTTTTTGTGTTTTCTTTTTTTTGTTATGCAGTTTGCGCTTTATTAGCATACATAAACAAATTGAAGTAATGATTGATGTATGCAGTCATGAAATCAAATACCCTCTACCAGGGCCCAGGATTTTACATAGCAACTGGCCCAAAAGTTGTTGAGTGGGGGCGGGGTGGGTTTCGCTGTCCTTTTCTGCATATCGCGGCACCGCTTTGTTGTCCGATCTGCATAACGCGGCGGCTCATTTTAGCTTATTGTGGCCCATTTGGCCTGTTTCGCAGCCGACCCACCGGCCCGCTCGGTTCTCCCAATGGCCAGTCCGCCCCTAATTGGCCCCAAAGTGAGTCAGCCCACCGGGAAAATGCCCGGTATGCCAGATTACCAGTCCAGCCTTGCCCTCTACTCAAAATCCAAACCAGATGAGACATTCAAGGTGTTAATGATGATGGTGCCAGATTAAATTTAATCATTTAATCATTTCAGAATATGGCAAAATTTGGCAATCCATGCAGAAAAAGTTATTATACTGTATTGGATTGATCACTGTAATATTCTTATTAGTGGGCTCTGCAAAAGCATAAGATAAATCCAACATGAATGTTAACTAAAACCAAGATTTTAAAAGAGCTTTTACTTCTAATATTTAAGATGGATTTCAAGATTATTTTGCTGTGTTAGCACACTGAAACAGAAATGTAATGTCTCTTTATGGACAGGACTCAACAGGTGCTGGTGGGGTGGAGGAGGTTGCCATGTTAGCACATTGAAACAGCAATGTGATAGATTGTGATCAGACTTATAAAGCAACGGCTTACATGTGATTGGCTAGGAGTTACCCAGCTAATGGTGCGATGATATACAGCTGCAAGTCTTCTGGAAATAAAAATCACAAACACACAAAATTATTTTTATCGATAGTGTAAAAGCTTTCAGACCTACCATGAGCTCTGAGGTTGATAAGCGATGATAGGCGCTTCTGTTGAAGCCACATGTCAGCGTGATTTCAACTTCATTGAAATTTGTTTAATTGCCACGGATGAATAATGTAATATAGGTTTGGAACAACATGTGGGTGAGTAATAATGATGACTGATCATTTTCAGATTGCACTGTAACAAAGATAATTCAACAGCTAGCTGACCGACTGTATTTATACAGTATAAGATCTTGATACATTATTTATTGATGTCGGTTTGTTTGATTGATAGCGTGAGAAATACGGAGGGAGACTTTGTCCCTTTTTAAAGAGTTTTTGGACTCATGATAGTTTGAATGCACACACAGCATCTTTTGTTGGTTTGTTTGGTGATGTCATGACTGTGAAATGAGTTTCTTTGCTCCGAGGCAGAAATAAACGATCATCTTCTACACAGTGAGTTCCCCGTCTGTCGCTCACTTCGACGTCGTGTCGAAGAAGCGACACTAGGGGTCTCTCTTGAGCGCCGAAAGATACCTCTGATCTATGAAAAAAGGCCAATGAGAGTTGGCGAACAGTATTTGCATACTCCGCCTCCGGATACGGATATAAAGGCGAGAGAAATACGCTCGTTCATTCAGTAATTTTCTTCGGAGCCGATGGTCGTGTGTATGCAGTCAGCTGCGAGTAACACAACTGATCCTGCTTCTGATCCTCTGACGCTCTGCTTTGCTGTTGGATTTACGGCGCACTACAGCGGCTTTTCTCTTCACTGCCGGCGTGCAGTTTGCCCCTGGGCGCTTCGACAGCGCAGAGTTAAAAGAGTTGAAAGAGTGATTCTCTCCATAAAAGAGTTTATTTCTCTGAAAGAGCATTACACAGCGGCGTTGAACGTCCTTTTCAGGACGCGTCTTTATAAAGATGTAATTTCCGCCCCTGTGTAGTTTCTGGATGCGGTGTTTTCTCCCCACCTCTCTCGGTCATAAAACACTATCTTGCATGCCTGGGCTGCGATCACATGCAAGCAGTGTTTTATGAATGGTTTATGTTCTCAGTGCGAGAACATAGCCATGGCAACATTGCGGTCGTGTGGCTTTCTTTTGTAGTGAGAGAAAGCCGTTTCAGCCGCCCCCCGCGCCTCGCCTCCTTCCTACGGGATTGACGCAGGCGCCGCGGGCGATGAACACGATTTGGGGACAATGACGGGCTCTGTTCGCCGGGTAAATCCCCTCGAACTTCCCGCCTCCCCGGCACGCTTGTTTGCTAGCATTGCGGTCGTGTGGCTTTCTTTTGTAATGAGAGAAAGCCGTTTCAGCCGCCCCCCGCGCCTCGCCTCCTTCCTACGGGATTGACGCAGGCGCCGCGGGCGATGAACACGATTTGGGGACAATGACGGGCTCTGTTCGCCGGGTAAATCCCCTCGAACCGCCCGCCTCCCCGGCACGCTTGCTTGCTTGCTTCCGTCTGAGCTCGGGATGAGTATTCTCTCCAATGGTTCATCTTCTCAGTGTGAGAACATGGCCGTTATAGCATTGCGGTCGCACAGCTTTCTTTTGTAATGAGAGAAAGCCACTTCAACCGCCCCCCGCGCTCCGCCTTCTTCCTACGGGATCGGCGCAGGCGCTGCGGGCGATGAAGGCGATTTGGGGAATATGACGGGCTCTGTTCGCCGGGTAAACCCCCTCGAACCGCCCGCCTCCCCGGCACGCTTGCTTGCCTCAGAATTGGATGACATCACCGCTGCATCGGAGAGCGTTACAGCGGCATCGGATGCTGATCGTTCGCCTGGGCCGCCACCTTCGGGTCTGCCGCCCAGCCTGAGCCTGACGCACGGAGATCCGCTATGCTTTCCCGGGCTACTTGATCGGTTCCGCGGGCAGGTGCGCCGCTCACAGCCACGCCCCCCCCCCCCGTTCCCTTCTTCCCGGACGTGCACGACGAGTTGAGCTAAGCCAAGGCTTTTTCGCTCCTCCGCTCTCACTACCCTCGTGGTGGAACGGTCCCAGACCGCTTCCACTCTGCACGCCACGGCCCTTCCTGCAACCAATGCCAGGCCAAGGCACTTCAAAACCTGCACCTTGGGTAGTCCTGTTCTTGATGTGCTGCAGGAACTGCGCTGGATGACCAACCGCGCCCCCGGGCCACGGAGGTCAGAAGCGCTGGCACTCGAACAGGCGATGGCCACCCCTTGTGGTCCAGAAACACACCTGTGGACTGGACCTGGTCGAAATGCGGGAGGCAGACAAGGCACACCTTCTCTCACACCCCCGTCTCCCAGCTCCGTCCATTCGGCGCCACCGTTGACGACTCTGCCCAGCAGTCCTCAGCGGTGAGGCAGACGGAGGCCACTGCACATCCTGCCCCGCCGCAAGCTTGCCGCCATGGGCCATGCCCCGTCTGCTCGCCGAGGGCGTCCTCCTGCGGCTATGAAACACCCTGCTCCGCCTCAACCCGGGCCCAGCTCTCAGCCCCAGCGTCGAGCACGCTGCAGGGAACGGACGCCCCCGTCTCACGGACCCCCTCGAGGACCCGGAAGGCTCCCAGGCTGTCCGTAGACGTTCAACCCAGGGACCAAGATGTTAGCTCCGGAGGCTGGTAAGACCGCTCCGTCCCCGGTGGAGGGCCGGGAGGAGAATCTTTTCTTGTTGAATTAATTTTCACATTCTCATATTCTCTGTAATGAGCTATTTCCTTTTGTCTCTGGGTCACCTGGCCCGCAAATACCGTTCTCACGGCACTTTGCCCCCAGATATCAACAGTCCTGGCTTCCTGGACACGGACCACCCGTCTTCAGCCCCACGACTGTCCCCCGGCCGGCCGGTTCCGACGAGTCTAGAGGACGCCTACCCAGGACCTCCTCCTCAGTCGCTGACCCGCCCCCTGCCGGGTGTGCGGAGCAAGGTAAGTGCTTTGAGTCTTTTCTCAGCACCTCAGCTGCGGGTCGCCCCGTCGCCGCCCAACGCTGCCCTACCTGCTCCGCCCCGCTGCGAAGCCCCGCCGGGTACGTCAAATTAATCGTCCCTTTGGTGCCCCTAGCGCAGAGGTTGGACGCGTGGCTTTCACTTCCCAACCCGTCTCGCTGGCTGGCCCGGACCATCCGACTCGGTTACGCAATTCAGTTTGCCAGGCCCCCGTCCCCCTTCATGGGCGTCCGCTTTTCCGCAGTACACGGCGAACACGCCCACTCCCTGCGCGCGGAAATCGCGACTCTTCTGGCCAAAGACGCGATAGAGCCTGTCCCTCCAACCGAGATGAAGATGGGTTTCTACAGCCCTTACTTCATCGTACCCAAGAAAAGCGGCGGCTTATGACCAATCTTGGACCTGCGAGTTCTCAACCGAGCGTTGCACAAACTCCCGTTCAAAATGCTCACGCTTAACCTGCGTCCGGCATCTAGATTGGTTCGCAGCGGTAGACCTGAAGGACACGTACTTCATGTCTCCACCCTGCCCCGACACCGCCCCTACCTGCGGTTTGCGTTCGGGGGCCAGGTGTATCAGTACAAGTCCTCCCCTTTGGCCTGTCTCTGTCCTCTCACGAGAGTTACTATGCAAAATCCACAGAGATCAGGTGCTCAGGCACCTCAGCCGTCTGGGGCTTCAGGTCAACTGGGAAAAGAGCCAGCTCACTCCAGTTCAGAGCATCTCTTTTCTCAGGATGGAGTTAGACTCGGTCTCAATGTCGGCATGTCTCACCAACGAGCGTGCCCAGTCAGTGTTGAACTGCCTCGCCGCCTTCAGGCCAGGCACAGCGGTCCCCTTAAAACTTTTCCAGATGCTCCTGGGGCATATGGCGTCCTCCGCGGCGGTCGCGCCGCTGGGGTTGATGCATATGAGACCGCTCCAACACTGGCTCCAGACCCGAGTCCCGAGACGAGCATGGCGCCACGGCGCCGTATGCAACGGGCACGCAGCCTCAGGCCGTTGGAAAGGGGCCCAGCTGCGTTGGCACATCAACTGCCTCGAGTTGTTGACCGTCCTTTTTGCCCTGCGGAAGTTTCTCCCGTTAATTCGGGACGAACATATCCTAGTCAGGTCGGACAGCACCACTGCGGTCGCGTACATAAATCGCCAAGGCGGCGTATGCTCCCGTCACATGTCACAACTCGCCCGTCGTCTCCTCCTTTGGAGCCAGCACCGACTCAAGTCGCTGCGTGCCACTCACATCCCCGGCAACCCCAATGTGATAGCGGACGCGCTGTCATGACAATGCTTGTCTGGCGGAGAGTGGAGGCTTCACCCCCACTCGGTGCAGCTGATTTGGGAACGGTTCGGCAAGGCCCAGGTAGACCCCTCTGCCTCCCGAGAGACCTCCCACTGCCCGCTCTGGTACGCCCGTTAAGAGGCTCCCCTCGGGGCAGATGCACTGGCACACAGCTGGCCGGTGGGGCTGCGCAAGTACGCATTCCCCCCAGTGAGCCTTCTTGCACAGGTTCTGTGCAAGGTCAGGGAGGACGAGGAGCAAGTCACTCTCGTGGCTCCTTACTGGCCCACCCGGGCCTGGTTCTCGGACCTCATACTCCTTGCGACAGCCCCTCCCTGGCGAATTCCCCTGAGGAAGGACCTTCTTTCTCAGGGACGGGGCACGCTCTGGCATCCGCACCCAGACCTCTGGAACCTCCACATCTGGTCCCTGATGCGGAAGATCTAGCTGGTCTACCACCCACGGTCGTAGCCACGTTCAACCAAGCCAGAGCCCCTTCTACCAGGCAACTCTACGCCCTGAAATGGCGTCTGTTCGTGAATTGGTGTTCTTCCCGGGCAGAAGACCCACAGAGGTGCGCAGTTAGGTCTGTGCTCCTGTCCCTACAGGAGAGGTTGGGGGGGAGGCTATCCCCATCCACCTCGTAGGTGTATGTTGCCACTATTGCAGCTTACCACAACCCAGTAGACAGCAACTCTCTGGGTAAGCACGACTTAATCGTCAGGTTCCCAAGAAGTGCCCGGAGGTTAAAAACCCCTCCTGGCCAAACCTGTTCCCCTCCTGGGGATCTCTCGGTGGTCCTTGCCGGTCTTCAGAGATCCCCCCCGAGTCGCTAGAATCAGTTGGCTCAGGGCCCTCTCCTGAAAAGACGGCCCTGCTGATTGCGCTCACTTCCATCAAGAGGGTCGGGGACCTGCAAGCGTCCCCTACTAACGACACTTGCCTGGAGCTCGGTCCGGCAGATACTCATGTGATCCTAAGACCTCGACTGGGCTATGTGCCCATGGTTCCTACCATGCCCTCTGGAGATCAGGTAGTGAACCTACAAGCGCTGCCCCGGGAGGAGGCAGACCCAGCCCCTCTCACTGTCGTGTCCGGTACGTGCCTTGTGTGCCTACCTGGACCGCCCCCAGAGCTTCAGGCGCTCTCAGCAGCTCTTTGTCTGCTTTGGAGGACCAGCAGAAAGGGAACGCTGTCTCCAAACAGAGGTGTCTCACTGGGTGATGGATACCATTCAGTTGGCCTATCACACCCAGGCCATGCCCCCCACTTACGGGTTCGAACCCACTCCACTAGGAGCGTGACATCCTCATGGGCACTGGCGAGGGGCACCTCCCTAGCAGACATTTGCAGAGCTGCGGGCTGGGCAGCACCTAACACCCTTATGATCTCAGGGTTGAGTCAGTCTCGTCCCGTGTTCTCTCAGGTCCGAGCCCGTAGAACTCGGTACACGTCGACGATCTGACCGGGTGATCCGCTTGTACCAGCGCCGTTTCCCTCTGCCGAGGCAAAACAGTGCGCTTTTGTCCCAGAGGACCCAGGTCCCTGGTTGATTCCTCCCTAGCACTTCGGACCCGCAGCAGTTCATCGGAGGAACGTGCTGGTCCAGTCCACTACGGGTACCTCCGGCTACCCCTACTGGAATAAATGCTCCACAGATCAGGCCTCCTATGGGACTCCTCCTGTGTGTATTTCCGCGGTACGGTCACCTTACGAGCTGACCCGCGTCTCCCTTAGGCAGCCCTTTGCTGCCCTCCGGTCGCCGTGTTGTAGCAACTCCCCCCTCCTTGAGGTTGGATCTACCACCGCGCCATTTCCTCCCACATGCCCCAAGTGGCCATGTGATGTATTTTTGCCACCTTTACCTCCCCTGTTGGGCGGGTGTGGCCTCCGCAGGGTCTTTTCCCCCTAAGAATAGGAATTCGGAATAAGACCCCCTTCCCTCGATGCGGTAAGGGCCCCGGCTGCTCTTGCTCTATGCCGAGAAAACATAGAGAGAAAAGAGGCCCAGCCAGGCTTGGCCCGTTCCCTAGTTGGGAGCGTCACCTTGTTCCCCCCTAGGGTAACCAAAAGGATGCTGACGCTTTTTCGGGGCATTGGGGAAGAGTACGTGCAGCCTGAACACAGTTGGTCGCTTGCGCACGTGCAAAATACCTGCCCGCTTCTGTGTCAGCAGTACACGTACACGGCTCAGCGCATGGCGAGTTTTGAAGTGGACCCCTAGTGTCGCTTCTTCGACACGACGTCGAAGTGAGCGACAGACGGGGAACGTCTCGGTTACGTATGTAACCTCCGTTCCCTGATGGAGGGAACGAGACGTCGTGTCTTCCCGGCCACGTCGCTGAGCCGAGCCGCTGAGATGCCCGGAACACTCCCGGCTCCTCAGAAAAATCCTGAATGAACGAGCGTATTTCTCTCGCCTTTATATCCGTATCCGGAGGCGGAGTATGCAAATACTGTTCGCCAACTCTCATTGGCCTTTTTTCATAGATCAGAGGTATCTTTCGGCGCTCAAGAGAGACCCCTAGTGTCGCTTCTTCGACACGACGTCTCGTTCCCTCCATCAGGGAACGGAGGTTACATACGTAACCGAGACGTTTTCTGGATGCCAAATTATTTTTTTATTATTAATATTTTTATCGCTGAAAATGTAAACAATCATTTATGCTCTCTTGTTTTGTGCTACTAAATGTGATAAATATTACAATGCAATATTAATAACAATTCACATTAAGGTTATTATAGCTTTTTTTTTTTTTTTTTTTTTTTTGGTATAAAGAAATTAAGCCTGGAACATATATATATATACACTGTATATTCTGTGTATACATATATAATATAAATATACGTTCACTTATTGGACAGTTTTTGAAAAATGTTTGATTTTAATGACCTTAAACAAAACAGACTGTTTTACTACAGACTTTGTTTAGGGTCTTTGCAAAATCCCTAAATAAAGACAAAAATGTCCGACTGTAACGGCTACAAGAGCTTTCAAGCTACACCCTCAAAAATACAGCGCTTTAGACTGATCTATCACCCTGTGGTGGTGGTGTAGTGGGCTAAAGTACATAACGTAATCAGAAGGTTGCTGGTTTGATCCCCACAGCCACCACCATTGTGTCCTTGAGCAAGACACTTAACTCCAGGTTGCTCCGGGGGGATTGTCCCTGTAATAAGTGCACTGTAAGTTGCTTTGGATAAAAGCATCTGCCAAATGCATAAATGTAACTGTCTTTGCTAGCTGATCAGATTTTCTGACCTTAAAAATAGCCAATAATCCAATAGATTTACGTTGACACATCTATCTCTCTATCTACATTTTCTTTTCTGTTGAGTTGGACCTGCAAAAATTCAACCTTTAATAAAGTTTGTCAAGACTTCAAATAATTTTTGTCTATTTTATTCTTGATTTGTTTCCTTTAGACCTGCTGCATAATGCTTGTACCAGCGGATATCCTGTTCTGTGTGTTCTCTCTGACCACAGCAGCTACTGAAGGTATCAGACATTACCTCTAGAAATCACACTCACTTTCATCACAGGGCAGGACTAAAATGCACATTTTGATCTTTAGGGTGGGAAAGTGGTTGTCTCTTCATTGGACCAGGAGGAGGGTATCAAATTTTTGTGGGTGGCACAAGGACGAAAGACGCAGTGCCAGCTACACACTTGATCAATGCAAACATTTAGAAATGAATGGAGGGCCCCATTCCATGTACAGAAACATCTACTCACCTAATAGGCCACTGCATGTGTAGAAAAACTCCATCATCCACTGCTTCATTGCATCAAATATGTATATGATCGTGTCGTGCTTTTAGGTCATCCAATAACTTTTATTCCATGGATATTTTCCCATATTTTGAAAGTAGCCTTAAAAGCATGATACTGATAGCTGAGACCTCTGATTATGATTGGATATGAACGCAGATGGAGGCATTTTGGATGCTTTTTGAATGGAAGCAGATGACGTTGTGCCATTTGTATACATTTTGACTGGTCAGTTTACTAATGAGATGAGGCATTACACCGTCAGCCTCCTCTGGCATTCATAACGATTCATACAGTAATTTAAACTCACTTGCCTACTGCGCATTAAAGACAAATAAATAGCCGCTGAACAATACAGAATTTGGGGTTAGAGCTAATAAGTGCATCCTATGATTCTGCAGCATCATGTGAAGGATTGGAGACTGTTTAATCTGAAGCCATATTATTGTTTTTTTTTTAATAAGTGGTCTACTTTATTTTGATTTAATAATAACATGACAATAATGGTTTGCATGTCTTACCTGCACAAGCACGCAAGTCAATTTGATAAGAAAGCAAGTTAATGTAAACGTAACCATTTTGAGGATGTCATACATTTGTATTTTCTAGTGGGTTACATATGAAGACCTTGCTGCAGTACCTGCATGTGACCATAAGAGAGAAGCATTGTATCAGACAAACGCTCGAGGTGCCCCTTCTCAATCGCATGTATTCAATGAAATCCTAAATAAATTCTATTTACATCTGCATTTAGGTTACAGACAAACCAAAGGGGAAAAACTTTGCATTGCCTAATCATTAACAACACAGTCCTTGCTCATTGACAATCACAACATGAACTTCAAAAAGCAGCCGAGACCCTGAACAGCTGCATAACTCTAAGGCATTACTGAGATTTGCCTTATATTCTATGTTTGTCAAGGGTTTAAATAATGATCGATTGGAACATGATTTATGGAATATTATCTCCATTCATGACACATCAACCTCAGAGAAAAATGTAAAAGTTATGTGTTTGCTAACCGTTATTTACAAGCCAGCCTTTCTTTTCCACATTTATTTTAGTATACACCGATCAGCCACAACATTATAACCACCTGCCTAATATTGTGTAGGACCCCCTCGTGCCACCAAAACAGTGCCAACCCGCATCTCAGAATAGCATTCAGATATGATGATATTCTTCTCATCACAATTGTACAGAGCGGTTATTTAACAGATTTTTTTTGTTTTGTTTTTTAATGGAACATACAAAAACAACCATTAAAACAACAGATCAACCCATTGAAGGGACTTAAGGCAAACTCCATAGAACGTTTTGACACTGTGGGAGGGGAACGACACTCTAAAGGTCATTTCAAACGAAAGTGAAAAAAATTGATCTTTTCACGAAGGGTCCTTCCACACGTGTTAGCCAGGTGTAGCCTACGTTCATAAAGTGTCATGCTCAGGGCTGGACTGGTAATCTGGCATACCGGGCATTTTCCCGGTGGGCCGACGCACTTTGTGGCTAGGCGCAGGCGCGGACTGGCCATCGGGAGGACCGAGCGGGCTGGTGGGTCGCCCACATAACGTGCCGAACGGTCTGCGATATGCAGAATGGACCCGTCAACAGTTGGGCCAGTTGCAATGTACAATCCCAGGTCGACTTCTCTTCCCAGTCCAGCCCTGGCATGCTCCCTTCAGAGTAATAATTTCAAGGGATCTGTCCTTCGGAGTGATTAATGCATAGGGATGCTTACTTTCAACTGAAATTCGCTCTTAGTCTATCCCACACATCCTCGATTTCCTGTCAAAAATCGAATATGGCACGACTCTGAATAAGGTCCGTAGAGAGTCTGTGACATTGGCATTCGACTCCATCAGTTCAAGAAAATTATCATGGATTGTTTGTTTTTTGTAAGTATGAACCTGAAGTTGATAATAGATAAAACACAAAAAATGGCATCGCTAAACATGACAGCTGATTCACTGTGAAGCTGCAGGTAACCAAGTGAATGACTCTGACTTATTGGGTGATGAACTAATTTTTTTTCAGAGCCGGCTGTTGGGTCTTAATAAAAAAAAAAAAAAAAAAAAAAAAAGATCCGCCACCGGGAGTGATTCATGTTCACCCAAAAATGAAAAATCTCTCATTTACTCACCCTCATGCCATCCCAGATGTGTATGACTTTCTTTTCTCTGCTGAACACATTTGTAGGAAAACAGAAAAATAGATCCCCAAAATGCAAGTGGAAGGTGATCTGACAATATTAAGCTGTTTTCCGCACGCCGTTCCATTTCGAGTGCTCAACCTTTCAAAGTAAACTCTTTTGACCACAAATGCATTTGATGCATATGCACTACGACTGCTTTTAGTAAAGTCAACTGCACGTGCATATGCCGTTGATGAGCGTAGACACACAAGGACCATCCACATTATGCAGTGGTTTTATGCATGTTTTCAGAAGTGATTTGATAAATGTGGGTGAGAATCTGATCAATATTTAAATTATTTTGTACTATAAATCTCCACTTTGTCAGCACTCCTATGCACGTTCATAAGAGGAGCGAGTTCCTCTTCTGTTTTTTGCCGATTCACATAATTTGTGCATATCACCACCTACTGGGCAGAGAGGAGAATTTATAGTATAAAATGATCTGTTTCTTAACCACATCTATCATATCATTTCTGAAGACATGGATTTAACCACTGGATTCATTTGGATAACTTTTATGCTGCATTTATGTCTTTATGTCTCTGGCCACTATTTACTAATATTGTATGGACCTACAGAACAAATCTTTGATTGTGTTCAGGCAGAAGAAAAAGTCAAAATCATCTGGAATGGCATGAGAGTCCTTTTTGGGTGAGCTATTCCTTTAAGACTGTTTTATGAAGGCCATGCACAATCAGCATGTTAATGTCATTTTTACATTTACAGCCGAAGCGTTAGCACCATAAATACATATAATAATAGCTATAAAAAAAAATTCGTTTTTAATTTGAGCTTAAATATGTATTTTTATTTAAATATTGGTTTGCATCCCCCTAGGCCTAGGGGGCTGTAAGATTGTGATAGAAATGCCATTATTTAAAAAAAAAATTAAAAATTTCAACGTGCAGAATTTGTAAAAATATAATAGGTTCACTGAAATGCAAGAAAAATAGAAATATTACATATGTCAGCATCCAGAGATGATGTGAGATGTTTAGTGAAAGATTATATGTTTAAACTCTCAAGTAAATGTACAAAAGGCCAAAGGTTCAGCCGATTAAAAGGTTGGAACCCTTGGTTTAAATGAATCGGGGGGGCATTCTGGGCATGTGTCTGCGTGTATGTGCTGGTAAAAAGTTTTCCACATGACGGAAGAGAGACGGAGCGGGGCAGGCCGCTGGGGCAGACAGCAGGAGTGTGTGTGTGTAAGACAGCAGGACAACATTCTGGAGCCCTTCAAGCAACTCCAAATAGATTTCAAGGCAAAAGATATTTGCATAAGTAAGACGGCTAAAAGCCATGGTGGAGCGAGGCATGTGTTCACTGAACAGATGGAGCGTTCTCTGGGCTTTCCTGCAGAAATTACAACATATTAGAACATGAGTGTGTGAGTGTGTGTGTGTGTGTGTGTGTGTGTGTGTGTGTGTGTGTGTGTGTGTGTGTGTGTGTGTGTGTGTGTCACTACATAGCCCTGCTGTGTCCTGAAAAACCCGACCGCAGATATAGAGGTCTGGAGTTTGACTTATGAAAGCCAATCTGAGAAATATTAATACGGGAGGTAACAGCAGTTTTTCAGTTGTACTATTATATAAAATTCAATGCAACTTTTTATTTGAATACTAAGAACGATCAATTTTGTTCTATTCCAGAAGTTAGAATAATTAGCAGTAGCGTTAGTTTGCCCCAAAATAATAAAGAATAATAAAAATTCAGTGGAGGACAAGGATACATTTTGTAGAATGTTCATGCTGATCTTTTCCATATAATTAAAGGAGACAGTGACCAATGGCTATTAAAAGGATAGTTTGCCCAACAATTTTAATTCTCTCATCATTTACACACCCTCATTCCATCCCAGATGTGTGACTTTCTTTCTTCTGCAGAACACAAATGAAGATTTTTAGATGAATATCTCAGCTCTGTAGGTCCAGACAATACAATGAATGTGAGCTACCTTTTGTAGCTCCAAAAATCACATAAAGGAAACATAAAAGTAACCCATAAACCTCCAGCATTTAAATCCATATCTTCAGAAGTGATATAATAGGTGTGGGTGAGGGTGAGTAAATGATGACAGAATTTGCATTTTTGGGTGAACTATTGAAGTAATAACACCAATCAGTGTTTTGCAGGTGTACGATTGCTGTTCCATACATGCATTAATTGCAACGGAGAAACCAGGTATGTCTATAAAAGGACATTTTTCTTTCTCTCTTTCTCTCTCTCTCTCTCTCTCTCTCTCTCTCTCTCTCTCTCTCTCTCTGCTGTACGATGTTGCTTCCCTCTGGGCAGAATGAAAAATTCACCACTGGGCCCCATTAGAGTCAAACTGGATCAGGACAAAAAAGCAGCACTAACACACACCCACACACATACATACTGTAGACACACACACTTAGCAACGCATATGTAGCATTTAAAGCAGTAGAGTTCCAGCCTCTGCGCTGCATATCACAGCCCTCGTTCCAAGATCTCTCCAGAAACATCTGAGGAAGACAAGAACTCCAATCTTTTCTTACAACTTGAGTGTCAACGGTGACCTTTCGGAGGCGTGTAAAGGCTTACATATAACCCAAATATGTGTGAGATGGTTAATTCATCCTTCTAGGCACAACAACTATATTACGCACATTATACATTTGCAATCACACACGTTACACAAAAGTCATCTCTCTGCAGGAATACTGCTGCACAAAGGCAAAATACAACAACTACACATTTGGTCTAAAATGAGATATGACTGTAAGCAGGTCTCTTAGACTATGATTTAACAACAAAACAACATCCACACTCGAACCAAGGAAGTTTAAAGATGTTTTTCTCAGTTTCGGTGTTGGTGTAGTTACTGCGTTTTGCCTTTGTGGGGCAGAACAGTTCCCCCCAAAATGAAACTTTGGTCATCATTTACTCACCCTCAATGTCGTTCCAAACCTGTATGTCTTTTTTTGTGATTTTGTGAATTTTGACACAAATTCACAGATTTTCCAAGGTTTTACTTGACGTTGAAACTCTTAATATGACAAAGGAATGTTCAGAAAATATTGAGAGCCAATCTCATTTATTAAAACAAAAAATATCTGTTACATTAAGGCACTTACAATGGAAGTTAATGCATCGTCATGACAACAAAGTTGTAATATTGGGTATAACTTTACAAGGATAAGGTTAGTAAGTAATTTTGACGTTTACGCATTAGCCCTTATTCACTTTATTATAAGTCCCTCACTGGAACTGTGATTTTATTTTTCCCCTCTTTTTTCTTTTAAACGAGGCACGAATTTAAAATATTTTCGGTGATAATCAACATTATGCCCCAAATGCTGTCGATTGAGCTTAACTTGTGTTACACCCAAAACATTCCTCTAACTCTCAAAAGTCAGGATACTCATTTAGCTTTGTGTTTTTGATGTGTAAAGTAAATATGTTAAATATGTTTTATAATACATCATTTATTTCTTTTCATTTTTATGGTCTTTCTCATCCTCTGTTAAATTAGTTTTATAACAGATGATGAACAAAGACAAAAAAAACGCATTTTAATAACATTTTATTAATCATTAAATCATATAAATTAAACTAAAAACAAAAAAAAAATTATATATATATATATATATATATATATATATATATATATATATATATATATATATATATATATATATACAAAGTATATAATAATATATAAAGTAATAATTCAAATAATGAGATACTTGGATGGTGGAACTAAACTGGAATCATTCAGACGGAGGGCAACAGCAACATGTCTTTGAGCGCAGAATTCCCCGGCCATCGCCGCTAGATGATTTCAGAGGTGTCGTCACTCACCCTTATGAACATATGCAAGCTGCCAGTGAACAAGAGAGAGGGTGAGACTGGGGGCGAGAGAGAGAGAGAGAAAGAGAGAGAGACGGGCAGAGCAAGAATGAGATGATTAAAAATCACATGTAGAGAGATTATTCACAGTGGGAATGTTATGCTTAATATGCCTCCTGGCAAAGAGCCGGGCACAAACACACACACACACATGCATATGCTAATATAAGTACGACTAATATGAAAACAACCACACAGAGACACAAAAAAGCATGCATAAGTGCTAAAAGGAAATGCATAAATAATTAACAGACTAAAGAAAGACAAATAAAGGCGGAGAGGCGGCCCATAAAAGACACTTGCTCGACTGAGAAGGTCAAAGGCTAAGCTGCCTGTCAGGTCCAAATAAACAATAGATCCTTGAATTAAAGGTCACTATAGACCCTTTACTCATTTACGGGTTTGGAGCGTTAACGTAAACTTTATTGTGTGGTAAACGTCTATAGCGATGGATTTTGAACTGTATTCTGCATTATAAAACTGGCCAATAGTTTTGGACAAAAATGGGATCACAAAAAACAGTTTGATGTGGACTTTTGAAACCATGATACCTTTGGGGGTATTTATGAAGGTAAAACAGTAGGGCCAATGAAGTCATGACCAATCACAAGAGCTGGAATGTCTGATGCTGGACCAATCAAAATGGATCATAGTTCTTGCTTGATGGCTGAATCTATTCTCCCAGTGCATGTGAAATAGAGATATAGAAATGTGCATTTTCTGGTGTCTTTAGCATTCGCTGATTTCCCTTATTTAGATGTCAATATGTGATGAAAATGAAAAGTGCACATGACCACGGCAATCTCAAATAATCATGATTAAAGCAAGTCATCGCGGTCAGACAATTATGCATTGTAATAAGTTCCCAATTAGACATCAAGCTGGACTTTCTTACAGCTTGATTTTGAGGATTGATCAGCATGGACGGGCTGAAAAAACAGTTTAATCTGAATTTTAACTAGAACTTAGAAATGAATTACTGTCATGTAAAATACATTAAAAATTCCCTTAGTTTTATTCTGAATGGAGAAATATATGAACAGAGTCTGTGTATAATATTATCTTTAATTCACATGTGGGTTTCTTACAATAATTACAGTTGCATGACAATTCATCTATGCAAGAACTGAATGACTCATTTAAATGTAACATTTGCTTGCTAATTTGCAACAATGTAATATTACAGTATTGAGGTAGAAATATGCATAAGGGAAACAACTAACTGAAATAACAAAAATGAATTAATAAATGCATGATTTTTATCTTCTAAGTGTGATTAAATTAGTTACACATTAATGTGAAAATGTGAATTTTTTGGAACACTTCAAAACAATCAAAACATTGTCTGTCCAAGCACTGAAGGAACCACATGATACCAGACTTTGTTCAGTTTAAACATTGTAATAAAAAATTTAATAATAGCCTACAGAAGATAAATAAATGTCATAAAATGACTGAAATATAGCAGAATGCTGCAATCTGACAATTTAAGGATTTGTCAGCCGTCTCTGTTGTCATCAGAAATTCATCTCATTTTCTCTGGAAAAGATCAAATAATGTAGGAACCGTTCTCTGGTGATAATTGAGATTCGTTCTTCACTCGTATACGTATTGGCACCTAATCTCTATTTCTCTATAATCTCTGTGGTCTGTCTGCGCCAAATTCTGCATTGATCAACTTGATAAAATCATCTCATTTGATTTATTACATGATAATAAGCCACTTTTAGCCACTGCATCAACCAGCCATTGCCACTGCTGGACTTTTAAGATGATCCGTTTTGATCCGGCATCAGTTGTTCCAGCTCTTGTGATTGGTCACAACTTCGTTGGCCCCGCCCAGCACCAGTAGCCTGCTTTCTCATCTTACATATAGAAGTACACAAGTGAGTTTTGCTAAAGGTTTATCACAAAAGTAGTTGCAAAAGTCAAGGTGGGAAGATTTAAAGTTGCAGTGTCAGATTTGAGAAGCTGTAACTGCCGATTTGTGGTGGTTCTTTAATTCATGCAAGTTTGTGTCTGTCATTGTATTTGATTATTGTCTGTGAGTGCAGATTGCAACGTTCAACGAATACAAATATTTATAAGTTCTGAAATTAAAAACTACAAGTTTTCGAGTTTTACTTTCATAGTTTTTACATTTGAAAAGACTGAGTGTAAACGGCCTCCAAGACGGATTTGAGATGGATATTAATCCGATATTGCATTCGAAACTTGGTCAAGTGTAAATGTATCTGGCAGTTCAAGGCACATATGTGAGCTTTACTCCACCCAAACAGCGTTATGTCAGCATGGGGGAAATGTTAAAAACAACTGCCGTTACAAGTATCTGCATAGGGCTCATGTTGCACAATAAATAATAACAAATGAAGAAACAGATGCACGTTGTAGGAGAGACAGAACATTTTTCTTCATTTATTTGATGCAGATCGCTGACGAAAATGAAACCGAACACTGACGCTGACTACGTGGACACCAGAAAGTGGCGTATTGCGAGAAAGTAGCGTTCTTCTTGACATGCACTGTTTAAGCGCCGTACTCTTTCCTGTATACATGCAGCTCGGTCAGTAAGCAGCTTTCTCCCATGATGCTTGTGTAAAAAACAAACATGGTATCCAAGGAAGACTTCACTATTTTGTTCTCTATTACTCACATTATATCTATCAGGGAGACTCGCAGAATTGAGTGAGATTTAAGATTATATTTATTTGATGAATATAAAACAGACATGTAATGTCTCTCTTTGGCGTAAACCCATCTGGCGGTCTGAAGAACTTGTAGTCGGAACCGTCATATCCTGCCGAAGATAAGAGGCAGGGGCGAGGAGCCTACCCCCTTGCAGGATGGGACTCAACAGGTGGTGGTGGGGTGGAGGAGGGTAATTACCGTGTTAGCGCACTGAAACAGCAATGTGATAGATTGTGAGCAGACCTACAAAGCAATGGCTTACATGTGATTGGCTAGGAATTACCCAGCTAATGGTGTGATGACGTACAGCTGCTAGTCTTCCCGCTAGAACTACGCTGCGTTTACATTTCCAGAATTGTTGCTGTGTTGTTTCCTTACCTTTCTATCGCGACCTACAGTGGAATTTCACTGCAATAGTGGCTTTCCCTTCACGTAAAACTCCAGGATTTCCTCAATGTCAAGTGCATATACGCGAACGTGAGGGACCATCGATATTTTACAGTGTTGTTAATAAATGGGTATAGTTTACCGTGAATGTGATTTTCCCACTGTACTCCCCAAAATGTTTTGTTGACTTGTTGTTGGGCTCCATCCTATGACGTTTGTTATCTGTTATATGTGTTTACATGACCACATAAGCAGCTTTCTTCAGGAGAAACCTATGGTGAGTTAAACCGATTTCTCTTAATCCCTTATATGTCGTAAGGAAATCGGCGTTCTTGTTTACATGGCGTTTCAAAAACGGCACTTTCTCCAAAAACCCTGGAATAACCCGCTTTCTTATGTGCATGTAAACCTGGTCAATGAGTGCATCAAATATATGAGAAGCCCCGAGGGGAAATATACACTGCATGCACACAGATACACACGCACTGGGAAAGTCACTTAAATATTTATTTTAAATTCTATGCCCATCATTAGCATGATCACAGAAGTTAGCTCTTTATTATTTGCATATAGCGTGGGAATTTATATCTGATTGGTGGAGGCCCGATGATGTGGCCAAGTGCCAATGGAATGTGTATCCAATCAGTTAAAATGAATAAATTGACCAAGTTTAAAGGCTGTAAATAGTGTAATTCAAAATGTTATTAAACATCTTGTCTTTTTACTATCTATTTGTATGCAAAAAATCAGCATGGACATTCTAGATATTAGATACTGTAAGCCTTTATGAATTCGGTTTGGAACGACATCAGGGTGAGTAAACTATGACATTTCCATTTTTGGTGAAGTAATATTTAAAATAAAGAAAAAGTATTTAAGATACTGCTCTATGTTTAGGTCACTAGCATAAAAAAACAAACCCAAGACAGTGGGCATGTTCACTTTGTAAAAATTATTCAGATTTCCCTGCTTCCACTCAAGTACACAAAATGCTCTTTGGAAAACTCTCAGGGATGATTATCAAAACATTGCATCATATCACCAAAGATGGACATGTGATGCGGATGTGTTACATTATTTCTGTTCTTTTCTAGGCTGTATATTTACCACATACTAACACACTTTTTTAATGTGTTTTATTTGCTTAAACAAAACAAAAATCTGTCATTTTCACTTCTGTCATCATTTTAACTATCAATAAGAAGTCCTCTGCTGAAGTCACAATAAATATGCACACACAAACACACACACACGCGCACGCGCTCGTGTACCAGTACTTGGTGCCAGTAGGCAGGGACTTGCCTGAAAGATTGAAAGCAATTAAAACTATCATCTGCAATGGCTTTAGGCTGGCCTGTGGCTGCAAGCTAGAGCTGCCAACCTTCATCAGGCTCTCAGAGAGAGCGAGAGCGAGAGAGACTGAGAGACACAGAGAGAGAGAGAGACAACCGGGGTGGAGTTAAGAGAAGCACAGTGGAAGATTTTTATTATGACACTAGATGGCCACCAACACTAGACAGTGATGCAGTGCAGCAGCTGTATGTGTTTGTATGAGACATGTTCTTTGAACATGAACAATTGCATGATATTTACATATGAGTCATTTGTCTTTCTCAAATGTGGATATAAATGTAGAGTCTGTACTTGAAAATTACTAAGGAAATCTACCAAGGAATCATTTACCATCAGATCCAACTTACTGTTAGAACATTTGGACAGGAATCTACACAGGTTACGACCTCCCTGTCTCACATCCTGAGGCTCTGGAGCTTTACCAGAACTTAACTACCAATTTACTGTCATTCACCGTCACACTCATTCCTGCTCGCTCTTCTGCTCTTCTTTCATTTTTATATGCCAGAATGACCCTTTCATAATCTACCTGTAAATAGAATTAGAAATAGAGTAGGTTTACAACTAGAGTAAGTTAGAAATCGTTATTAGATTTAGAAATGGAGTTTGATTTAAATGTAGACTTAGTATTAGTTTTTAGAGATAATAGAAAATCTCATATTTACAACTGTTTAGAATGAGCTAAGAGTTAGAATATAGAATTAGAGTAAGAAATTGAGGTAGATTTACATCTAGTTAGAATTAGTTATTAGAGTAAGAAACAGTCAAATTTACAATTAGTGTTAGATAGAACAAGAATTTAGATTCGAGTTAGCGTTAGAATATGAATTGGAAAGAGTTAGAATTGAGATTCTAACTCTAGTTGTAAATGTTACTCTATTCCTGAATTTATATGTAAATCTAACTATTTCTAACCCTTAATTCTAATAAATCTATTTCTATCTAAACCTAGATATACTGTAAATCTAACTATTTCTAAATAATTCTAATTACTCTAATTCTATCTAAACCTAGATATACTGTAAATCTAACTATTTCTAAATAATTCTAATTACTCTAATTCTATCTAAACCTAGATATACTGTAAATCTAACTATTTCTAAATAATTCTAATTACTCTAATTCTATCTAAACCTAGATATACTGTAAATCTAACTATTTCTAAATAATTCTAATTACTCTAATTCTATCTAAACCTAGATATACTGTAAATCTAACTATTTCTAAATAATTCTAATTACTCTAATTCTATCTAAACCTAGATATACTGTAAATCTAACTATTTCTAAATAATTCTAATTACTCTAATTCTATCTAAACCTAGTTATACTGTAAATCTGACTATTTCTAAATAATTCTAATTTAATTCTATCTAAACCTAGATATACTGTAAATCTAACTATTTCTAAATAATTCTTACTCTAATTCTATCTAAACCTAGTTATACTGTAAATCTGACTATTTCTAAATAATTCTAATTTAATTCTATCTAAACCTAGATATACTGTAAATATAACTATTTCTAAATAATTCTAATTTAATTCTATCTAAACCTAGATATACTGTAAATATAACTATTTCTAAATAATTCTAATTACTCTAATTCTATCTAAACCTAGATATACTGCAAATCTAACTAATTCTAATAACTCTAATTCTATCTTAACCTAAATATACTGTAAATCTAACTATTTCTAAATAATTCTAATTTAATTCTATCTAAACCTAGATATACTGTAAATATAACTATTTCTAAATAATTCTAATTACTCTAATTCTATCTAAACCTAGATATACTGCAAATCTAACTAATTCTAATAACTCTAATTCTATCTTAACCTAGATATACTGTAAATCTAACTATTTCTAAATAATTATAATTTAATTCTATCTAAACCTAGATATACTGTGAATCTAACTATATCTAAATAATTCTAATATCTCTAATTCTATCTAAACCTAAAGTTACTGTAAATCCAACTATTTCTAACTAATTCTATTAACTTTAATTCTATCTAAACTTAGTTATACTGTAAATGTAACTATTTCTAACTAATTCTAATAACTATAATTCTATCTACACCTAGTTATACTGTAAATCCAACTATTTCTAACTAATTCTAATTACTCTAATTCTATCTAAACCTAGTTATACTGTAAATCTGACTATTTCTAAATAATTCTATTAACTCTAAATCTATCTAAACCTAGTTATACTGTAAATCCAACTATTTCTAACTAATTCTAATTATTCTAATTCTATCTAAACCTAGATATACTGTAAATCCAACTATTTATAACTAATTCTATTAACTCTGATTCTATCTAAATCTAGTTATACTATAAATTTAACTTTCTAAATAATTCTAATAACTCTAATTCTATCTAAACCTGGTTATACTGTAAATATAACTATTTATAACTAATTCTAATAACTCTAATTCTATCTAAATCTAGTTATACTATAAATGTAACTTTCTAAATAATTCTATTAACTCGAAATCTATCTAAACCTAGTTATACTGTAAATCCAACTATTTCTAACTAATTCTAATAACTCTAATTTTATCTAAATCTAGTTGTACATCTAATTCTATTTTCTAATCTAATAACTAATTCTAACCTGTTGTAAATCTATTTCTAATTATAAAAACTAATTCATTGTGTAGTTGTAGTGTAACAACATTTTTAACTCTAATTCTGATACCTAATTCTAACACTTATTTAATAAAATTCTAATGTCTAATTCTAATAACTAATTCTAACCTGTTGTAAATATATTTCAAAATAGAATTCTAATTAACTCTTGTTATAAATCCAACTATTTCTAACTAATTTTAATATAGATGTACAACTGAGTTAGAATTAGTTATAGAATTAAAGTCAGAAGAATACATACACTTCGGTTGAAGTCTGGGGGTAACACGATAAATGTAATGTGTGTTACATAATCAGATTACTTTTTTGAGTAACGAGTAAAGGAATGCAATTTTTTATTTTATTTTAGACCATAATATCTGAGTTACTTTTTACACCTCTACTGTCCCTGTATTACGAGAAATCAGGGGTAAAAGTGTGCAAACTTCAGGGAGGAGACATAGTGCATGATGGGCATTGTAGTTCTATAGAGTGTGAGGCCAGAGACTATTTAGTAGAGACAAGTCACTTCTTTTTAAAAGAATGGAAGAAATTGGAATGACCAACCAAGAAGCTCTAGCACCCAACAGTCAATGGATGTGGAAAGGAAGTCCTGCCTTGCAGGTAAAAGTGTCAATCATCTTTTAGATACAGACATTCAACTGCCAGTCAGTCAACTCATGAATGCGCATGCACATTTCATGTTTTTAAGTAATATGAGGTCAACATTCGGTTGAGTGAAACGTGATTGATTCACGTGTTAATACACACTGCATTAAAAAATCATTAAATGCGTTTAGGCAGAGGGATTATAAGACTATAATAAGACTATAACACTGGACATGACATGATACACAGGGTAAAATACTCGCTCAATTCACTGATTTATGCTGCCGTACTGCTCCATGTTACAGCTCCATGTAACTGGAAGAATGGGATGAGAACAGACTCTGGATCAGTGGCTCCGAGCAAAGTTCTACATCAATTGTGTATGCAGAGAAAATGACTTAGTTTCTAAAAATATTCTACATCTTTGGTACATTTCTCAGATCAGAATTTAAATTCTCAAAACTACATGTTCAATCTTCACATCATTGTGTCACTTGTGCACATCAAAAAAGCTCATTTCTTTGAACAAGTTGCAAATGATTTGGTACATCCATGCAAATGATTATGTACAATTCTCTGCTGTTTCCTACATTACCAGTTGCTTATGTCATGTTGATCAAAATGTATTATAATGGGTCTCTGTATAATAGTCTCACCCCCCACAACATTTTGGCATTAGTTCATAGCCAAGTCTTTACATGCAAAATGGTTGAACAAGTTGTCATAATATGTCAAGCATATTTCTATACTTTCCATTAGACTTTTTCACTCCCAGGTGAATCTTGACTTTCTCTAATGAATGTGCATCTCATGAACCATCAACTGGCAAGTATATATACACTACCGTTCAAAAGTTTGGGGTCACTTACTCATTCTTTATTTATTTATTTATTTCACATTTTAGAATAATAGTAGTCAGCAAAACTATGGAATAATAGAAATGGAAATATGGGAATTATTTTGTGACCAAAAAATCCAAAATAAATCCAAAACTATGTAATATTTTAGCATCTTCAAAGTAGTCACCCTTTGCCTAGATTTTGCAGACATGTACTCGTGACATTTTCTCAACCAACTTCTTGAGGAATCACCCCGGGATGCTTTTTAAACAGTATTGAAGGAGTTCCCATCTATGTTGGGCACTTATTGGCTTCTTTTCTTCATATTTTGATCCAAGTCATCCATTTCAAAAACTTTTTTTTTTTTTAGGAAATTTTAGATTTGTAATTAAATAAATGTATATGTTTTGGCAGAATAATATTTTGTCTACAAAGTTAATTTCAAACTTTTAAGCATACACCTTCAGATCAAAAGATTTTTAAGATCATGAGAAACATTTCAGACAAGTGACCCCAAACTTTTGAACGGTAGTGTATAGCCGGAGCACAACACAATGTCTGACAATGGAAGGACAAGGAATTGGACGGGGTCAACAGCCAGAGAGAAGAAGAAGAGGAAGAGGAGTGAGGCTGCGTGGCGGAGGAGTTGGGAGGCCAAGGACATATGCACGTTCCTGATGAGATAAGAGCCACACTTGTAGACCATGTTCTCAATCATGGGCTTACAATGGCCGAGGCTGGTCGAAGGGTTCAGCCAAATGTTGGGAGACCAACTGTGTCCTCAATCATTCAGACTTTTCGTCGACAGAACAGGTATGCAATCTAACAATAGGCACTGTACTGTAATACTGTATACTATCTGTAGTGCTTCATACAATATTACAGTATTCCACTTGCATTTTACAATATACAGTAACTTTACATGTAAACAGTGACATTTTATATTACTCAATTTTGTGTTTTGCATTGCAAAGTTGGACTGCAAGACAACTTCACAGGGGTGGCAGAGGGCCCCTTTTCACACCTGAACACGAGGAGGCTATTTGCACCATGGTTGTAGAATACAATGCCATAAGACTAAGGGAGATAAAGAGTGCCATTATAGAGGACAACGACATCTTTGAAAACATCCAAACAGTCAGCATCTCAACCATTGACAGGGTGCTGAAAAGACACCAAATGAATATGAAGCAGCTGTACACTGGTCCATTTAAAAGAAATGGTGAAAGAGTGAATGAGCTGCGCTACTACCAGTATGTTCAGGTAAACATGTATGAGCATGCAGCAACTGTACCTCAGAGTAAACAGTACAATATCATATAGTGATATACAGTACAGTAAGTGTGACCTTTACACATTTGCTATGGCTGTAGAAAAGATGCAATATGTGCTGTATACATTTGATGTAACTGTATCTTGTCCAAAATGAAAATGCATGTAATTCATAAAACTCATTTTGTGTCTTCTGGATATAGCGTATAATGGAACCGGAAGCAAGTGAACCACCGCACCGCTTCATCTACATGGATGAGGCTGGCTTCAACCTTACGAAACGCAGAAGGCGTGGTCGAAATATCACCGGCCACAGAGCTTCAGTTGATGTGCTAGGCCAGCGAGGCGGGAACATAAACATGGGTGCTGCTATCTCTGAGAATGGTGTGCTAACGCATATTCCCATTATTGGGCCATACAATACGGCCGTACAAATACCTTTTTAGACACTCTCTACAGGGATCAGATTGGAGATGACCTGCCAAACTACGTGATAGTTTGGGACAATGTCAGTTTCCATCGCTCCAACATCATCAGGCAATGATTTGCGACCCACAACAGGATGCTGATGGAGTTCCTCTCACCCTACTCCCTATTCCTTAACCCCATTGTGGAATGTTTCTCAGCATGGAGATGGAAAGTATACGATCACCAGCTACATTCACAGATGACCCTTCTGGCTGCCATGGATGCAGAGGCTGGATAAGAGACTGTAAAAGATTCTTTCCACTCTGCATCGCAAGAGAAGATATTCGCTGTGATGTGGATGAGAATTTGTGGGCCAACAGACAGGAACGTCAAGAGGTGTTGGAAGACTGCACTGTAATTCCTACAGCACTGCATGTACAGTTTTCCCTAAGGAGATTGTCCTATGTCCTTTCTGTATCGCAATGACTTGGTCTGTCAACAAATTACAGTACAAACAGTAAAAGCGTAAATGAGAATCTTGTCCAGTCTCTTGCAATCAAACTCCCACATACACTTAAGGTGTAACTACAATTTACAATAACTGTCATCAAAACTTTAGCCATAGTTTACACCAGAACATCCCTCCAGAGTACACTGTTATATTGACAACATGACTAAGCAATTTGACTGTCTGATCCGTGCACAATGACACAAGGACTTGTCATTCGGATGGCACTGGCATGTTCATTGACACAGATATTTACATTTGAGAGATGAACTAAGGATTTTGAGCAAGAGGCTTTTGCAGGTAATCCATGGTGTTTTGCTATTTGCACAAATTGTTTTGAGAAATGCACTTTCTGTTTTGCAAATGTCGAGGATGATTCGAGAAATGTACCAAAGCGACTGTACAAAAACGACATTTTATGACATTTTGGTAGCATTAAAAACTATTCCATTCGAGTTGTATCAGCAACAAAAAAAAAGCCTGCACTGAGATCACTTAAGTGAAAATATGTATTTATTCCTCAGACTTATTCCTTGAACTTGAGCTTCCACTCTGTTGTCTTTTCAGCTCAACACTACACACAGTCAGCTCCGTTCATCACTCACTTCCCATCTGCCACTGCATGCTCTCCTCAAATACTCCCGCCGCTCCTCACTGGTATGTGAGACCGATGTGGCGCACAGGTGGAACTCGTTGACCACTTATCTCTCCGGCCTCGCTCTGCCCCGATGCCGCTTGGCCACGCCCTGCTTGCTAAATTTTGGTTGGCTGACCAATCAACATCAAGGGATATTACATTACATATCTTTGAACAAACTGTATATCCCTCGCAGCCTTTTCACTGACGTTAAATTAAATACGGCATATAACAACTACCCTGACTAATTTCCACTGTAATTCTGTCTATAATTCTAACTGTAATCTAGTCCTCTTTTTTATTGCTCTCCTTCTTGTTCTTTTATTCAGTCCTCAATGCTGTCACACTAGCTCAGTGTCTACATTATCTCTGCTGATTCCTCCTGTCTCCCTCTTTCTTTCTCGTTCTCTCCCTCTCCTCTTTTTTCTCAGTGACAGAAAGACTTGTTCAGAGTGACAGTCTGATATCAGAGTCCTAATCGCTGTCAATGCCACCAGTCCAGGACCAGTCGACCCAGCCCCCGGGTGCCAGAACACATCACTGTACCACACACACAGATTCATACACATACACACACGTGTGTCAGTGCAGCGGGAGTCAGGAAGGCCCCTGCGGTTCTGAGCCACATCATTGTCCATGTATCCTGCAGCAACCAGGGACCAGACAGGAACACAAGCCTGAGTAGTAGGTACACACACCCACACACGCACATACGAATGTCATAAGCCATCACTACTCCTTAAACACACAGACACAGATACATTTCAGTGCAGTGCCAGTCAGGGACGGCACCGTGGTGCCATGCCACATCACTGTCTACATCTGCCCTGGTATCCAGGGCTCAGACAGCAGGATACATCCACACACACAGTTTTTGGGAGGTTTTGATAAGGAGATAATGAATAAAAGTCTTTTCGGATCAACATAAAGTTCTATTTAGAACCATAACGGCTTTTAGAATAATTATATAAACTCTGTATATGTATATATGTGTGTGTGTGTGTGTGTGTGTGTGTGTGTGTTCTGTAAAAATTCTCTAGTTCTTCATAAAACAATCTTTTTAGATGAGACCCACAAAACCTGTGAAGAACATGTCCAGGCCATATTTCACCCCCAAAATAAAATACATTAGTAAGAACTTATATTTAAATCTGAAAGAATAGGAAGACTAATTTGACAAGTAATTTGTTTAGATATTCAGGTTAAAATATACTGCATTATTGTGGCAGATGAGTAAAGCATTGAGAAGACAATACAAAAACCGTCATTAGAAGTCAATATATTGCTTTATCTTTATTCCCATTTAGTTTAACAATCTTCAAATGAAAGCAATCCATTTTGCCAATAAGTAGATGAATCTGTCCTGTTCTCACTGGACTTGCTCTTGCGTTCCTGTGCACTGGTTTTCAGCATCATAGATGCTATGTTTTTGGGATGCTGATTCAAGGTAGAAGTAGCTGAAATATTAAAAATCACATCTTGAGATCCTTACATCTCTCATTCTGTGGCTGCGCTGCTTGTGAGGTTTGTTTAGACATACTGACTGCCCCTTGCTGACATTGCTCATAAAAACATGGTTACATGCACTTGCTTGACTTGCTCCGATGGTAGGAAAATATGTACTTTTATTAAGGAATTTACATATGACGCAGGGGGGCATGATTCATTTAGTTGTTGTTGGGTTTTTTTTTTTTTTTTGCATTATTTTTTATATTACTAATCGCACTGAATTATTGCTTCAAAATGTATTGAAATAAAAAAAATTGCATTAATATGTAAAAAAAAAAAAAAAAAAAAGACTTTTATGAGAATAACAATTAGAATAACCATTGAGATTAATGGGATTTAAAAAAAAGAAAAGGGAAATTTCCATTTTTATCCTTTAAAAAAAAAATGTAAAAAATTAAAAGTGAAATATCCTGATGCATTACAGAATTTTTCCCTTTTAAAAATAAATAAATAAACTTCTTTTATGATATATTTTCTACTTGAAAAGTGTGCTTTCTTTCTTTAAAATAAACGTCACTTGCTTTGATATTTTGTCATGCATTTTTTAGTGTGGCTTAAGCATCCAAATACTTTTGGGGCCACTCTGTCTATCTGCAATCTCTCTCTCTATATAGAGACAGAGAGATGTGCTCTTGGGCTAGTGAATTATTAAGGGTTACTAATATGTCCTAAAATGTCACTTTGCCCCATCCATTAACATCCTGTCACATCTATTCTGTCCCTCACTCTCACACACACACACATATACTGTATACACACAGGATTAAGGTCATACAAGGTAATGCTGGTGTTGTAGCAATTTCTATAGCATAACTTTGTGTGTGTGTGTGTGTGTGTGTGTGTAGTACGGAGGTTTGGATACTTTCTGAGTTATGATCCGGAGTTTTTTCTCTTGCTTTTCAGCTCTACCTCTTTCTTGCTCCCCCCACCCCTCCCCCCTCTCTCTCTCACTATTTTTCTTGCTTCGCTTCGTGCCTGCCGGTCTATCTCCACAGCCGAGCTGGTCGTTGCCGCAAGCGACGAGAAGCTGTCGTTTCTCGTTAACATCTTTGTGGTGACCATGCTCCTTGATTAGAGCAAGTGTGTGTGTCAAGGGGAGGGGGGGTGTTAGTGATGGTGCTCTTCTCCCCCCCAACACAACCCCCAGAGCTAGTCTTAAAGATCAGTGATTTGGTCAATTGGCCTGGCACATCATATAGCACTCAAACCCCGTGACACGCCAAAAGACCAGTCACACACACAGACGGCCACGGGCCGCTCGCGCTAGCTTGTGTGGAGGTGCAAGTGGTGCTCTCAGAGTACACTTATGAGCAAGATAATATAGACAGACAAACAGAATGATCAATATAATGATAGACAGACAGACAGACAGACAGACAGACAGACAGACAGATAGATAGATAGATAGATAGATAGATAGATAGATAGATAGATAGATAGATAGATAGATAGATAGATAGATAGATAGACAGACTGACAGACAGACAGACAGACAGACAGACAGACAGACAGATAGATAGATAGATAGATAGATAGACAGACCAACGGGTAGACAGATAGACAGGTAGACAGACCGACGGGCAGACAGATAGATAGACAGGTAGACAGACCAACAGACAGATAGATAGACAGACAGACAGACAGATAGACAGGTAGACAGAGAGACCGACAGACAGATAGATAGACAGACAGATAGATAGATAGATAGATAGATAGATAGATAGATAGATAGATAGATAGATAGACAGAGAGACAGACAGACAGACAGACAGACAGACAGACAGATAGATAGACAGACCGACGGGTAGACAGATAGATAGACAGGTAGACAGACAAACCGACAGACAGACAGATAGATAAACAGACAGACCGATGGGTAGATAGATAGATAGATAGATAGATAGATAGATAGATAGATAGATAGATAGATAGATAGATAGATAGATAGATAGATGGATAGATAGAAAGAAAGACCGACCGATAGATAGACAGGTAGACAGACCGACAGACAGATAGATAGATAGATAGACAGACAGACAAGCAGACAGATAGATAGATAGATAGATAGATAGATAGACAGACAGACAGACAGACAGACAGACAGACAGACAGATAGATAAACAGACAGACCGACAGACAGATAGATAGACAGACAGACAAGCAGACAGATAGATAGATAGATAGATAGACAGACAGACAGACAGACAGACAGACAAACCGACAGACAGACAGATAGATAAACAGACAGGCCGATGGATAGATAGATAGATAGATAGATAGATAGATAGATAGATAGATAGATAGATAGATAGATAGATAGATAGATAGAAAGAAAGACCGACAGATAGATAGACAGGTAGACAGACCGACAGACAGATAGATACATAGACAGACAGACAAGCAGACAGATAGATAGATAGATAGATAGATAGATAGACAGACAGACAGACAGACAGACAGACAAACCGACAGACAGACAGATAGATAAACAGACAGGCCGATGGATAGATAGATAGATAGATAGATAGATAGATAGATAGATAGATAGATAGATAGATAGATAGATAGATAGATAGATAGATAGATAGATAGATAGATAGATAGATAGATAGATAGATAGATAGATAGAAAGAAAGACCGACAGATAGATAGACAGGTAGACAGACCGACAGACAGATAGATACATAGACAGACAGACAAGCAGACAGATAGATAGATAGATAGATAGATAGATAGATAGACAGACAGACAGACAGACAGACAGACAAGCAGACAGATGATAGCATTCAATGTGAGTCCTCATGTTTGTAGTGTTCCCAACATATTTCACCTTCGCTTTACAAACCTTGCATATGGCGTAAGTCTTGTCAAGCTCCTTCTTCCCCTGGAGATGGTACAATCCAAAGTTTGTCCAAACGCTTGCCCTCACTGAAAGCGGGCAGGATGTATTTGTTTTTCCTCCTCCATTGCTCGCGGATACTCCACTCCTGCTCACGGCGTGAGGTGTGCGCTCTCTAAACTGTCCAGGTGCTGCACTTCACTCGCAGTTGACTTCCGCCATTTTTGTTCCGACAACATCACGTTACTAACTAACATTTAGAAAATCTTTTTATTTATTTATTTGTGAATCGATTCGAATCGGTAGAAGATAGAATCGATTTTTTCCCACATGCCTAATAGATAGACACACTGACGCACCCCTCAGTGCCCTTCATTATACCATAAACCAAGCACTTCGCTTAAGTACACAAGCATAACTTTTCTGTAGATCAGTGTAACAGCGTCAGGTCATGTGAGTGTCCTGTTTCCTCTTATTCTACTAAACACTCATCTCCAAAAGAGTAAGTCTGTTAACTGAGAGAAAAAGCAAATATTGAGGTATGTTTGCAGCTCAGTGTAATTGTATTTTATTTGCATCCCCCGAAGGGTTCATAATGAAGACTTACTGTACTGAATGTGATGTCACTTCCTATTTTTTATATGCATTGCTGTCAATCACTGACAGGTTTATATTACATAAAGATATTCACACCACTATACATTCATAAAACACTGTAGTCTTTTCTGGTCTTGGTCTAGTGGTTAGTGCATGTGCCATTGACATGCTGAGCTGTGGCGCTTATGTGGGATGCACAGGTTTGAATCCAGTCGGCATTGTGTACTGATTCCATTTCCCCCCTCTCTCTCTCTCTCTCCAATGATGTCCTGTCTTCTCGTTACTGTCTCTATCAATAAAAAGTGTCAAAATAGCCCAAATGTGGCTGCACGTTTAATTAAACAGGAGTAATGTGAGATCACTAAGAGATGCATATAGACACAGCTAAAGAAATGGCCTAACAAATAGCAAACAGGGAAAAGGCAAGCAGAAAAGGGCAGAGGGAAAAGATAAAGAGAGGCCAGCTGAGAATGTCGACGGAAGAGAGTAACAGACAGAGAGAGACAGAGTGAGTAATACTGCAGCATGGCTTCCCTCTAGCTATAGCTTCTTGACTTGTTTATGTATGGCGGAGAGAGGGGTGAACATATGGTGTACTAAAGCGTGGACTTGTCTTCTCCACACCCACAGGGGGTCTGTCTCACTGCATAACTCACGCATGAACAGACAGGGCAGGGCGCTGTTTCCACTCTATGTCCTGATTATTTGCCAACTGCATTTTCTTATAGTCATTTGTATAAGCTCTTCTTTTCTGCATTTTCTTCCTATTTTCAGGCCAAAACCTCAGTAGAGCTCCCGCATGTCACTGAGCATTCTCTAGATAACTCTAAACAGTTCTCTTGTATCTTCTGAATGCTCAAAAAAAGGCAGCAGCTTCCTAGCTGAGCCATGTGTAGCCACCAGTACTAAACCTGCTTCTGCAAACATGCTATGCTGAAGATATGTGGTCCAATTGTACATTTATACTTCACTGCGAAAAGTCATTTTATCTATCAGTATTGTTGTCTTTTTTTTCCAGATAAAACATATGTACATTCTTGAAGCAAAGTCTATTCAAATAGTAAAATTGTATAATGTAAGATAATAAGTCTTGTTTTAAATTTTTTTATCTTGAATTAAAGCTGAAATGTGTAATTTTCCTGTTAAAATACTTTCTCCTATCCCAGCTTATGTGCTGAGACATTAATAATAATAATAAAAAAAAATATTTCTATAGCATTTTTCACAAACTCAAGGTCGCTTCAAAATGTACACCAGTATAGCAAAAGAAAGAGATATAACAATACAAAAGAGCAACAAAGAGGTGTAACCACCAAAAAGACCAATAAAAAGGAGCATAAGCACTTAAAAAACATGGTTAGTTTTAATTGTTAATTTTTGGTACATGCACTATGGTTTTCTTGCTGCAAAAATGTTTTTTTACAGTCAAGGTTACTGCAGATTTATTATAGTGAAATTTTGTTTAATTTTCACAAGGTCATGTTTTTTTGTGGAAATGGTAATTTTTTTTACTGGTACTCGTACGACAAATTAACAATGGTGTTACATAGTTAAACTGTAATAATCATGTTTTTGGCACAATGGTCATTTTTATTACCATAGTTTTGGTTTTCCTGTTTTATAACTGAAGTTTAACTACGAATAGCATGGTTAAAATATGCATACTCTAGTAAAACCATAGTTAATGCTCATAAGAGATTGATAAAACTGTACGCCACATCTATTGTAAGGGTACACAAACTCATGAGAGGGAACGAAAAATGTACTGCGATGGAATGCAAAACATATTTTAAGGGAACGCAAAGCTATTGCAAGGGAACGGCAAACTTATTGTTAGGGTATGCAAACTATTGTGATAGAACGCAAAACTTTTGCGAGGACACCAAACACCAAACTTAGTATGAGGGAATGCAAACTTTTAGGATGGAACACAAAACTTATTGCAAGGTACCTCCAAACTTATAGTAAAGGACAGCAAAACTTATTGTAATTGAATGCCAAACTTATTGTAAGGGAACAAAAACTGTTGTTAGGGGAACACAAAACGTAGTGTGAGGGAATGCAAACTATTGTGAGAAAACACAAAAATTATTGTGGAGATACAAACTATTGCTAGGGAATGCAAACAATTGTGTGGGAACGCAAATCATTGTGAGGGAACACAAAACGTCTAGGTTACTATTGTAACCTCCATTCCCTGATGGAGGGAACGAGATGTTGTTTTGAAGAAGTGACACTAGGGGTCTCTCTTGAGAGCCTCATGCATTTTTGAACTTGAGAAAAGGCCAATGAGAAATTGGCAGAATTTGCATCCCCCCCCCCCCCCCCCCCCCCCCCCCCCCCCCCGGACATACGGGTACAAAGGGAGAGAAATGCGTCTGTCCATTCAGGATTTTGTCTGAGACGAAAATGAGGTTCGGCCGTACAATGGCTCGGTTAAGCGAAGTGGTCTGGAGGACACAACTTCTCGTTCCCTCCATCAGGGAACGGAGGTTACAATAGTAATCTAGATGTTCCCCGTCTGTCACTCACTTCGACGTTGTGTCGAAGAAGCGACACTAGGGGTCAAATTTTAATCACGCCATGCGCTGAACTATGTATGTGCGATGCTGATGCAGGTGCGGGCAGGCAGTTGCGTGCCAAAGCGACAGGCCATGTCAGACTGTACATACCCTTCCCCAACACCCCATAAAATCCCCATAACCTTCAGGTTTCTACACCCCGATATGGGGGGAACAAGGCAACGTTCCAAGCATGGGAGCAAGCCGCGCCAGCCACGCCTTTTCTATCTCCATGTTTCTCGCATAGAGCTAAAGCGGCTGGGGCCATCTTAACGCTATCACACGTATCGGGGAAGGCGTTCTTTCCTAATTCCTATTCTTTCAGGGGAAAAGACCCTGCAGAGACAACACCTGCCCAGGCTGGGGGAGGTAAAGAGTGATGAAATATATCACATGGGATTTCAGGTCACATGTGGAGAATGGCGTGTGGTAGATCCTACTTCATTGGGAGGGAGGAGTTGCTACAAACATGGCGAAAGGGGGGCAGTGAGGACTACACACAAGGGGAGAAGTTCACACGGGGGCCTGACCTGTGGAGCACTTATTCCAGTACAGAGTAATTTGAGTACTCGTAGTGGGTCTGGTCAGATAATTCCTCTGCTGAATTCGCGGACCAGAGGGCTAGTGAGGAGTCATCCAGGGAGCCAAGTTGGTGGGATCTCCTGGGATAAGAGTGCACGATATTACCTCAATGGAGGGAAAGGGCACTAGGTGCAAGCGGTACATCCGCTCGGTTGTTACCGTGTTACCGAGTTCTACCGGCTCGGACCTGAGAAAACACTGGATGAAACCGACTCAACCCTGAGATTGTAAAATCTCATAAAGGTATTGAGTGTTGCCCAACCTGTTGCTCTGCATATGTCTGCTAAGGAGGTGCCTTTGGTCAGTGCCAGCGAGGATGCCACACTTCTCGTCGAGTATGCTCGAATCCGCAATGGGACGGGCATGGCCTGGGTGTGATAGGCCAATGCTATGGTGTCAACCACCCAGTGGGAAAGCCTCTGTTTGGAGACAGCGTTCCCTTTCTGCTGTCCACCAAAGCAGACAAAGAGCTGCTCAGAACATCTAAAGCTCTGCGTGTGGTCCAAATAGATACGCAAAGCACGTAACAGACACAGCAACGAAGGGGCTGGGTCTGCCTCCTCCGGGGCAGTGCTTGCAGGTTCACTACCTGGTCTCTGAAGGGAGTCGTAGGAACCTTGGGCACGTAGCCCGGTCGTGGTCTTAGGGTGACGTGAGTGTCTGCCAGACCGAACTCCAGGCAGGTGTCGCTGACAGAGAACGCTTGCAGGTCCCCAACCCTCTTGATGGAGGCAAGCGCAATCAGGAGGGCTGTCTTCAAGGAGAGGGCCTCGAGCTCAACTCAGTCAATCGGCTCGAAGGGGGGTCTCTGAAGGCCCGAGAGGACCACTGAGAGAACCCAGGAGGGGAACAGGCTTGGCCAGGGTGGAATCAACTTCCGAAGCCCCTAAGGAACGTGGTAATCAAGTCACACTTACCCAAGGACTTTCTGTCCACTGCATCGTGGTGGGCCACGATAGCAGCTACACACACCTTCAAGGTGGAGGGGGACAGCCTCCCCTCCAACCTCTCTTGCAGGGATGAAAGCACTGACTGAACTGCGCATCTCTGCGGGAGTGCTCGCCGTCTTGGCGATTTATGTACCCTACCGTCGTGGTGCTGTCTGAACAGATCAAGATGTGCTTGCCACAGACTAGTGGGAGGAACATCCGTAGGGCAAGAAATACAGCCAACAACTCTTTCCAGGAGCCAGCAGCTGCATGCCCATTGCAACACAGTGCCCCAACCCTGTTTGGAGGCATCTGAGGTAACCAGAACGCGTCAGGACACCTGCTGTAAAGAACAGAGGTCTGTCCAGTGTTTGAAAGTCTGGCGGCTGGCGGGGGTGATGAACACATGGTGCGTGCCGTGGTGCCATGCCCATCTCGGGACTCGAGTCTGGAGCCAGTGCTGAAGTGATCTCATATGCATCAACCCCAGTGGCGCAACCGCCACGGAGGACGCCATATACCCCAGGAGCCTCTGGAAATTTTTTAGAGGAACCGCCGTGCCTGGCTTGAACAAGGCAAGGCATTTCATCGCTGACTGCGTGCACTCGTTAGTGAACCGCGCTATCATTGAGACTAACATGCCGAGAAAAGAGATGCTCTGAACCGGGGGCGAGCTTGCTCTTTTTCCAGTTCACCTGAAGCCCTAAGGTGCCTGAGCACCTGGTCCCTGTGGGCGCATAGTAACTCTCGTGAGTGGGCCAGGATGAGCCAGTTGTCAAGATAGTTGAGTATGTGAATGCCCACTTCCTCTGGCGGGGTAAGAGCTGCCTCTGCGACCCTCGTGAGGACGCAAGGGGACAGGGACACGCCGAAGGGGAGGACCTTGTACTGAAACGCCTGGCCATCGAACGTGAACCGTAGAGAGGGTCGGTGTCGAGGCAAGATAGAGACGTGGAAGTACGCGTCCTTCAGGTCTACCGCTACAAACCAATCTTGATGCCGGGTGCAAGTTAAGATGAGTCTTTGTATGAGCATTTTGAATGGGAGTTTATGCAAGGTCTGGTTGAAAACCCACAAGTCCAAGATCGGTTGTAAGCTGCCGCCTTTCTTAGGTATGATGAAGTAAGGGCTGTAGAGACCCTTCTTCATCTCGGCTGGAGGGACAGGCTCTACCCTGTTTTTAAGTAGAAGGATCGCGATCTCCGCACACAGGGTGTTGGCGTCTTCGGCGTGCACCGAGGTAAAGCGGACACTGGCGAAAAAGGGGGCGGGGGCCTGGCGAACTGAATCGCGTAGCGCAGCTCCTTTTATACTCGTATGTCTGGTGGAGTGGCATACAAATTCCTCTCGACAATTCTCATTGGACTTTTCTCACAGATCATAGGTGTTTGGGGAACCCAAGAGTGACCCCTAGTGTCACTACATCGACACAACTTTGAGTGAGTGTGAATAGAGAAATTTTGCGAGGGAACACAAAACTATTGCAAGATAATGCAAAAATGACTGTGACAGAACGCAAAATATTGTGAGTGAACATAAACTATTGGGAGTGAACGCAAAACATATTGCGAAGGAAATTAAATATGTATTGTGAGGGAACATAAACTATTGAATGGGGACCCAAAACTTATTGTGAGAGAATAAGGGGATTTGTACAATTTACATTTAAAAAAAAAAAAAACTAATTTTTAAAAAAACGTTCTTTTAAGAACGTTTTGATGGTTTTACTGCAATAACTGAATAATTTAATTATTTTGCAGTGTTTCAACATGATTAGAACATGATTCAAGTGAGGAAGAATCGGACCAACGAATGCTGAGACACAGGAAGTTGCAAGATCGAGGAGAAATCATCAGGAACACACACACTAACACATGGCATCCCTGAAGGTCAAAGCATTTACAAATATACGGACATACATTTACTCCCTACAGGTCAGTGAATTCACACAGTGGAACCCTGCAGGTTGTTTGCTGTGCACACAGACACACGCATGCACACACGCACCCCAATGACACACTTGTGCCCTACAGGGGGTGGAGGGGTGAGTGATTGACAGCTCTCCTGATGGCGGATGGCAGCAGCTGATGTTTCCCCTCATTTCATCTTCCTGTTGCCTGGGTCAGGTGACACCCACAGGTGCAATGGTGAGCACCCCTAGAGCTCTCCCGTTCAACTCACATATGTGCTGTGTGTGTGTGCTGATGTTTATATGCATGTGTTTGTCTCTGAGGATGTCGGGGGGGTCAGTTATTCATAGATCAGAATCACGGAGGCAGAAAGCAGATGTTACTCATCACTGTCAGACAAACAAATACACTGACATTAACGCCACACCAGCTACAGATCTAGTGTCTCGAACGCTCCTGGCCACAGATACACTGACATGAATGCCACTCAGAGTTGTCAAGCGAAGTGATGATCATGTTCAAAATACTATGTTATTATACTTACTCATGTTCCAAACACATATGACTATCTTTCTACTGTAGAACAAAAAAGGAGTTGTTCGACAGATTGTTTAGTCTCAAGCCATCATTCACTTTTAGGATGTATGTCAGTCCCGAACTTTTTTCCAACATCTCCTTTGTGTTCCACTGAAAAAAAGAAATGTCATACAGGTTTGGAAAAACAAAGGGATGAGTAAATGATGACTGAATTTACATTTTCTGTAGAACTGTCCCTTTAAATGTAGTATTGATCAAATATAACACACAGAGGGATAAAAGGAGAGAAACAGTGAGGGAAGGGAAAACGGAAGAGAGACTGAAAGACGGGTTAGTTGAATAATTGATATTTGCTGAGAGCTATATGAGTTTTCTTAATGTGCTTCACAGCATTCGCTAAGAGTGCCGCTATTAGCATCTAACACCACAGGGCCAAAAACAGACAGAGACGGACTACCAAAAACACTCTGCAACTCACCAGCACGCTTAGTCATGCATTCACACACACTTGCGTACTGTAGCTATCTTAATGAGGACAAACCATAGACTTCTACTGTTTTTAGATATAGATACACATATGTTTTATATAAAGATAATTGTAATGACAAAAAAACATTTCACTATATCGGTGAGCAGTGTTTCCTGACAAAGTGTTGTATATCTTTATAATAAATTATAAATTGTTGGATATATTATATAGAACTTTTAAGTGAATAATAATGTTTGAAATTAAGTGAGTATATTAGAGCTTATATTACTACACAGCTCGATTCTGATTGGTCAATTGCGCCATCTAGTGGTCAGATATTTTTCTGAGTAACAACCGCACATTCTCGTATCAGACCAGTCATCCGGGTATTGCGAGTGATCTTTACTACTTCTCGGATCACTGTGCGATCTTTACAAGTAAGCAAATAAAATTATTTCAATGTTTCATGTCCATTTATTTATTTATTTGCCAAGCAGTCTTGTAGTAAGCTGTATAATGAGCCGTTAGATGGTCAATTACTCAAAATAAACACCAACAGAACTCTGACGCAAACCGGAGGTGGATTTCAGCTGGATTTCTTTCTTTTCACATAATTTCAACCCAAATCAATATTTTATGCCCATTTATTTATTTATTTAAAAAACAAACCTATTTAGGCTGACTCCAGCCAGTGACTCCAGCCAGGTCTCCTAAGCAACCAAACTGGCCCGATAGCTAGGGAGGGTAGAGTGCATGGGGTAACCTCCTCGTGGTCGTGATTCTCGCTCTCAATGGAGTGTGTGGTAAGTTGTGCGTGTGTTGCCGGTCCTTCTCGCCCCCGCTCTGAATGGGACTCGAACCAACGTCTCCGGTGTGGGAGGCGGGTGCGCTAAGGAGGAGGCTAAAGGCTACAGCCTCTAGCGTCAGTCGCTAGTGCACCTCTTGAGGTTAGGAGAGTGAGGTTTACACACTGCACAGCTATCTACCAGCTGGCTCCCGTTACACGTGGATCGCGGAGAGTAGCATGAGTCTCCACATGCTGTGAGTCTCCGCGGTGTCATGCACAATGAGTTACATGATAAGATGCGTGGATTGGCAGTCTCAGAAGTGGAGGCAACTGAGACTTGTCCTCCGCCACCCGGATTGAGGGGAGTAACCGCACCACCATGAAGTCCTACTAAGTAGTGAGAAACGGGCATTCCAAATTGGGAGAAGGGGGTGGGGGAGGGGGTATATGGATCAGTCCATGTCATTTCACTTAGTTTTTTTGAAAGATCATGTTTAAGAGTGGAATTGACCCTTCGCTAAGCTCCGCCCTCTTTAATTACGATTGCTCGCTCTGACAAGCTCTGCAGAACTCCCCATAGGAATGAATGGGAGATTGCCATGAAAGACGCGTTTTTGCCAAAATATACTAATTTACAGAATTGTTAAATTACAGCTTTTAACTGCTTATAACATCTCACAACACTCTCATTTTGATGTTATGAACTCTTTATTAGTGGCAGCAGAGCAACAGCTGCTAAGATAGGATCGCTTTTAAGGCGGGGCTTAGCGAAGAGTCAATTCCCAGTGAAGAACTACACTTCCCATGATCCAGACGAGAACGATCCACCAGAGAGTCATGGCGAACAAAGTGCGACAAAAGAGCTCTGCAGTGACCTGTCACTCCTATAACGCACAGGGAATGACGCAATCGAGTCTGAAAAAATGTATAAAAACACCTCAAAGACATCTAATAAAAATGGCCAGGCACTCTTGTACATAAGTAGTTGGTTGGCTGATTTTATAGAGTATCTTTTCCAAAATTACAAGTAAAGTTACAAAAATGAAAATTCATAATTTTCTCGCCCATGTTATTCCAAACCCATTTGACTTTCTCTATGAATGGTTTAATGACAAGACAGTCCGTATTATGTAGGAGTATATGAATGTGTGTGTATATGCATAATCTTCTTTGATTAAAGTAATGTGTACACTGTGAAAATAATATATATGGCTACACAGCTGGATTGCTGCATTGACACAGCAGCCTGAGTGTGTGTGTGTGTGTGTGTGTGTGTGTGTGTGTGTTTTGTGTGCCTTGGGTTGCTCTCTCTGACTCATAATGAAGTCTAACTTTCAGCCTCACAGATGCCTGAACATACGGACACACGATCTTCACTTTATCTTCAGGTTCGCACACATGCACAGTTCATTATCTTCAGGTATCTTCATCATCACTCATGAAGCCTGTGAGTGCTCTAAAATAATGTGGAAAAATAATGTATAGCTCTGGAGACTTTATGCATTTATGTAAGTATCAGCGCTGTCTCCGATGTTTCTCCTAAAATTCCTTTGGAGGGATACAACTTGACACAAATGAGTCAATTGTTGAAATACAGATCACAAACCTGGTCTGATAAAATCACTTTTACTTTATCTACTTTTTCTCATTCACTTGGCTGGTTGTACGTATTGCAGCAGTTTCCTGGTGAAATGAACACTAGAGGCGCTACAGCAAACGGCAGATTATTGGTTCATAAACACTCCCGAGCTTTAGATGTAGTTACTATGAATGGTTGTTCTATAGAAAAAAGTTTTGTGAAGATTTCTCAAAAATGTGAATTTTGTGTACCACTAAAATATAATAACATGTGCGTTTGGAACAACATGAAAGTGAAATCGAATTTTCATTTTTGGGTGTATTATTTCTCGTAAATACTCTTTTGTACGTATCAGAGGGTAGGGTTTCTGTTTTTCACCTATAACTCATAACATAAGTCTCTCTCTCTCTCTCTCTCTCTCTCTCTCTCTCTCTCTCAGTACCCTCACCCTCACTCCTCCCCTCTTTCTCTCTTTCTACAGATGGTTAGGCCCTACGGATCACGCTGTCACAGTTCATCTCCTCTTGTGTGTCTGACAGCACGCCTGATCCTCCAGGAAGGACTCACCCCCCGACAAACACACTGACATTTCTCAAAGGACCCGTGCTCATAAACACTCACAAACCATCCCTACCTGTCTCTCTCTCTCTCTCTCTCTCTCTCTCTCTCTCTCTCTCTCTCTCTGTTCTAATACACAGGGATATGCAAAGGGATATACGTGTCAGATATCGGTCACTAGGATCCTTTGGTGATGTGATGATTTTAGCCTCTTGATTAAACTACCTGGAGTCATCCAGCACTGTAAAATCATTTTCTTCTTCAGTATGTTTGTCTTATTTTCCAATAAAAGTATTGAAACGTCCTTTAAAAAGTTACATTTACTTGCACATTTACTAGACTTGTTTTTAGAGAATACATTTTTGAGTTTATTTTTCTTAACCCAGTTGGCAAATGTGTATATATATATATATTTGTGTTTTAAGCATAAATCAAAATTTAGTGCAGTTAAGAAAAGGAGCAATTTACCAAGTAAGAAAAATAAACATAATTATTTACATTTCTAGTTTTATAATTACTGAAAATTGTAAAAAATAAAAAAATAAGACAAAATACTGTTTAAGAATTATTTTTGTTTTATAATTTATTTATTTTAGTGTTGAATTTTCAGCTCCAGTATAATTACAAACATCACAAGTGATTAAAATAAAAATAAAAAAAAAACAATATATATATTTTCCAGTAAAAATTCCTAAACATCCTTAAAAAGGAAAACAATATATTTGAGAAGACATAAGATATTAAGTCTTGCTTTCAGGTAAATCTAAAAATAAATGATCCAGTTTATGATTAAATAATTCACTTGTTTTCCCTTTGAATGATTATTTTCTTCTTAAGGCAAATAGTTTTTATATTCTTATTTTAAGTAGTAACATTACTAGATACGTTTTGTTAGATTTCTATTAAAACAAGATCAAATATCTAATTTCATTTGACTTCTCAAGTAAATTTAATCTTGTTTTAAAAAAACAAAAATACTCAGTAAATGCTTTATGCAGTGTATTTACACAAACTCACCCTTTGTTTAGTCACATGCTAATATATGTGAACAAGATGTACTCCTGGTATATCATAGAAACGTAAATGCACTCAAATTGTGCATGTTCTTATACATGATTTTTACACTTACAATTTTTACATTTATTATGCATAACTCCACTTTACTCAAGATCAAACATCGTTTCTATTTCCACTGAGACAAACCATTAAATTCTCAATGTGATGTTGCTTTTAACTGTAACAGTCATGAGTGAATTTTGTGGCTAGTTTGTGTTAAAGATATTAAATTATGTAGTTTGTGGAGAAAGACCACTGCATTACGCTTGATAACCACAGACAGTCCTGACCACAAAAACACTTATGAAGACAGCATTGGAACATCTCAATAATATGGAGAAGAGGAGTCCTTTTGGTTACTCAAAAAGGTTATTTCCAAGCTTTCTCCATCAAAACCATTTATATGTAATTAATGATTGATGTTGGTTGACCTTTATTTACTTTTCTGTCGTGCACAGTTAGCAGAGCACATTAAAACTTGATTCTGCAGCTTTACGCCTGTCTACAGACATAAACTGGGTCAAACCACAAACGCAGGGAACGGAAGAGACAGAGAAACAAGTCCATGAAGTGTTGCGGTAAAGATCCGTAAAGTTCCTGTCAGTGACTTTATATTGCATATCTTTATATGCCCCATCAGTTAGAATGAAATGTTTTTGTCCACACAAGCTCCAAAAATAACACAAAAGCCCCATGAAAGTATCATAAAAGTAGTCCATATGACTCGTGCTCCATATATCAAGTCTTGTTGCAGTATATATATGTAAATGAGATTGAAAATGAAAGAAGAAGGGCAATATTCTCCATGAATAATTACTTACATTTCAGTCTATCATTGACTTACGAAGATAACAAATCATTTTTTGTCCTTTTTGGCACTTGACAGCCCCAGTTCCCCTCCACCTCCATTGTACGGAAAAGAGCATTGTGTATATTCTTCAAAACTTCTCCTTTTGTGAGAGAATAATCTTTCTGTTAGGAATGACATGAGGGCATGTAAATGACAATAAACAATATAAATATAATGTTCTGCATACACAAAAAATAATTTAAGGTTTACGCATTTCAATTTAGAAATTCCATTACGTTGAATTGAGTAAGCTTTAATTAAATAAAATGTCAAAATCTAAATATTTTGTTTTATTGACTTGAAAACATTACACATTTCAATTTGATGGAATTTTGTTATGCGTAATTTAAAAAATATGCTATTATTATAAAAATATATTTTATTATTTATAATACTATAAATATTGTAAACAAATAATTTTGTTATATATATATATAGTGATCCATTATTTTGTAGATGGGTTTAAAGTGACCACAGGTCCAAAGAAATAACCTCAGAAAGGTGGCAGAGATTGGTACGGTTCAGCGCCCCGTGTTGCATTATATGCCAATGTAGTGAGTCCATTTTTAAATCCCTGTACGGTTATATTTTTGATATATGGGGCTCTCTACATGGCACCATGCATACATTTTTAAGTTTAATCCATTTCATTGGTCATAAACCAAAAGTGGTTCACATGGTATGAAACTTGTTTTTCTCGCCTAAAAAAAAAGGTCTGAAGTACAAATAATGTGGAAACAAGAAATCTATATTTATTTCAAAAATATATATATTTTTTTAGAGTCCAAAAATAAAGTTATTACGAAATAAAGACGCACGTGGCTCTTCAGTAAATACAATATTTCTATCTAGTGTTTCTATTTCAGAAATGTGCATCTGCAAACCTCTAGAATGCATCATTAGGGGTCCAAAGATGCAGAACTCCTACTGTACATGTACTGATTATCTTAGTATTCTTTGTCTGCCCTAAATGTGCATCAGAGACCGTACATCACAGAGATCCCTTGCAATTATCAAAAACATTATTTCATTTATTTTTTATTTTTTGGGGGGTTCATGTGACAGAAAGACCCACGTGTACAGTTCTTGTTCTGCATGTAAAGCACACTGAAATTGTGAACTTTATAAAGTGCTGTGGTACGGTTACTCAAAAATCAGTGACTTTAAAATGCACCATGGGCCAATTAAATAAACTGTCCCAGTACAGTCCTGACTTCTCCTCTATGCACTGTACCAGGCCAGTTTTCCTAATTTGGACCCACTTGTGCTTGTGCCAATAGCAGGGGAGGCAGGAGGGGCCTGCGCCTGATTGTGCTGCCCCAAGGCATCCCTCCTAGAGAATATATATATATGCCTCTCTCTCTCTCTCTCTCGTTCATCCATGTGTGTGCATGCATGCATCTCTCTCCCCACATAAAACATCCGAAAGCACATCATCACCCACCTCTGGAACGGGACATGACACAGACGCACAGCAGGTAAGTGAAGACTGTTATCTGTGGATTAAAGTTATTATGACGTCATAGTTTCGAACAGATTTATGTGTAACTGGACTCTGATAAAACTGTTAATATGGCAATCAAATTAAACATCTTGATTAACTCAGAATATCTGTTTTAAAAGGATTTTATATGAGATGATATTAAAGTTATTTACCGCTGAAGTATATAATAACAGTATTAAATTAGATTTTTTGTGCTGTCACATGAAGAAGTTGTCATAAGGGCTGTATCTCAGTAACTATTAAGTTTTGAGGCAAAAATCGAATTACACAAATACTTGTTTTTTCTAACAGTGCTATGTTGGTATTAAAAATCTAGACTTAAATTAGAATAATTTTGTGAATTTTAGTCTCCAAACTAAACTTCCAATATCATCATATTTTTTGTAATAGCTCTTGAGTAAACAAGTAAACATTATTAAGTTTAACTGGGATACATTAAGGGAAGAGTCAACTACATGATGAAGGTAGATTTTAACTGAAAGATTGACAAAATAAAATGTGTTATGTGTATTTTATGTTATATGCCAGTTTTGCCATTTAAAATGCCCATTTCTGTTGGTTTGATACTTTTCTACAGTGCACGCAGTCACCTTTAACATCTTTGCTCTTTCATAAATTGTTTTGTGATTTATATGGTGTTTCTTTCTGCTGAAACGCCATTAAACAGCTTTCAATAAATTGCATACACATATAAATAGCTTACATGCTTAATGACAGGCTCTTGATGTGACAACTTACCCCGTATGTCGCCCCGACAAACGTTTTTTACTTTCAATAATTTTTTCGGTTTCATCTACATTTTGCATAGAAATAAAAAAACACAATTTCTAAAATCACTCATTTACAATGCAAAACAAAATCTGTTTGCTGCATGAATTGAGGCTTTATGACATTTTATTGTATTGTTTTCAATAGCATATTAAACCAATGCTTATTGCAATGTTTATCTCATATATGTACAATCTATATCAGATTAATGCATTTACTGTAATATGTTTTTAATGCTTGTTCACTTCTAGATCCTCCAATACGAGAGTGATAAAACTTCATGTGTCTCGACTCGTTCTGCACAACTGCTGAAGGTACAAGCTACATAACACACACTAGCCAAAATTACAGCAATGCATCTGTGATTACAGATGAGCTACCAAAAATGTGAACATGTATTGGTGTGCAATATATTTTAATCTATTTAATTTTAGAATCAATATCTCCATCTCTTTTGTTTGTAGCTCTGTCTGTAGTCCGTGTCATCAGTTGTTTGATTTGTCACAGCACATCAATGCTTTTAGCAAGCGTCCCTTTTTTTAAATGAGACGATATTTAACAGACAATGATCTGAATGTGTGCATGAGAGTTTCGTTCCCAATGCCCGACCGACCCCTGAGGGCCTTAAAACTCACACACACATGCACACACCACAAAGAACGTCCCGCAGTGAGAACAACTCTAAAATAATTGTATTGATTCACGCTAACAGCAGCGTTTGATGTCCAGTTAAAAGAGAACGGGTCAGGGGGGAAAACATAACCACAGTATATCCAAAACACACACACACACACACATTGTAGGTTGTCCTGTGCATTATGTCAAACATGCACACTTAGATAGATGGACAGGAAGCCAGACAGATTCAGAGAGAGTCAGAGGAAGTTGTAGGAGTGAGTTCATTCTTACTCATACTGCTGTAATAGATGAAAGTTTGGTGAAATCCGTCCCCAGTCGTCCTCTTTAAAGTGAAATCACTGCAGGCTCTCATTTGTACACAGCACCCCGAGATACAAGCACCAAAACTCAATCCTTACAGCGAAACATTTTATCCTCCTCTTTGTCTCCTGAACATCATGTCTGTATTCGTTTTCACTTTCCCTTTTTCTTGTTTTTCTCTCTCTCTCTCTCTCTTTCCCCAAAGAAAAATGCCAGGAGCAAAAAATGTAAAAAGAGAGAATGCTTTTAACAATTGTTGCGGCATAATGGAGCATTTGGAAGAATGAGACCAGCCAAAACTTTTAGCGCATTAATTTAATTGTTTACTGAGCCCTGTATATATTATATTTAAATGCAAAATAAATTAATAGTTAGATGATATCATAACATACCACACTTAAGTTGGTCCTTTCTGAATAACTGTTCTAATTCTTTCACGTTTGCATTCGCTTAAATAATGTAAAGTTAGCATAAAAAAACATCTTGGATGAGAAAAATCACAATAGATTCATAAGCATATATATTTCAATAATAATGCCATTATAAAAATGACTATTGTCAAATGGCAATGTGTTACAGAAGAGGGTCTTAAAGAGATTTGGGCTGTTTTCATTAGAAATTGTGAGTTTATTTGGTGGTTTTCAAGCATGTAAATATGTACTATTTACACCATTGTAAGAATGACACATTAGCTGAGCTGTTTAATTTGGGCAGACATCATAATATAATAGGTCAATTATTAATAATAGTTTTATAGAATAAATTATGTTATATTTGAAAACAATCATTTTTCAGAGAAGCTTTTTTTTTTGTGCTTACGATCCTCATTTGTAAGTCGCTTTGTCTGCTAAATGACAATTTAATTGCAGAAGAAAGACGCTTTTTCCAGAAAAAAAAAATATATAAAAAATTCTTCACAGTTTTAAAGTACATTTTCTGAAATGTAAAACGGTGCATCTTCACGCTTGAGTTTTTCAGAGAGGAAAAACAAACAAAAAAATACAAATAAAAAAAATGTATTCATCCAAAATGTAAAGAATAAGTAGTTGCATTAGATCATCTCGGATATTAGAAGACAAAGCGGAGAAGAAAGTGAGAAGATAAAGAGACACAGAGATAATGAACGAGAGAGACAGATGATCGTGAGTGGACAGACTGATACATACGGCAAAAGAGCATTCAGTCTGCCTTGACCCACATTCTTTCACTAACGATGCCTCGCGGGCTTGATGCCAATCTCTCATTAACACATACACATGGGCAGCCTCTCGTCCTGGTGTCCTTTGTCAGGATGTGCCTACAGATGACCTTCAGGGTCCTACTGCAGATACTACACTGAACATTAGAGTCACCGCACAGGTGCAACATCCTCAAGAAACACACACACACACCTCACTGGTGCAACCCTGAACGTAATGAAAGGTGGCAGATAGAGGACTTTCAACAGTTCCAAGACACACACACACACACACACACACACACACACACACCAAAATTGCAACCTGGTGTAATAAAATCATGTTACTATGCCTACATTTTTTGCAGATTTCTTTTTTCATTGCAGTTTTTTGGTGAAATGAACACCGGAGCTGATACGACACCACCATCTTTTATTCACTTTCACACAAATGACAAGTACAACTGCAGATTATCAGTGCATAAACACCTACTTTGCACTCTGTACTTCCACAATGCTATACTGGATCTTATACATACAAACACTTTTATTATAGCACATGAATTATAAGGAGATACATTTTATACAGCTCAGCGGTTCCACTTTATATTAGGTGTCTTTAACTATTATGTACTTTAGCATTTGTTAGCAATACCTCAACCTCAGTTGCAGCAAATGGGAAACTTGAGAGAATTTTGCATAACAACATGTAGTTACATAATAAATGCATTGTATTGTATGTATTTTAAAGTTAGTACATAGTAGTTAAAGACACCTAATATAAAGTGTGAGCAGCTCAACTGATTGAGCATTGCACTTGCGATGCAAAGGACCGGAGTACGAGTCCTGAAGAGCATGCGGGCCAACGTGTGAGCCAAAAAAGTCACGGAAGCACCACAAAATTATGTGGATGTGTTTTTAATATCTTCACTTTAGGTTTTGGGTAAGGAGGTCAGTTTTGTTGATTTAAAACTCGCTTTTAACACCTCAAAGTGGACATTTCACCTCTGAACTGCCGCGATACGTGTTATGAACCATGTCATTTTCACTTAAAAGTTTATTAAAAAAATTATTTTTTTGGTGACCAATTATTTGAAGATATTCTGAAATATATAAAGGTGTATCAACCACATGTCTTAAAACGTTTTCTGTTAAAATATACTGTTTCACTCAGAAATGCTTGCATTGCTGAAGGAAAATACGTTTTAAATGGCATTACACGTTGACATTAAAGGGATAGTTCACCCATAAATGAAAGTTATGTCATCATTTACTCATCCTCAAGTTGTTCTAAAAAATATGATGAAAAAAGCATCAGCATAATTACATTACATTAAATCTAATGCTGATCTGATTCTCATACATCACTTTTTTGCTCTTCTCTGTTTAATATACTTTTTTTTTTCTCAACAGCTGAGATGAAAATGTTGGTCGTCTGATGGATGCGTCCCTACTTGATTCCAGTTCTGATCAATTCAAAGTTTACCCACACATTTAAATCACTCCAAACACACTCGCATGATTCAGTAGCACGCGTAACAACCACATACTTGGAGGCAGATATAAAAATATACACAAAACTGGAAGAAACCCATTCTTGAGCAATTACACATCCACTCCAGCATTGCTTCTTAATCACCACACGTTCTTATCGCTGTAATGTCGAAAGACGATTGTAAAGTGGGCTGTAAGCACAAGGAAAGGAAACCCAAAAAGCCGCACTACATCCCGCGACCGTGGGGCAAACCCTACAACTACAAATGCTTCCAATGCCCTTTCACCTGCATGGAAAAATCCCACCTGTACAACCACATGAAGTACAGCTTGTGCAAAAACTCGTTATCGTTGCTCATCGAGTCTGACTGGCCTTATAAAAAGGGCAGTCTGCTTCATCCAGACCAACTCCGGCCCCAGCAGGGAAGTCTACGCTCCCACAGCCCCACCAAGAGTCACTCTGATCGTGCCGAGATGTCGGACGAGCCCCCTCATTCGGCGGCAAGCCTGGAGGTCGGTGTGAATGAAGACATAGAGGAGGTAGAAACAGAGAGGGAAGCAGAGAAAGATGAAGACATGGCCGAGACAAACGGGTCGGCGGTTTTGAGCCCAGAGCCTGTGGAGACAAGAGGAGGAACCAAGCGATCCAAGCAAGAAGCAGAACTCGTGATGGCGGATGTGTTTTCACTGGAAGAGCAACTCTTGCGAGCACGCTCTGTTGAAGTAGAATCAAAACTGCGACACTATAGGCTCTCAAAAACCTGCCTTTCGGGGCCAGCGGCCTTGCTTTCAGAACAATGGCGCATCCTTAGCAACCAAACGTCCAGTGCTAAACCCAAGTCTGACTCTGTGCCCTCGTCTTTACCTTGTTATCCCCCACCGGCATCAACTGGGCAACTTGAATGCCCTGACACCCCTAGTTTCAATCTATCTTTGCTTGGTGTTGGATACCCGTTGGCACCCGGACTCCTTTCATACCTAAACCCAGCATTGAGCATACCTACATCAGCAAGCTCTGCGACCACAACCGCACATGCTCAGATCTCTCCACTACCCTTTCTGGCATCAACCGGACAGCTCACTCATCCACAAAGACACTCTGATCGATCTATACTTCCTCCTCACCTGTATTACCCTTTCCTTTGTGAGCACACTTTTGGAGCTACAACCTCCTCAACCCCAGCGACCTCTGATACAGGTAAACTCATAAAACAGCCCACAATGAGTCTACCGACTTCGTACCCATCTTCATACCCTTCTAAACTAAACTTGTGGAAGGTCCCGGCTCTTCGGCCCACGTCCAGCCAAACCTCACCTGCAGCCTGGGTGTCTCCCACATGCTCTTCCCCAGAACCGAGTCAGGGCATAAAGGACAGGCTCAGATCGAGAGAAGGGAAGACTGGGTGGCAGCAGGACGCTTCTTTCATTAAAGAGCAAAGTTTGAAGAGGACGGCGACATCATTGGACTCTCATGGTGTTCCAGTGGAGAAGAAACCGGCACTGGAGTTTCCCCTCGAGTCCCTCAAAAACGCTCACAAATCCACATCTATAGCTGCCATGATGACCAGGCTCCCAATACACAACAGGTAAGACAATAAATCTAGACATGGTAACACTTTCGAATATATATACAGAATACAGAATGACAGCCAAAGTCACCTTTTATTGTATGGAAAAGAGATGCAATTGAAGTAAAATGTGACTAAGAAAACGAAACTCATAGGAGGTTCGAAACAACAAGAGGGAAAGTAAATGATGAGAGATTTGTGCTTATTTATTTATTTATTTATTGTTGAACTACACCTTTAAGGACATGTGGGAATCATGCGGCTGGTTGAAGAGAGCTTGAACAGGAAAACAGTCTTAGAAGTCACACTTTTTGCAACAGCTTTTGCATCAGAAGCGTGCATAGGATGCCTAAAAATACTGCCTACATAGGCAGCTCACTAGGTTTTGGGAAAGAGCCAATGTATTTTAACTGTGGCTACAATTGTTGATAAGAGCATAAAACAGATTATAAGGTGTATTATAAGAATTTGTTAGTATATATTTAAGAATACCTTAATAAATCATTTATATTGACACAGACGTGGGTTTTTCTTCAACTTCAGGAACTTTTTTGACTGTTTATTTGAATAAATATCAACACCTTGGACATTAAAGTGCATGACGTTGAAGAAACACATATTTTGCAATAAATAGAAAAGCTTTCAGCCCAGAAAAAACATATCTGAAACAGAGTTAAATAGTCTCAGGTTGGAGTTGATGAATGGGATTTAGATACAATTAAACCCTCTTTTTCACATGCAGCCCCCGCAGTGATGCCGCCTCCCTGCTGCATATGTCTGAACCGCTGGAGGCGAGACAGAGAGGAATGGAGAGAGACGTGGACCCGGCAGCTGCTCTCCTGCAGGATTTCTCCACCTTACTGCAAGAGTACCAGAGCACAGAGCAGCGCGCCACAACACTTCCTGAGCAGCGCCACCTGTGGGCCCACCTGGGCAAGATTCGTTCGGAGCTCTCGCACATTAAACTGGCACTAGAGCGGACAGCTCGATCTAACGAGGGACCGCTCGATTTATCCGTCAAAAAAGATTCGAACACAAACATGGCAGGAGACGCCACCGGGAGACGCATTGTAGGAGAAACAAAAGAAGCAATAGATGGAAACTGCACAGATACGGAAGAGGAAGAAGAAGATGATGATGATGATGATGATGATGATAAAGACGATGGAGAAACAGTGGAACGCAGAAGCAGTTTTAAAGAACAAAGGAAGTGTTCTCTAGAAGCGCTAATGAAACTGAATCAGTCACATGTACCTGTAGTGAAAACAGAGGTGTTGGCTGATGGAGGGTTTGTGGTACGGGCCGGATCCGCTGAAGCTCTGTGGCACAGCAGAACCACCAAGTGTGAAGCCGACTCGAGTGTTCTTTGCTCCAAAACACAGAACAGGCCTCCATCTATCCAACACCTGGACATACTGTGTCCAACCAGCCCGTTAACAACCACCGATACAATGGTGTAGTGAAGAGAACTACACAACTTAATAAATAAAATACAAATAAAGCTAAATAAACTAAAACTCAACTTATCATAACTTACATAATTGACACATGTACAGTGATGTCCAAAAGTCTGAGACCACTATGAAAATACTTCTGATTTGCATTTTTTTTTTTATTATTCTGTATATATTAGGGCTGGCAATTTAATGCAATAATTTGGTGTGATTAATTACAAAAAATGTGTAAAAAAAAAAAAAAAATGAATGCAATTCATCATGTCCCTGGACTGTAATATAGATTATTACCATTGAAGCTGTTCAATCTTGAAGTACCAACTGTTTTCAGCAGGGTGCAGTAAGCAAAACACCATCTGTATAGGCAAAGCACAGCTGTACAGATAACAAAACACAATCAGGCTCGCTTGACCCGTTCTTGCGCTCAAACACAGCTGGACGGAGCACGATTCCGAATGCATGCATCCCGAAACGTGTTCTCCTAAATTTAAAACTACGTTTAACTTGACACAGCGACCTAAAAATGTTGTTTATGACGCGACACAACCAAAACACTTACTTTTTATAATATACATTAATTTTGTAATTATTTAAATATAACTATTTATAATTATTTGGTCATTATACAGTATATTGAATAATTGTTATTTTAGGGGGTTTCTCAGCAAATATTTATATGCGATTAATTGCCATATCATGTAATAAATTAAATTAAAAACATTTAATTGATTGACAGCCCTAATATATATATATATATATATATATATATATATATATATATTACAAGATAATATTTTGAGTGAAAGAAATTTGATATTTAACATTGTAAAAATCACAAATTTGCTTAACCTCAAAACATATTTTAGCCTATTATTACTATTTACGCATTTCAATTTCATAACAAAATTTCATCAAATTAAATTGGTTAATTTTTGTTACAAATTTTACATTTTATTTAAATGTAAAAAAATATATATATACATTTTTTTTGGACTTGAAATATATATATATATATATATATATATATATATATATATATATATATATATATATGTGTATATAATTAAAAAAAATATATATATATTTTTTTTTTTTTTTTTTATTATATATAAAAAAACAAAAAAAATTATATATATATATTATATATAAATAAATATTAATTTTCAATATGGTTTTCAACTTTTGGTACCTGTATGCTAATTCACACTGTAAGATAACTTCAAATTAATGATAAATTAATTGAAAATTTCCATAAAAAAATGATAAATTTCTTCATTTTTGATACAGGCTGACATAACCATTGCTTCTTTTCCACAGTCCACACAAGCAGCTCTGTACAACTGTGTATATTATATCAGCACATGGTTCTTGCTTAAAGACAATCAAGATTTAAATTCCACATGATCGGTGGTGATTCATGGAAGAATCCTGGAAACAGACGACAAAGTCAAGCACTTTAAAACAAACTAAAAAAAGACAAAATGCAAATGCGATGAAATCCGCGTATCATTCGTTTTTTAATATCCAATTAAGAATCCAAAAAATTAAAAATGACATGTTTTTTCATTAATCAATTACAAAACCATTATTAAAACAAACAACTCCTTGTTTTTCAGACTATCTTTATTATACTCCAGTTAAAAATAGAAATGGGAAAAATGGCCATGGGACACGATGCATTTTGATTATTTGATTTTCCATCTAAAAAGAAACTAAAAGAGGTGAAAAATGAATTGAAACGCCCCTTTCTTCTGATTGGTCAACCTGCAGCGTCGTCTGTTCTTCCTCAGTGCCGTGAGACAGAATAACAGTTCACTCCTGTTAAATTGTTCAGATGAATGTGTCACAGTTAAAATGCAATTGTTTATCATGTACTCTCCAAAATGTGGCATGTTAATTGCACTGGTGCTATCTCTCTCCACACAATGCCTATAACACATACCTAACTGTAAAATGTTCACTGAATTCAGTGACTGATGAAGGGGTTAGGGGTGGGACAATCAATAGTATGGGAAGTTGGGAATGGCATTCGCAGTTTAGGGGGGCCAGACGCCCCGATAAAACTGGAACAGTCACGATTTTACAAGCCGTGTACCATGTACAGATGGACTTCCCAGCTAACAATTTTAAGTTCTGGGAACGTTCTGGGAACATTAGTTTTTGGTTCCCAGAACATTCCCAGAACGTTCCCAGAACGTTCCCTATTGGTGATCCAGGAAAGTTTTCTTAACGTAAATAGAACGTTCCCTTAAGGTTAGGGGAACATTCTGGAAACTTTATGGGAATGTAAAAAAAGACTTTGCCAATCAATGAGCGCTCTCTACTGCCTGATAATGGTCATGTAATTAAGCATTTGATCACTGCTGTTAAAGCAAACATTTGCAAGCTTTTAATTTGTTTAAGAAAAATAGAACCTAAAATAACCTACAGGGAACATTCCCAGAACGTTCCTGTTTGGTTCCCAAAAAAATAACCAAATGGGAACCATACGGGAACGTTACGGGAATGTTCTGTGTTTGCTGGGTTAAAGTCGGGACGGTTTTTGTCCCGATAATTAGTCTTAGCGAGATCGATCGCTTTATATAAGAATTTTATAATGGCATCGCTTTTTCGTGATTTTGTTTTTATATGAGAAACCAACAGAGAGTAACGAAAGAATCACTCACAGCAATTTCGTTAGGGTCATTTTTTCCGAGCAGCTAACGGCGCAAAACTTCCCTCGCCTCAACCGCAGGGGCAGTTCTAGAGGGGGGCCCGGGGGATCGGCACCCATGACAGAAGCCTGCCGCCCCACCCCGTGTGCCCCCCCCCTACTCACAGCCCCCCCAGGTGACCTAGTGTCTCGTGGCCATTTTTCCAATTTCCTATATTTAACTTGAGCATAAAATCGAAAGTATGAAAAACAAACCATTATTTGTTTTTAATATAGGTTTTGTAAATGATTAATTAAATAACGAGTCCTTTATCTGATTTTGAATTGAATATGAAAAGAACGAATGATACACTGATTGCATCGATCGTTGATTTAAAGATCAGAGTCCAATTACCAGCCAAAACAGATGAAAATAATCTGCGACAAGGAACACATTATGAACTGTATTTTTTATTTATTGTATTTGTAAAATCTTAATGAAATTGTCTGATATACAGTATTTATTATATGCACAAATTTTGTATTTATTTAGCTTTGAATGACTCTTTCTTTCATTTTTGAAGAAGTTCAAATGTTTGAAGTCTTTTTGCCATCTGTAAATAATCCCAGCTCACTCACAGACACATTTCAATTACGATATTCCAAAGAGATGATTGTTTCACATGCAAAATATTACAATAAATTAGATCTTTGTGTGAATATATTTGCCTATGCATTGCAAGACAATAGAGAGCAGTATACAGTATGAATGCACAACATGCAGAATAAAAACTGGGGGACAGATTTTGTCTAAGAGGTTAATTCTTCTGCCAGGAGAGTCTGTCAGAAGGCGAGAGTAAAACAGTTCAAGCTAATATTCAGTGAAACAGTGTTGTAGGTGCACAGTATTGGTTCTGACATGTAGCATTGCTGTGATAAAGGTGAACTTTATACCTGAGCAGAGAGGCACGGAAAGGTTAAAGCTCCAGAGGGCGACGGGGAAGAGGTGCGGGTCAGACCCCCGGACAAGTCACCCCACATCACGACCCTCTCGTCTGCTTTCTTTTAACACACACCCCTGAAGGTCACCTGCCACAAACACCTGTGTCAAAGTGCACCGTGGACACAATGAAGATGTCAAACACAGATGCCACCAGGGTCAGAAATGTAGTGGGGCTTGGCACAAAAATGCCCCTGAATTTCAAAATGTGGTGGCAAAAAATGTTTTTTAGTTTTTTTTGTTTTTGTTTTGTTATATCTGATATAGTTCTCACTATTCTATTACAGTCCTAGTTATACCTATTATGGCATAAAATAGGAATTGATCTTGGTTTAAATCTAAGGATGAGAGGAGATGACTAATCGATTAAATTAAAGTATTTCACATACATAGACACAGTTGAAATAAAATTGTAAGGAGTAAAAAGTGTCTATTTACACTAAGTACAAATAGCCCATCTTGTTGGCAGAGGCTATTTACACTAACTCCGCCCACCACTGCTCAGACCAAACTCAAGACAGCCACGACAGATTTATTTGGGGTCAACAGCTGATTAAACGAAGGCGGGCATATGTATGTGTGTGTGATGTCACACTGGAGATCCCGGTTTGAATCTCACCCCATGACATACTTTTTCCCAAGACTTTACTCTTAATATTTCCTATAATACTGCTTATAGTAATAAACAAAAGAGATTGCTCAGAGTTGAGACGATTTGATCCGGATAAAGTTAACCATGGTTTTACTATAGTAATAATATAGTAACCGTGTGTTTTGGTGGAAAATATATAGTTCTGATGTACTAACCATGGTGTTAATAAAGTACCATGTTGTTAATAGCAGTTAGTAGCCATGTTTAATTTTGTGGTTACTATGATTTTACTAGAAAAATACCATGGTGATTATATGGTTACTGTAGTAAAACCATGGTTCATTTTTGTAAGGAAGGTGTGAGAACTTCAAGGAGGATACAGGATTCCTTAAATCCAGGTTAGTGGGCTTTTATTGACTTATACAGGGCATCACAACATGCCAGCTTCACAATAAACTGTAATTAGAGACAGGTGTTAATCATAATTTGGCTCAGGTGTAAGTGCCCTTACTGCTTCTCTCTCTCCGGACGGGCACTTGACCATGCCCCCGCTGCCAAAGTAGGTTTAAGTTTAGTGGTTTGTGTTGGGCAGGGATGGTGGCACGCGGGCCGTATATGGCCCTCTGTATCTTTGAATACGGCCTGTCGGATTGATTTTATTTCTTTGAAAAAGGGATTATGTAAAGATTGCATTCAGTTTATGATGTTATTACAACTATTGACCAGAAGAGGTCGCTTGTTCTTAGCAGACCTGCTGATCACTCCAGGATTCTAGCATGCAACATCTTACACTTGCTCATCATTTATAAAGTAATTTGAGCTAAATTTGACCTCAGCTTGTCAGCTTGTACGCAGGTGGAACCCATGTCTTTTGTTTGCCTGGATACGAAATCTGTCATTAAAGATTTCAATTTGATCAAAGAGGAGTACAGTATGAGAGATTCACACACCAGAGCTGCTCTCCCCTCAGATGTAAAGGCTAATTAAAATACAAGGGTAAGTGGTTTTTCCACTTATCAGGCCGCCATTGTAAATAAGAACTTGTTCTTAATGACTTGCCTGTAAAAACAAAGGTAAATAAATAAAAGGCATCAAAGGTTCTTACGAAATCCGTGACAGTGCGGGAGTCACCAAAGACATCTAATGCTGTTTTGTTCATGCTTGTCAAAAACGAATAAGTTGTTATTAAGGGAGAAACTGCGTGATTGAGATGCCTGACCGATTGTTCAAAAGTCTTTTGAATAGAGAGAATGTTCTCTGATGCACGGAAGTGTTCGTCCCGTGTGCAGGGGTGGATTGGGAATCGGCTTATCGCTGCCCATTCGGCCCGTTTCGTGGCCTGCCCGGTTCTCCCGATGGCCAGTCCGCCCCTGATCGGGCCCAAAGTGTGTCGACCCACTGGGAAAATGCCCGGTATGCCAGATTACCAATCCAGCCCAAAAAAAATGTTTTGTATTAATTAATTAAAGGCGGTCTTGTTTCAGAAAAGAGAATAGGACACTTTGAATGCGACCTTCTTTCACGGGAATTCGGAGGATGCATGAGGTGTATCCTTCGTGGGCAATTCACTTCAATGGAAATGTCTCAAAAATGACGCCAATTTGCTCATAAATTTGATGTTCAAATGCAAGGAATGTTAGTTCCCAAGTTGAAGTACCTCAGTAGATGAGTGCAGCATATTAAATATATAATTAAAATAAAGTATTAGACTAAAAGCTCTCTTTACCTCATTATAACTCTCCTAAAATGTACCTCATACATTCCCTTCCAAAGGAACTTTGTTTCCGTCTCACTCAAAGTGCTCGAGCTTGTTAAAGAGTGGCGTGCTGTCATAGCAACCATGTTATGTTCTGCGTTTGTCCTATGAAGGCCGTCTCGTTAAACGAGGCTTGTTTAAAGGAGGACACTCGGTATACTGCAGCCTTCAAAGGATGCGTTCTACTTAGCACGCAGCCTTCCAAATGAGACACGGGCATCGTGGTGCCGTTTTATAGCCCGTTCAGCATAATGCGGCGGCCCATTTCATCTTAGCGTGGCCCATTTGGCCCCCATTCGTGGTCGGCCCACCGGGAAAAGTCTCGGTTCTCACAATGGCCAGTCCGCCCCTGACTGAAATGTTATGTTCTTGTATCCAGTATTGTTTTTGATGACAATATTTCGATTTGAACTAATACCCATAAACTGTTTAATGAGGTGGGGTTGAAAATATTGTCTGTTGATTTGTTTGTTTGTCTGTTGCAAATGTGGACAATGCAAATGAGAAGTATATTGCTAGTCAATTGAACATGAATGTGTACATGTGAATGCATGTTTTAGTAAAAATGCAAGTTACAAAATAAATATATTAGTTTTTATAAATATTGTTAGCAAAAATGTTAAATCTTTAAAAGAGCATTGCATTAGTTGTGCATAGATTAGCCACAATTATGAGGAAATTGAGTAAAGGGGTGAACATTGTTAGAGTGCGGATTTGTTATCCGGCCCCTTGGTAGAAAGGAGAAAAAATGGCCCTCGCCCCCTTCAAAGTTGCCTATCCCTGGTGTAGGGTGTCTGTGGGACTCAACCCTAACTCGTGCTGCAGTGATGCCACTATACTACATGTTTGCCTTTAAACAGGGGGTGTAAGAGTATCTAATGCTATTTGGCACTAGAGTGCATAGAAAATGCTTTTTGTTGCTTTTCACACTTTGCGCATGTGGATGACGTGTTTTAGTGTGTGCACAACCTTAAACAAGGGTAACATTGTTGTAAATATTAATCACACTCTTCCCTGACTGACTGCAGGACTCTTGTGGTGAATTTGTGCAGTTCAATCGCGCCCTCTAGTGGCTATGAAGAGAAGCAGGCTTTCAAGCTCTTTGCTCAAATAAGACATTTTATCTTTTTCTTTACATCTTGAGATGCATTTTCTAAAGAAAGGGACACCAATTAAAGCTTAAGTTACACTATACACCAAAACATATCATCATTTTAATTTACCACAACATATCAGTCGCATTGTGTACAGTATGTACAGCACCAGTCTGGAACCACATGAGATGACAACCTCTAGAAACACATTTCACCAGCATGAAAAATAACAAATTAATGATTAAATGTTATAAAACTATGACATTTTTGAGCTTGGCTACTCAACTCAAATGATGTCACTTATTCTCTATTACAGTTCTCTATTATTTAAAACTTGAAAACACAGATACATTATCCTATATGAAATTTTATCAAAAGGTTTATATATTTATGTCATTGATCTAATTTGAATAGGAAAACCAATATACACTATATAATGGCCGTTTTGGTATATAAATATTTGTATGTATATGGCTATATGGATATGTAAAACGATAATAAAAAGTGGAACATTTTTCTAAGAACTGATATCCAAAATAACTGAGATCAAATGATAGTGAGAGGCAAATATCCGGTCAATGTAAGCGCAGCGTTGTTCTAGTGGGAAGACTAGCAGCTGTACATCATCGCACCATCAGCTAGATAACTCTTAGCCAATCACATGTAAGCCATTGCTTTATAAGTCTGATCACAATCTATCACATTGCTGTTTCAGTGTGCTAACACAGCACCCTCCACCACCCCACCACCACCTGTTGAGTCCCGTCCTGCACTCTTATCTCCGACAGGATATGACGTTCCGAGTACAACTACTTCAGACTGCCAGACCTGGCTTATGCCAAAGAGAGACATTACTTTTCTGTTTTACATTCATCAAATAAATGCCATCTTAAATCTCACTGAAATCTGTGAGTCTTCCTGATAGAGAATTTCTTCTTGGTCTGTGGGTAAAATCATCCAGGATGTCAGAGGAGCAAGATCCTACTCGCAAAGCTGAAATTCTGAGTTTATTTTCTCAAAATTTCAGTTTATTTGATATATATATATATATATACAGTATATGTTTTTTGTTTTTTTTATCCCTTTATTAATGGTTCCAAATGATAATATTAACACCACACACACTCTTTTTTGACAAGCAGTTATGGTCCTTCCCATCAAATTTCAATTTACAATGAGCTGAAAGAGTCTATATAGATCAACTTGAGATTCTGTTCAGAAAAAAATTATTATGTGTGTTTGAGTGTGTGTCCAGTTCAGCGTACCAGGATTAAGGCTGATCCTATAAGAACACACACACACACACACACACACACACACACACATTGACACAGACACAGCTGTGAAGGCCAATCTCCAACAAAATCCACCTAAATGCCAATGCCTAAACTCTAGATTTGCATCAAAGTATCAAGGAAAGGTACTTAGGAAGTAGAACATCAACATGACAGATACTATCTTGAAATTTGAGACACAAACTCAGAAATGTTGTCTTTAGGAACTTGTTCAGGTAACTGTCACATATGTAGTTATTTTGGTAAGAAAACGCCTGACAAGGACATAACTGTTAATGTTAATCAATCGAAACACAACAGAAGTCATTGAAATGTCCTCTAGAATATTGTAGCCTTTGTGTGTATTTAAACCCATTTAATTGTATTTTCTACAACTTTTTTATAATTTTTAAATTTTTACATTTTAATGAAAGGGGTCATGACATGAGGAATCAAATTTTCCTTGATGTTTTGACATAAACGGTTATTGTACTATAAAAACACACTGTAAGTTTCAGAATTTAAAACATCCTTCTCACTGCAAAAAATAGTATTTTGGGGGTGGCTGTGGCTCAGGTGGTAGAGTGGGTCGGCCACTAATCGCAGGGTTGGCGGGTCGATTCCCGGCCCACATGACTCCACATGCCGAATTGTCCTTGGGCAAGACACTGAACCCCAAGTTGCTCCCAATGGCAGGCTAGTACCTTGCATAGCAGCTCTGCCATCATTGGTGTGTGTGTGTGTGTGTGTGTGTGAATGAGTCACAGCATTTTGTATACCGCTAAGGTTAAAAAAAGCACTATATAAGTGCAGACAATTTACCATTTATTTGTTGAAACCAAGCTGCCAAAACTAACTGTATTCTAATTCCTCCACATTGTGATGTCACACTGTGGTTGACATTTGTATTTGACCACCTCCACAACAATACACCGATACCTACTTTACCTTATTACTTCCGTAGCCCTGCCCAGTAGCGGAGAGCAAATCAAAAGCAGAGAGCCAATCACAACAGTGTCTTTACTGTCAAGTCTTAAAGGAGAAGCAACACCAAAACCAAGCGTTTCTGACAGAGGGTGAAAAGTGAGCATGTTTTACAAATATATTACCTTTTTTTGTGTGTGCAAAAAAAAAAAATCTTTACTAATATTATAAATCAACCTCAAGGAACATATTATAATAATTCAAAAAAGTAAAGTCATTGCCCCTTTAAGACATTATTTTGCATATTTGTGAACTAATTTTATAGGGAGGACCTCAATACATCCTCAATACATCCTCAATATATTTTAACTGGTGCCACTCTTTTTGCGAGGATCCACTTTCACAAATTTGAACCACACAATTATACCAAAACACGTGCACGCTCTCATGTTTACCTAACTAAATGATGACATACTGTAGACTTCAATAGAGATAGAATTTCCTGTATGTTTTGTTTTTATTTATGCAAAATATCACATAAAATATTGGATGCTTGAGGATTTTGAGCACTTAAATACATGACCTTTCGCAGTCCAACTGGGAGGATACCCCTCAAGCATTTTACTGCTTCAATACAGAACAGAATACCTTCCAGTCAGGACCTCGTCCAAAGCGTTTCGTCCATCAATTTTGACACAATAAGCTTCATGTAGGGGATATTGTCTGTAAGGCCAAAGTACGGGAAGTCCTGACTAATACAGGACTGTTGGCCGGCCTTCTGGCGTATATTTTGTCCCCAAAGTATAGCCAAGTCAAATCACACATGCAAAATGACCTCTCAAACTCCCAAACCTGCTGCATTAAAATGTTTGAACTTATGCACAAAGACTGTTGACTTGAAAAAAGTGTCCTAAGGAAAATAACCGTTTCTCTCTCTCTTGGCACAGTTTCACATAATCCTGGTAACCTGAACAAGAGGTGCCACTTCACTGAGCACTAAACACAAAAGACTGCAATGTCCTCACAAATAGGCTGTGTGTGTTTGGGTTTTGGCAGCCTGACAGAATGTGATGAACAGTTCATTCATTAACACTCATTCACAAGTATCAGAGTCTTTCATGAAATCAAAGTGTTCATTTGCATCAATCTCCATTCACTGTCACACAGACTGAGGATGGTGGTATGGGTTCAGCTCTGTGTGCGTGTTTAGGCATGCCTTTATTTTTCCTGTACTAGTCAGGGGTCACCCATGCCCTCAGCTGTGGAGTCAAAGGTCACACACACCCTCTAATTAATGTTTCCTGTTTAAGGAGGTGTATAAAAACTCCCTGCCCAGAGGAGACACTTTGCAGTCGCACTATTTGAGCAATCACATCGGCTCACGTTGGTGTTTTCGAAGACAATCATCACCATTATTATTGCTCATAGGATTGCAGATTCAAATGAAGCCCTAACCCTAAGTATTAGACTTTGGTGCGTGACACATCCTGTTTTTTGTTGTTGTTTTTTAATGATTTTGCTACATGAATGATACCTGTCTGCGCTATTACTTTTCTAAGCAATTTGACTTGTGATTTTTGACTGGCATATGATAGAGTAGGTGAAAATAATCAAACTGTTTTACATTCAAGAAGGGACTCGAGCTATTTCAGACAGATCACACTGTTAATTTGGCAATAGTAGGTCGAAAGTTTTGCTGCTGAAATCGGTCTGCGCTTACCGAAATTAGAAACACTGCCCCCAGTGGCTGAAGTTGGAAGTGTTGTTAAATGTATGGACACGTGTGCACTCCAGATTCCAGGTAAAAAATCTAAAAAACTACACAACCATTCATCCATGACTGAAGCTCTGTTAACAGTAGGTACTAAGACGCATTTTATATGTCTATGCAAAATTCAAAATAGGAGTCTTATTTGTTTATTGTTTTTAATTAAATTGCATTAGATTAGACTCAACGTTGTCATCGTGCAAAGTTGCAACTAACTATTGTTAAATGAATTTAAATTCTGAAATGTGAATATCAGCTGTTCTTTAAATGAATAACAAGAGAAATGTCTATACGTGACAAGGCTGTTTTATGTTTTATTTGTATAGCAGCTGTTTATAGTACAAGTTTCACAGCACAAGTTAGTCCAGTGAACTGAGGAACCACAGCACATTGTAAAAGTGACAAAAAGAGCCCTCTTTTGAGTCTGCAATCTTTTCAATCTTGTTTTAAGAAAGAATGGTGGCCCATCTCACCCAGGCTGTGTCTGCAGTGGTGAACCCCTGTGGGGCAAAACACACAAATACAGAGTGTGTGTGTGTGTGTGTGTGTGTGTGTGTGTGTGTGTGTGTGTGTGTGTGTGTGTGTGTGTGTGTGTGATGAATGAGAAAATAACTTTTGGAGGGAACTTCTTGTTGAGTCAGAGGACACAAGACACCCTCCTCTCTCACACACAGTGTTGCGTCTGGCCAGACAGGGGTGTTTGACCCCGAGGGCACAGTCTTTGGTGTGATGGAGTGGAAGGTGGTGTCACAAATGTGCTAGCGGTTTCCCTCCAAAAGTGTACGGATTTACAATATATTGATGACAAAGGAGTCACTCGCTCACATGACGGAGAGAAAAGGACAGGGTAAGAGAAAGAATGAAGGAATAACAAGCAGAAAACGATGGAGCAAAAGAGTCAGACGTCGGAAATTCTCTGTTGTTCTCGCTAAACAAATCACCAATAGTTTCCCGCTGTCAGGGCGTTCATTAGTATCATTTTGACGTATGTAGTATGGGTAAATATAAAAAAAGGCTTTAAAACTTTCTATTTCCCTCTGAGTAAGCGTTGTTCAGGATGCACCAATCACAGTCATTTGTGATTACTGTATAAGGGCCTTTTTAATCATTTTTTTGGAGAGTACACGGGTCCATTTCCATTTATATCTTTAGGTCCAATGCTTTAAACTAATAGATTGACAAGCTTGCAATATGTCCATACCAACTTTCAAACCAAAGCTACGCCCAGTTGCAGTTTTAACCATGCAATTGCACGGGGCCCCTTCTGCTCTAGTGGGCGGAGGGGCCGCCATGCCTTGTATGTTTACTGTCACCGTTATGAATGTTGCCTATGGATGGATAGATTTTTATTTCATTAAACATTTTGAATGTACTTGGCTATGACGGCTGATACCCGGGTTGGTCGGTTGCTTGGGGCCGTCGTAAAATTCGTAAACCCCTCCCTGCCTACGCCCTTACATCTAAAAACTCCATTAACTCTTTTGAGGAGAAAGAGCAACATCTGACCAATAACATTTTCCTCTTCGAGCTTTATTTGATGAAATTGGGCTGACAAGCTAAATATCAGGACATTTAAAAATGGACTGTGGTAAAAAGCATTAAGACAGCAGTACAGCTGAATAGATTGACAAAAGAATTGTTTAAATTCATCTACTGTCCCCAAGACGCATTCATTTCAATTCACACAGACAAGAGAGAGTGTAGGTGTGCTGATGCATGCATGCATTTATGTGTGTGTGTGTGTGTGTGTGTGTGTGTGTGTGTGTGCTCTTTTACTTATTAAAAAATGCAGCATGATCTGTTTTCTGATTGGTCAGTAATTAGATAAATTAAACACATTGACAAATTATCTTTGTGCAAGACAGCCAGTGAGTGTGTGTGTGTGTGTGTGTATGTTTGACTAATGATCTCTGACAACACAGACTCAGGGGTCAGTTGGGGTCAAGGCAGGAGGTCAGAGGGCAGCTTTTCAGAGTCTTGCAATTGCACTGCCATTAAATCGTGACATGCTACCATTTACCTATCTGTAAATGTGTTTTTGTGTCATTCTTGTAAAACTGTGTTTCTCTCAAAAACATTTTAAACTGAAGTCCTGAGCTTTGCTCTAACCAGATTCATTCCATTTTATTTTCCAAAGCATTTGGTCACATGTTGCACAGTCAACGCTTTTGTGCTATTATTGATCAATTCGCACACACATACACACTCAAATCCCCAGGGAACGTTTGTATATACTGGGGTTCTCCAGTCCTGAGTTCCTCTGTAATTCTAAATGGTGCTAAAATTGTCTTTTGAGCACATACTCAGCCAGACTGACTCTTTCTGTGTCCTGCCTTTGTATTTGAACACTTCCATACGCATTACCATCACAAACGTCAGAACCCTCACTGACCCCGTCACAAACATTGAAATGAGACGGCCGATTAGAAAACGCATACATATGCAGTCACACATACCAGTGTGTGTTTGAATTCTGTGTAGCAGGGACTTTTTGTCAGTAAATTGGTGGAAAACTATTTGGCCACCCTAAGAACAAATACCAAAATTGAGGCGGCCGATAGCGGTGGATGTTCCTCGGGACTAGGCAATAAAAAGCAGGCTGTATGTATCTTGCCTTTATCCACAATACCAAGTTTCTTTTCAGTTTGAAAAACTGACAAGCAAATCAGTGGGGGACTCACAGTTTTCAATGAACAATAACAGCTATTCTTTGTGAAACTACTTGTTTGCAAAAAACTAATTTTAGGGTTAGGGTTTTGTTTAAATTCTAACCATACATATGAGCAATAATAACAGTGATTTGTGCATACATGTGAGAAAAGCTTCCAACATGTAGGAAGTCCTTGTAGGGAAAGATCATGATTGCAGCTAATAAAACCACCTGAAATTCCCACGAAATCATATTAACAATGAAAAACAATGTGTGTCCAGTGATTAAGGATATATGGTATCACAATGTAACAGTACTAGTTTGATTTACATTACTTTTAAATGCATTATGTCATACATTAAAGAGTATGAGAAAATAAGTTGCATTTCTTAACATTAGTCAAGATATATGTATAATATATGCAAATATATATAAAATATTGTGCATTGTTAGGTCATGTTAACTAATGTTGTAAACTAGTGTTTATTTCAACATATAGGAATGCATTTTTAAAACTTAAAACTGTAAAAAGTTGTATGTTAACATTAGTTAATGCACTATGAACTTGCATGAAATAACATTGAACAATTGTATTTTTATTTCTATCGTGAAGACACGCAGGCTTGAGTGAGGTTTAAGATGACATTTATTGATGAATATAAAACTATTACAAAATGTAATGTCTCTCTTTGGCATAAGCCCCGTCTGGTGGTCCGAGGAAGTTGTACTCGGAACCGTCATATCCTGTCGGAGATAAGAGGCAGGGGCGAGGAGCTACCCCCGTGTGGGACGGGACTCAACAGGTGGTGGTGGGGTGGTGGAGGTTGCCATGTTAGCACACTGAAACAGCATTGTTATAGATTGTGAGCAGACTTATAAAGCAATGGCTTACATGTGATTGGCTAGGAGTTATCTAGCTAATGGTGTGATGATGTACAGCTGCTAGTCTTCCCGCTAGAACTACGCTGCGCTCACATTCATTAACAAATATACTGTAAATTTATACTGAAAAAAAAATATTGTAAATCAGTTCATGATACCTCATGCATTTAATAATGTTAACAAATGTAACCATATTATAAAGTGCTACCAAAAGATGCATTTTATGTGTTTACCAGAGGACAAAATAACACGTTTGTTGTATTACAAAATAATGCAATGTATTTTCTACTATTTAAACATTCTTCCTTATAGAAAATGTTTCTAAAATGTTGGTGCATCTGAAGTCATTTTAGGGTTGCATTTCCACAGGAACAATTTATTAGCTCAGAAGTTGCTCTTCTTAAGCTGAAGGGATATAATAATTCCTCCGGCACAAATCAGTTGTCATCAGTTGTTGACATACAGTAAGAGTTTAACTTGATGCTTTAAAATAAAGGTGGATAGCATAGCCCAGATAATTTGAGCAACATTTGAGTTCATTTTGAAAGTGCAGACAGATCTTGACCAATCTGAGCACAGTTTAAAGAAATATTCCAGGTTCAATTCAAGTTAAGCTGAAAGGACGGCATTTGCACCACAAAAATTAATATTGACTTTCCCCTCCTTTTCTTAAAAAAAAAAAGAAAGAAACAATGGAGGTTACAGTGAGGCGCTTACAATGGAAGTCAATGGGGCCAATTTTTGGAGGGGTTTAAATGCAGAAATTTGAAGCTTATAATTTTTATAAATGCACTTACATTCATTCTTCTGTTAAATCTCATGTATTATTTGAGCTTTAAAGCAGTTTAAATGGTAAATTTTAGTCATTTTAGGATTTCAGGGTTTGTTGACATTACATTGTCATGGCAACGAAGTTGTAAAATTGGCTATAACTTGTCACAGAAAAGGTTAGTAAGTCATTTTATCACACTAAAATCATGTTAACATGCATAGGCCTATTGTTTATGTCTTGTGGCTATTCTTAGTAAATAAAAAGTAATAAATAGTTAGTAATAAAAAGTGTGTATTTTCACGTTAAAGGAGCAAAACATCAAGCGTTTAAAATGGGTACTGCAGTTCAAATTCAAAATATTGGAGAGAGTTGTCTCCCCCGCCCCCTCCTGCCCAGTCTCGAAGCTCACGGTGGTCGCCAGTTTGAGGACACGCAACAGGAATGAGTATACTGACAATGGCAAGCGACGAGTCTTACACTGTAAGCTGATCAGTTAATGTATACATTTGCAATGTTTTATTGTTTGCGAGTTATAAACCAGCTCATGTGGATTTTTTATAACTCTGTCAATGTTAGCTAGATGTATTGCTGGCTTCCATGGCTGCAGCGCACTGTGTTTGCCCGCTAACTTGTTCAAATCTGGCAACCCGGGGTATGGAAATACTATTGTGAAATGAGCAGTGGGTGGGATCACACAGGCCAAAACACAAAAAGAGGTTCCGGCCAGGAAGGGACATTTCAATGCAGAATATACTGGCTGTAGTATTGTTTTCGGAGAAGCCAGAATTTCAACTTAGCATGTTTCCTAAATCACCTAAAGTACATTTATTACACATGGCCCCCATTCACTTCCATTGTAAATGGCACACTGTAACCCAGATTTGTGCTCTTTTTTTTTTTAGAAAGGAGGGATGAGTCAAATTTATTGTTGTGGTGGTGGTGTAGTGGGCTAAAGCACATAACTGGTAATCAGAAGGTTGCTGGTTTGATCCCCACAGCCACCACTACTGTGTCCTTGAGCAAGGCACTTAACTCCAGGTTGCTCCGGGTGGATTGTCCCTGTAATAAGTGCACTGTAAGTCACTTTGGATAAAAAGTAAGTCGCTTTGGTCTGCCAAATGCATAAATGAAAATGTAAACAACATTTTGATACAAATGCTGTGAATTGAGCTTCACTTATACTGAATGTGGAACATTCCTTTAAGACCATGTTGTGATCTCTTCTGAAACTAGAGGAGACACATGTGAGATTAACATTGTCTTCTTCTCAAGAGAAAAACTAGGAGACTTAAGCAAAAGCCTTCATTTGTGCTCATTAACCTCATTGTCGTCTAGAAGAAACAACTGAGATATTAAAGAGATCTCAGTTGTGATTTTTTTCTCTGCTGATGTGGCCCGTTTAAATGATCCTGTCTGGCATTGGTCTGAAAGGACTGCAGATATTTTAGACAGCAGAGGAGGAGCGACTCTCTCGGGGGTCAAACTGTGCTGGCATGCGCTCAATGTCCATGAATGTGGCTGTGTATGTGTATGTGAGATGGTGTGAGCTAATCACGCTTAATGCAAACGGACACACAATGAGAGAGGAATCCAGACTAAGGGAGGGACGCTGAGGCAGAGAGACAGTGTATAGATATCAGTCATTGAAGAAGAGAACGAGTGAATGCAAATACGTAAGAAGTGGCATCATTGAGGAAACACACAATGCTGTATTTGTCAGCAAACCCTTAAAAGAGTGCTGTGAAAAATGACACTGTTGTTCACATTGCTGTTTCACATGTGAGTGTTTGTGTCAAGGGGAAAGACTGCAAACACAGCTGAATCAAGATCTAAGGAGACCAACACTATTACACCCCCAAACACACAACAGAAACCAATAATCGGACTTGAGAAACATGCTTGCATGAGGGTGAAAACACTAAGCATTCACTTTACGGTTCACCGCACAGCCACTGAACGTAATCCTTCTTGTGGCTATACTTATGAAACAGTGGAAATATTAATATTTACGGATTGGCCCCCATTGACTTCAATTGTAAGTGCCTCACTGTAATCCAGAAGTAGCTTTTTTTAAAGAAAAAGTCCAAGATTCAAGTTGTTATCCATTGGTAATCTTCACCTCTACCATGGCTCTACGGCACAGTTTGACTTCATGCTTCAAGCTGATGACATTCCATGTTTTTGACAATTTTTTCCAAACTATTCCTTTATGATGCTTTGAAAACATAAGAAAATGTCATTTTTTAGCAATGTGGAACAACATCAATCCAAACCGGATCATGGTTAAACTTTAATGTTTAGTACATGCATGAAAACTGTACAAAATGATACCGCTGGCTGTCCTCAGAACTTGCTTTCACAACACAACCACATTTAAGGTTAATGGTATAATGTGCAAATGTTATTCACTCACCTTAATAAAGGTATACAACACTGCAGCATGCACAAAGCACACAAAGATGCATGCAAGCATAGATGTACAATCACATGCAAACAGACACACATACATGCATGTTCACATTTGCTTTCATGTGTCTGTTCTTTGAAGTGGCCACCAGAGAACAAAAGCCTTGCTTTATACACAGCAGATCAGTAGAGAACACAAAACACACACACCTCAGCAGGGCTACTGGACACAAGGCTTTGAATATGTCAAAGGTCCTGTCATAACCACATTAAAGACACACGTTTGTGTACGCACACAAGAAAACTATCCATAATGCAGTGGTAATACAAAAGAATATTTGATTTACTTATAATGCAGTAAGATGAAAGCTCATCACAGCATGGGCTGAGCAAAGGGTAGGACAACATGCAGAGAGCTCCATTTACCCTAAACCACGCCCACCACATCCTTCCCCCTTTTCTTTGCTTCTCTCCACAAGTCCACACTCCACACAGGACTGGAGTGGATTTATCATGCGTTCAGCTGATTTCATCCTGATGCATCACTAATAAAACTTGATTCCAACACCAGATCCTACAGCTTTCTGCTCAGTTTTCATGCATTTTGCAGATTGAAATAAGTATTGCATTAAAATGGAAATGAATCCAGCCATCTTAATTGCATTACAATTGAATTACACTTTATACTGATTGTGTTACAATTGCAACTTTTGACAACATTCTAGCTATACCGGTTCTTTATATTAAAGCATTACATACAGGTTTGTGAACGGTTTGTTGATATAAAGCCAGGGTTTTTTTTTTGCTAATAAAGCTAATATTCTCAAATCTTCTTAAACTCAACACTTCCTGCTCTCTCCTGAAGCGAGTGAGAGGACTGATAGAAGGTGTGAAAACATCCGATTTGCAGATGAATTATAATGAATCAATGCTTTTTAATTATTCAGTTGAACCAATTCACATTGCATGTGCATCACTCAAATGTGAGGGAAAACGTTAATATAGTTAATATTTCTAAGAATGTTTTAATCATTAACATATCATTTATTACTATTAATAATGTTGGGTTATATGTATGGAGTAGCCTAATATTGAGCTACTTAAAGAGCTCCTGATATATGATTAATTGTGCTGTTAACTATATTTTAAGACAACAACAAAAAACAGAAAACATTTAGATAAACAGCAAATTTACTACACAAATGTTATGTAAAATGCAGCAAGGTGAGAACTTGTTTAAAAGTTTTTTTAAACAACCCGTCCAGATGAACCCATTCAGAAATCTACCATTTTTTAATATATATGTAAAACAACATATATGATATGCAATATGTTCATATATGATTTTCAATGGGAAATAAAGTCATAATAAAAAATAGATAAGTCACATACTTGTATATACAATACGGAGCAGGGCCGTAACCACCATAGACATTGAGGGGGACATGTGCCCCTCCCCCCAAAACCAATAGTCATAATAGTGGTCTTCTGATATGAGGTTTTTACATGGTTTATTATTAAATCATTAGATTAGTCCTCCCACCCCCCAATCCTGATCATGTGGTTGTATCCTTTGTGCAGAGTATTAAAAAACTGCATATATGTAACATATATTTTCCCAAGTACTACTGGAATTTGAATATAGCATGCTATATTAGCATGCATATAAAATATAAAATATGCATGCTCAAATATGTTCAGGTATTTCATATATCAGATTGACACTTTTCGAGATATGACTCAAAAGACTAGGTGAATCGATTGCTGCACGAACCGTTCAAACTAATCAATTCACTAAAAAGAATCGGACTCCCCGCCGCATGTTATCTTTCAAATCCTTCAAATGTATTCAGACGAGGCTAACTGAGACTGATTAAATATACTTCTGTGGTCTTCCTTAACCTTGTGTGAACAGAAGAGATGCCATTCAATGGACTTTAACTCTCTTGAAGCCACGCCTCCTGCCCTGATGGGGGGTTTAAAGTTTAGTCCCGGTCCTCAAACTCACTGACACTTCAGTCTGCCGCTGTGCGCCCGGTATAGATGACGCACACTGGTCAAGCGGTACGGGCTGATCGACAGAAAGAGAGGGGAAGTTTAGTGTAGAAAGGTCAGACATTTAGACTTAGAACAAGATGGAATCAGCACGTCTTCAGTGGGTCTAATAATAGAGTCGGAAAGGCAGGGAAGAGAAGGAATATACGCACGCGTCTCTCTGGATAACTGGAGTGTCCATTTGCGCGGAGTGATGGAGCTTTTGGGTTCTTGGGGTTTTACGGTTTGGATTTCATTTCTGACGGGGTTGACTACGGCCAGTTACTCAGAAGACCAGTGCAGCTGGAGAGGAAGGTAAATATCACTCATACATGCATTCATGTTAAGAAAAATATACCATATTTGTGTTTTAATTCTGTTAAGAATCGATGCAATTTTGCTCAGCAATGCTTTAAGAGTTTTGCTATCTATCTATCTATCTGATAGCAATAGAATAGTGATAGTAATAGGATAGTTTGGGGAAAATAAATGGCTCATATTGATTGGAAACATGTTGGAAAAGTTTGCGCAATTGCGCGCAGCAGCCAAACCTAGCTCGCAAAAGGGTAAATGATGCACTTATTATGTAAAATATGAGAGTTTGAAAAGTGTGATATGGATGGTGATGCAATCCTGGAAGCCTGTAGTAATAATATTTCTGTTTGTGCAGGAAACATTTGATTGCTAAATGGGTTGGTGAACGTGTATAGTTTAAACAGCAGAGGGCGTTTACTTTTCCTTGAACTTTACGCAGTGGCCAAATTACTCCAGATTCAAGTCTTTCTTTGTGCATTAATTTTTGTGTGGATATTTTTTTTATTATTTCTATGCACTTTTCACAATGCACATCGTTTTAAAGCAGCCTGTAGTGTCTTAAAGTCCCCATTGAACATATGGAAAATATATTAGTTAGGGGAAGTAATAAAATCTTGGGGGAAGGTTTTTTGGCTATACAGCATGAATATAATGGCAATATTATCATACACATCATACGCTCTTACAATGTGCATATTTGTGTGGTTTAGTTCTGACATTTTGCCTCAATTCCCATTTTTATAAGAATAGTTCCCCCATAAATGGAAATTCTCTCATCATTTACTCACCCTCATTCCATCCCAGATGTGGATGACTTTCCTTCTTCTGCTGAACACACATGACGATTATTAGAAGAATATTTCAGCTCTGTAGGTCCATACAATGCAAGTGAATGGTGACCAAAATGTTGAAGCTCAAAAAGCGCATATAGGCATATGGATTAAAAGTAATCCATACGACTCCAGTGGTTAAATTCATGTCTTCAAAAGTGATATAAGTGTGGGTGAGAAACAGATCAACATTTCGCTCCTTTTTTACTACAAATCTCCACATTCAAAAAGCGTTCCTCAGCGCTCTTCTCTGATAAGTGTTCTTCTTCTTCTTTTGTTTGTGGTGATTCATATTTTTTGTGCATATCACCACCTACTGGGCAGGGAGCAGTATTTATAGTAAAAAAGGACTTAAGTATTGATCTGTTTCTCACCCACACCTATCATAGTGCTTCAGAAGACATGGATTGAACCACTGGAGTCTTTTGGATTACGTTTATGCTGCCTTTATGTGCTTTTTGAGCTTCACAGTTTGGGTCACCATTCATTTGCATTGTACGGACCTACAGAGTTGAGATATTCTTCTAAAAAATTTCATTCATGTTCTGCAGAAGAAATAAAGCCATGCACATCTGGGATGGCATGAGGGTGAGTAAAGGATGAGAGAATTTTAATATTGGGTGAACCGTCCCTTTAAGAGAATAACGATGCACTAGAAAAAAGTGTATTCCCTTAGTTTAGTTAGTCATATTCTCTCTGTCTCTGCAGTGGTCTTTCTCAGGCGGTGAAAAACGTGGAGCAGGTTTGGTTGAGGTGTGCAGAGGGCTCAGTTGAGTGGCTGTACCCCGCTGGAGCATTACGTTTTACTCTTTCGCCCCGTCTGCCATGGAGCGCCATGGGGCCGGGCGAGTCCAACAGAAGCCCAGTGTCGGCCTGCGTTAAGCAAGATCCACACTGGGGTGGGGCTCAACTCTACCTGGAGCGAGACGGAGTCCTGGAGCTTCTGGTGGGAGATGAGGGCGAGACACCCGGACCCACCCATGTGCGCTGCTTCAGTGCCATGACTGGAGAACGACTGGCCCTCTTCCTCCAGGCAACACCCCACCAGGACATTAGCAAACGCATTGCAGCATTTCGCTACGAGCTGAGAGGTGATTGGACAGCACAGCCGTCAGTCAACACGGATCCAATCAGCAGCGAAGGTGAGTTTTCAGAAAGACACAGCAGTGGTTTGTGAATGCACATTATGCGTATTATATATTCTAAAGGAATGTTCCGGGTTCAATATAAGTTAAGCTCAACAGCATTTGTGGTGTAATGTTAATTATTACCACAAAAAATGTATTTGACTTGCTGTTCATTAAAAAATACATAAATAAATAAAAATACGATTACACTAAGGCACTAACAATGGAAGTGAATGGGGCAAATCCATATACATTAAAATACACACTGTTTAAAAATGATAGCCAGATGTAAATATTATGCATGTTAGCGAGATGATAGTGTAATAGAATCGCTTACTAAACTTATCTGTGTAAAGAAATATTCAATACAGTGATTACAGGGTTTCGTTGTCATGACAACAAAGTTGTAATATTGGATATAACTAAACTTAACCCTTTAATCTTAACTTGTCTTTACTTAACATGATTGCATGTTTGAGTTTAGAGTTTCACAATTCAGCATTATTAAGGCTAACCACCAACAAGTGGTTGATCTTTATGGTTTTTTAATGGCTGATGCCAATTAAAAGAGCATGGTGGCCGATGCATAATACAGCTTAATGATTGTGAAAGTGATGTCCACAAAATTGATATACCCAAATAAATACGTCAGCCAAAAATCTGCCAAAAATGACTACTTGTAACTTCAGAAATATCTACCCAGGCAAATTCTGTCTTAGTTTGCAAAGAAATCCAGAATTGTCCTGCAAACCTGAGAAAATGTTGGCGCAAATGCATGTCGCAGCCAAAGCTACTGTGCAGAAAAGGTAAATGAAAGGTGGTTGATGTCCGAGCGAATGCAGATTTGACATAATGCAACTCAATAATTAAATATTAGATGCCCACAAAACTGATGAAATCGAACAAACAATTATTTTATAGAACATATACAAAAAATTTAGCTACCAACATCTCAGACCTTCAAAAACATTTACACAGAAATCCAGAATTCATGTGCAAACCTGTGAAGGTTGATGGTTCTGCAGTACTGTGAAACTATACAAGGTTGGATGAAGTTCTAGCAAATTAAGATAAGTTTGACTTGACCTGTGACCTCTGAGTGGATGGGGGGTTTCAGTCAAGAGTGCCCATCAATTGATAGAGTCAGGCTAACAACTAAAGCATGAACAGAGCATGGTTGAACTTTTTCGTGGGTTTCGAGCTCATTACCACAACTCTGAAAAACAATGTGCAAGTTATAAATAGCTTGCATTTAACATGTTACTGTAACAATCCAATTATTTAAATGTAAACTGTCTAGGTCGTCTCAGCTGGGCAAATACTTCCAGCCAGTTGTGAGAAACGGGGGAGGGAGTGTTTGGATTTGAAAACAGGAAAAGAAGAAGAGGGGGGTAGGGAGAGAAAAACACAAAGCTTAGTATGGGGGGGTTGTCTCCATAGTGAGCCATTTCAGGGAACTGCATGAGAGTGCAGTCGCCATGGTAACGGGGGGTTGGGATGGGAACCACACAACTGAAAAGCAGATCTTTTGTTCAGAGTTTTGGGAGCAGAGAGGAAAGACAGGGAAAGATGTTTAAAAGTTTTAAAGGGCCAACAACTTTCTCTTTCACACCCACGCAGATACTTAGAAACACATGTCGCACAGTTTGAAAGTTTGCACGTGTATCTGCAGAAATACGTTGGGGACTTTGAAGCGTTTATTTATGTAATATTTTAGTAACGATTCAAAAAGATGATTTTGAGGGTACTTGGAAATGTATATGGCTTTTGGACATCATCATGATAGTAATACTATGGTTTTCCTATGAGTGTACCATGTAAATACCATATTATATAAACATTTTAATCATACAAAACCATGTTTGTGAAGATTCTCAATGATCTAGGTCATAGTAGAATGTTCTAGTCAAATTGTGCATTGATTTAACCTAAAATGTAACCTTATCATGCATGGAGTATAAATCAAAGTACCACCATATTTCCATCAAGTAGCATCATTATACTATTATTTTACATGTTCTAAAGGGTTTAAACTCAAAGTTTAGAGCCTTGGAGAATACAAGATGTTTCAAAGTTGATTAGGGTCTGTGTTGGTGGTTTTTGTGAGATATATTCAGCTATCCCACTGCTGGCGCATGTAGATAGAATGCCAAAGCAACTCCATGGGGGGAAGAGGGAAGTATTAGGTGCTGAATTAAGAGTATACACACCTCTTAAACTAGCTTTGATCAGGTGAGGTACGTCACACCTATCAGAAGGTTGGTTATATGCCATGTAAACAGCCACCCACGCAACTGTTTCAGAGTTATAAAATAACAGCTGCACATTAAATCATGCATGCACGGCTGTTTCTTCTATGTGACTTCCATCACTTACACCTTTTCCCTTTTTTTCCTCTTTCTTAGGAGCTTGCAGACCGTGCAATAACACTGAGATTTTGATGGCTGTGTGCACCAGTGACTTTGGTAAGCTTTTGATCTTTTTAATACTTGCTTTCATTTTAGCATTGGTGCATTTGGGGGGTTGAGAGTCGTCGAAGTCAGCCCATATGAAAGAAAAAACACAAACGAGATCTTTTCAATATCTTGATTGTTTATCACAGACAACAATGGAGAACAAACAGATTAAGTCTCTTGCTTCTCAGATGTATCTCCTGAGAAAAGGACCTGAGTAATCTCACTTGGGTCTTTTCTATTGTTTCAGAAATAATCTCAATGAAGTCTCAAACTGTGCTCAAATTTGCCAAGATACCAAAATTCTGCGTAAATAATCAGAAATTTCAATATTCAAAAATGAAGATTGAGGCTTGACAAAGCCTGTCTGAAAGTTAAACACTATTAAACAAAAATGGATGGATGTATCAGTTAGAAAAGTGATAGCAACCCGAGTCAGAACAGTATGAAGGTCTGTGCCAAAATTGGTGGATGTAGCTTGAAAGCTTGTGGAGAAGTTGCAGTCTGAAGTTTTGGTCTTTGTTAATGTATTAAAAAACTACGTAACCATCTTTAGAATACTGTTATGTTGGCTTCATTATATTTTTACCATTTAACACTTATATTCTCTGTGTTTTCAGTGGTTCGTGGAAATATTCGTTCAGTGGAAAAGGACTTGGATCGTGGGGCAGCAGTGATCAAAGTGAGCGCCACACGCGTCTACCGTCAAAAGTTTGCCCTGTTCCCTGATAGCGGCCGCCTGACGCGGTCAGGAGAGATTCGTACACCATTACAGTGCGGCGTTCGGCCCGGCGCTGGTAGCTTCCTGTTTACTGGCCGTGTGCACTTCGGAGAGGCGTGGCTTGGCTGTGCTCCACGTTATAAAGACTTTCTGAAGGCATACGAGCAGGCCAAACAGTCCCTTACGATCCCTTGCACTCTGGTGAACGACTGATGGAATGTATGAGAAGAAACCAGGTGGACACTTGACTGTCACAGAATTGTTCATCTGAGAAGATTTGCTGTGAATTAAGGATCCGTCACTCTTTGTGAGAAGCTCCAAATATTTCTCTAGTGATTCCCTGGAAAGGACAAGGTTGAGCAGTGATAAATGGACACTGTGACATAGAAAGTCACTAGGGAAGAAGTCTCGGTGAAGTCCAATGGATCAAGAAGGATATCTGAATAAGGACTTTTGTGGTTTAATATGTGTTGATATATCTAATCGCACTCGTTTAACCCGGAGTGCCCTGATTTCTCACAACATTTGGATCCTCAAAGCAGGAGCCCTTATTTAAACTCAGGAAATTGTGTCTTTGGACACTTGTGATGTGAAAGTCATATCATCCAAATATCCAAAGTCCACATGATGTAGGGGGCACACTCAAAACCCACCTGTGGGATGAGTGCGTAAACAAGCTGGACGCAATACATGTAGCGCAGTCGTTTTTTGCAGTATTTAATGCCATTTAAAAAACTTTTTGATTTGAAATTCTGTACATGAACAGAGAACATTTTTAAAACACTTGGATGAGATTTTGTTTTGAGAATATATATATATATACTGGTGGCCAAAAGTTTGGAATAATGTACAGATTTTGCTCTTATGGAACGTAATTGGTACTTTTATTCACCAAAGTGGCGTTCAACTGATCACAATGTATATTCAGGTCATTAATAATGTGAAAATTACTATTACAATTTGTTCAGAACTTCTTAAAATACTTCAAAAAGTTCTCATCTGACAAATCTTCCACATGCAGCAATGACAGCTTTGCAGATGCTTGTTATTCCAGTTGTCAGTTTGTCCAGATACTCTGGTGACCTTTCACCCCTCACTTCCTGTAGGACTTGACCTTTCACCCCACACTTCCTGTAGGACTTGACCTTTCACCCCACACTTCCTGTAGGACTTGCCATAGATGTGACTGTCTTGTCAGGCTCTTCTCACGCACCTTACAGTCTCGCTGATCCCACAAAAGCTCAATGGGGTTCAGATCCGTAACACTCTTTTCCAATTATCTGTTTGTCCAATGTCTGTGTTTCTTTGCCCACTCAAACCTTTTCTTTGTATTTTTCTGTTTCAAAAGTGTCTTTTTCTTTGCAATTCTTCCCATAAGTCCTCCTGAGTCTTCTCATTACTGTTGTACATGAAACTGGTGTTGAGCGGGTAGAATTCAATGAAGCTGTCAGCTGAGGACATGTGAGGCGTCTATTTCTCAAACTAGAGACTCTGATGTACTTATCCTCTTGTTTAGTTGTACATCTGGTCTTCCACATCTCTTTCTGTCCTTGTTAGAGACAGTGTGCTTTGTCTTTGAAGACTGTAGTTACACCTTTGTATGAAATCTTCAGTTTTTTGGCAATTTCAAGCATTGTATAGCCTTCATTCCTCAAATCAATGACTGACTGACGAGTTTCTAGAGAAAGCTGTTTCTTGTTTGCCATTTTTTTAACCTAATATTGAGCTTAAGACATGCCAGTCTATTGATACTGTGGCAACTCAAAGACAAACACAAAGACAACGTTAAGCTTCATTAATGAACCAAAGAGCTTTAAACTGTGTTTGATATAATGGCAAGTGATGTTCTAGTAACAAATTAGCAATTTATCATGATTACTCGAGGATAAATGTGTTGGAGTGATGCTGTCTAGATTTGATCAAAAATGACTTTTTTTAAATAGTGATGGTGCTGTTTTAAACATCAGTAATGTCCTGACTATACATGTGATCAGTTGAATGCCACTTTGGTGAATTAAAGTACCAATTTCCTTCCAAAACAGTCAAATCTGTACATTATTCCAAACTTTTGGCCACCAGTGTATGTGTGTATACATTATATAAAAATGTTTATAAAATCGCATCTATTGTCTAAATTTGCACTGGTAAAAAGAAGAGAATGAGGGCGAGATCACAATGCAGCAGGCACTGAGAACCAAAATGCACTATATGTAGCATAGCACAGGAAGATGTTATATAGATATACAGTATATATAAAATATGATATCATCTATGGTTTGTATGCTAACAGGCTGAGAATAGCTACCAGCTAATGTGAAAGTAAAAGTAACGGAACATACAATAGATACAATAGTGATAATATATGAATTACTCCATGGTTACAGATAGCATGCGCTAATTACCTCATTGCTAACATTGCATTTTCTACTGTACCAATAGTTTGCTTTTTTGTTGGAAGTTTCTGACTAATGTTTTCAAGCTGATAGCATTTACTGTTAGCTATACTTAAGTTTATCCTTGTGCTAGACTAAAAAGTAATATCGCCACATTACCTTGATTTAGCGTAAGGCTAGGGTTAAGATGTTTTTCCGTGTGCCGTTCCGTCTTGCGCACTAGCAAGCGCTCAGCCTTTCAAAGTATATTCGTTTGAATGCAAACTCATATAGATGCGTTTGATGCATGTGCACTACGAGTACTTTGTGATATGACACATGCAGATGAGGACTGTCTGCATGTCTAGAAATACTAGGCTGCATGTGGACAGTCCGCACCTTCTGTGCTGATGATGAAATCTGTGTTACGCGTACTGTGCGTGAAACATAGCGGCACACTGATTACCAAAGTAAACATTGGCCTTTATTCGCCAAGGAGGAAGCAGTTCAGTGTACTTTTACTCTGACAAACATATGACAGCTCTGACCAGAATATTCCTTCAACAGATGTTAAGCGCAATCAACAGCATTTGTGGCATAATGTTGATTACTACAAAAATGTATTTTGACTCGTCCCAACCTTTTCTTTGAAAAAGCAAAAATGGAGGTTACAGTGAGGCACTTACAGTGGGGGAGAAAGGAGACATTTTTGGATGGTTTAACGGCAGAAATACGAAGCTTATCATTTTATAAAAGCACCTTCTTCTGTTAAAACTTGTGTATTATTTAAACTCCAAAGTTGTTTAAATTGTCATTTTTACAATCATTTTAGGGTTTCAAGGTTTGTTGACATTACATCGTCATGGCAACGAAGTTGTAAAATTGGCTAAAACATTACACTGAAAAGTTTATGTGATTTTATCACACTAAAATCATGTTAAAACACAGATCGGTAATGTCTTGCGGCTATACTTTTGAAAAAGTTTGATATTTTAACGTTCAAAAATTGGCCCCCGTTCACTTCCGTAAGTGCCTCATGGTAACCTCGATTTTTGCTTCTTCTTTTTTTTAAGAAAAGGAGGGATGAGTCAAAACCAATTGTTCTGGTAATCAACATTATGCATTATTTTAACCGAAAGTTGTTTAATTTTAATGCCTTTGATGATGCGACAAAGTAGAGTTTGACTTCATGCAAATGAGCAATGACGCAATGTGCATTTACATTTATGCATTTGGCAAACGCTTTTATCCAAAGCGACTTACAGCGCACTTATTACAGGGACAATCCCCCCGGAGCAACCTGGAGTTAAGTGCCTTGCTCAAGGACACAATGGTGGTGGCTGTGGGGATCAAACCAGCAACCTTCTGATTACCAGTTCAGTGCTTTAGCCCACTACACCACCACCACTCCAATGGGAGTGCAGACAGTGGAGGTCACATGATCCACCTCCCAGTACTGTTGGATTCTGCAGTCAAGTAGGAAAGGACTTTTCTTGGCCACTTCAATCGCTGTCATTGTGAACACAACTTAATGGTGCAATCAGAACTCTGGCTAGATATTATTAGTAGTTTATACTGAATATACAGTATACACTTACTATATTATCTATAAAGATTTATCTTTAAAGCTAAACTCCCAGATGGTATGGGGTCATATAATCAGATTCTATTCTTTCAGTAGAGAATTCAACACTCTGGCGTTGCCTCTCTCTTTCTATTGCTCTCCTGCCCCCAAACTCATCACCAAAATATTCATTGCTGCTGTTCCTACCAGAGCTTTTGTTTTACTGCTGGTCTCAAGCATGACGGCAAACACTGTCCTCATTCTAATTCCATTCATCCACTGTTGCTTTTGTCCTTTTATATCCATCATTGTCAACCATGTATGTGCACTAACAAATGAACAGAGAAACCAAACATGGAGAGCGAACAGAAATGCAAAGCTGCCATATTTTATGCTGCCTGTGTTTGTCATTAATGTTGAACTGTGTCATTAAAAAAACAATATGACTGCTGTATGTAAAATGAATATGTGTGTTTATGTGGATATCAATGTACATAAGATGTTTTAGAAAAAACTGGATTGAAGAAATATTGTTAACATTGTAGAGTTTGTATGAAAGTCTTCTGCTTAAACAGAAGTCTCTTTTTATGATTAAAAAAAATCATATCTAATATGTTTGTCTGCTTGAATTTTTTTAAGTTTCTCTTAGTTGCAAAAATAAATATTTCAGTCTATCTAAATAATGAAGATTAAAAGCCCATCCATTGTAAGATACATTGTAAACGGCTGTGTTGCTATCATATAGACCATGTTATGTATAGATGTAAGATGTAAGGAGAATAACAGGAAAATGAGGAAGGGTGTTGTTGAGCTATCTAGGGTGTGTGTGTGTTCAGGTGTACCATTGTATGTGAGCTCCACAGATAGAACAGGAAATGAGAGCAGCCCAAACCTCAGACATTTGCACTCTGACCTGGATACACAACATTGCAAAAGTCTGTTACTATACTTCCATTTTTGTAAAAGATGTTACGTGCCTCTTTGTACGCATCACGGCAGTTTCCTGGAGATATGAACTCTAGAGGAGCTACAACAACAATGACTTTCACACAAATCACGAGTAAAACGGCTTTATCAGCTCATAAACACTAATACTTGCCTTGTTTCTTATACAAAGCCATCTTATGACATCTAAACTCTTACTACAGCGTATGACTTGTACGGCGAGTCATTACATGACCAACTACATTTACAAGCAATCAAATTTCCCAGTAGCTCAACTGATGGAGCATTGCACTTGTGATGCAAAGGATCGGGGTCCTGAAGAGCACACGACACGTGAGACAAAATGTGTCATAGAAGCACCAAAAAATTATGTTGTTGCTTCAGCAATTGCATTTGTACATTTTTTTGACACTATTCGTTGGTTTTAGGTTTAAGGTTTAGGGTAGGGAGGTTGGTTTTGTTAACTTTAAGCTTGATTATCTTAAAAACATTGTCTGTTTGTTTTGATGGTGGCTCAGCAGTTGAGGCTCTGGGTTACTGACCAGAAGGTCGGAGGTTCAAGCCCCAGCACCGCCAAGATGCCACTGTTAGGCCCTTGATCAAGGCCCTTGGCCCTATCTGCTCCAGTAACGCCATATCATGACTGTCCCTGCACACTTAGCTGGGGTATGTGCAAACAAATACATTGCACTGTATAATTGCAAAAATGTATGTATAATGTGTGACCAAAATAAAGGCTTCTATTCTACTGCGATAATCACCCATTTAATGCCATCTTAATGCCATTAGATTGCACATTCATTCATATAGGATAACCAGATATTCCTGTTAGAATTAAACTAATTAAAAGAAAATAATTAATCATTTAATATTAGATTAAATAATATAGAACATCTGGAACATAGTGTGCAAAACAAAGCCATTTTAATTACTAAACACATATACAAACTACTGGTAAGAGTATATTGTATATTGTCTGTGTGCACCACTGAGTTTGAGACACAGACAAACAGAAGTGCTAATAAACAATATTTTATTACTGTTTCACTGGTTGATGCGCTGAGCAGCCATTTTGGATTCTGAAGTCGGGATTGTTGCGGTTCCTCCGAGTTTCAGAGTTGGAACTCCGACTTGAGGGGGCGTTCCAGTTAAAAGTTCCAACTTCCGAGTACAAATGGAACGCACCATGTATTTGTTATGGTTGCATAGCGTAACTATAGATTCCTTAACAGTTACACCTCATGCAACCATTGTACAGATGTTGACATTTGGTTCAGATTAATACAAAATTGGTGTTGCAATGTTTATATTATATGCAATATTCCATTTGATGCATATGAAAGATTATGTTTAACTAAGATCAGGGTTGTTGCATTAGCATTTTCTAAAGAGAATATCAGCACTCTTGCATTGTGTGAATGATAATCCAATTTTTTCTGAAGGAATGTGAAGTAAACATATGAGGATCCATAAAATTGTCTCTACATTTACATTTATGCATTTGGGAGACGCTTTTATCCAAAGTGACTTACAGTGCACTTATTACAGGGACAATCCCCCCAGAGCAACCTGGAGTTAAGTGTCTTACTCAAGGACACAATGGTGGTGGCTGTGGGGATCAAACCAGCAACCTTCTGATTACCAGTTCAGTGCTTTAGCTCACAATGCCACAATCTCTAAATGCACACATATTTGTACTATAACTTCTAATGAACTTGTTTACTGAAGCCTCGCAATGACAAAAAGACGAGAGCTTACTTACTTTATTGGACTTTAATGTGTCTTTATTACATGTTTATGTCCGTAACTCTCATTTTGATTTAACATGTTAGATGTGTACTCCTTATATAACTTAAGGAATTACTCTTACTGTAATATGTATATAATAAAACAGTGGATTTGCCTCGCAATTGTCTTGCTTGCCTGACCCGTAGGTCAGCCTCTGGGTGCGTGCATCTTTACCGGAGGCGCGTGGGTACAACAACAGAGGGGAGTGGATACAGTGACACCTGGGACAGAGAAATGTGGCTACCAGTGGGGTATGCCCCTGGTGCATCCTCCTGACATAACAATCCAACCCCCTTGAGAACGCAAGTTCTTCAAGAACACACACTTTTGTTCCTTAAGAGTCTGCAGATGGCCGTAATCCCATTAAAATGCGGAGGGAAACCCAAGGCTGTGTGTGATTGTGTGTGTGGAGCAGAGCTCCTCAGGTCGGGTTGGGCAGTCTTTCTTATTTCCCGCCAAAATGAACCTAATTATCACCTCCAGCACACAAAAAGAAGCTCAAACTGAATTTCGGAAGAAGCATATATTTATATAATCCACCAATCACAACGCTATGAATATATAATATGGTTGATAGTTCATGTGAACTCACTACTTTCTATGATGTGATGTTCACTCAACATTGGTTTCAAATCTGATAGAACAAACTTTGTTCCAAAAATTAACCTCCGCCCCTCGTTGACACATGCTATCATTGTTTTCCATCTTGTGCAACACACACATCTCAGTTGATGTCCAGATAAACATGTCTTAGTGTTTCATGGCCCATTAAACTACAGGGAGTCTCAAAAGACTCACAGCCCCCAACTACTATATGCCAAGGACTAGTAGACTATGGATAACCATTCTCCTTCTGTTCTGTTGTCAAATTTGGTTGTAATTATAGTCCCACGTGAATTACAGTGCACTACTACAAACCATGGGACGGTAACTTGATCTTAAATATGTTAAATTAATCTTGTATTTTCATATATTTAAGAATTAATGGTTATTTGTTTTAATTGTGTACTATAAATGTAAGCTCAGCGTAGTTCTAGCGGGACGACTAGCAGCTGTACATCATCACACTATTAGCGGGGTAACTCCTAGCCAATCACATGTAAGCCATTGCTTTATAAGTCTGCTCACAATCTATCACATTGCTGTTTCAGTGTGCTAAAACAGCCACCTCACCACCACTTGTTGAGTCCCGTCCTGCACGGGGGTGGTAGGCTCCTCGCCCCTGCCTCCTATCTCCGGCAGGATATGACGGTTCCGAGTACAACTACTTCAGACTGCCAGATGGGTTTACGCCAAAGAGAGACATTACATTTCTGTTTTATATCCATCAAATAAATGCCATCTTAAATTTCACTCAAGTCTGTGAGACTTCCTGATAGAATGTGCTTTTCTCTGTATAGTGAAGTGTGAGTAAATTATGAGAGACTTTTCCCTTTTGGGTGAGCCTACCCTCCACCACCTGTCTTTAAGAGAGCACTTTACACCATCCAATCAATTCCTGGTGGATAAAATCAAGTGCCACCCAACATTTGTTTCTTGCTGAATATCCTGTTTCACTCAGGAACTCACGTCACATTATGTAAGTAAAAGGATTGCAAACTCTGTTTCATGAATTTATGTTGTTTTCTATTGTTATTGGCATGTTGGCAGCCAATCACATGTACTCAGTATTTACTGTTATTACACTGTAACATGATGGACACTGTAAAGGAAGAACGAATTAGACTATGACACACTCCACCTGTATAACCAGTTGCAGTGTTTCTAAATAGGAAAATAAAAAGATAATTGATCCAAAAATAAAAGGTGTCATCATTTACTCATCCTCATGTTGTTCCAACCCCAAATGACTTCCTTTCTTCAGTGGAACGCAAAAGTATTCCACTGTCCCATTTGCTGATTTCAATACAATAACAGGTGATAGTGCCTCACTTTAAGTGTAATGAAGGACTCATGTGCGACTCGTGCGTCTTATTCCAAGTCTTCTGAAAGCATGAAATAAGTTTCGGTGAGAAACAGAATTAAATTGCAATTATTTTATTGTGAAAATCTTCTTTTTTTGCACACAGTTAAATTTCACAATTTATTTGTCATTTTGATGAAAATGTCCTTTAAATGTAGTCTACAGTCATTCATTTTAGTCAACAAAATAACATATTTTACATGATGATCATGTGCAAAATGACAAAAACATGTACCAGACTACAACAGATACATTTTTAACCAAATGAGCTACT